>BSQZ01000011.1:10622500-10880000 GCA_033239005.1 Lamellibrachia satsuma | reverse complement strand
GTTCAATAACGTGATAAAATACCCAGATAGCAAGGTTCTAATAATATTACGTACGTAGGTAAGGAGGAAGCTTCCTGGATGGTATCATCTAGGAAAATGTAGGAAGAATTGAAGTTATCCATTTAACCATGTTGCTAATATGGTTTTTAGTTTTAGTGTCCAATGGTCGAATTAGCATTGCTAATAATTGAAAAATACTTTGACACTGACTACTGTGCGTGCGTGCGTGCGTGCGTGCGTGCGTGCGTGCGTGCGTGTGTGTATAAGAAAAAAATCCATGTCATTATAAATAGTTATTAAACAGTCACGGCCGCCGCCTAGGCAATAGTCTCAAGTCGTGAGGTCCCGCCACAACTCTCGCCATTGTCCGCGGTCGAGTGCGCATCATACTACATTCCTTATCGATTCAGTAAGCGTGCTTACATACGTTTATATGCTACGCTCGATCTCGTCCAGGAATGAACATTAAGAGCTGGTATAACCAGTGCCGTCGGCGTATTCGACGTCAAGTGGTATTCTGCCGTCGCCTATGAAGCGCCGTAGCGGCCAAAATGTTGATGAAACGGCAAAACCTGTCGAGTCCTGCGAGAACCGTCGAGTCCTGTGCGAACCGTCGAGTTCTGTCTGCGACAACCGTCGAGTCCTGCGCGAACCGCCGAGTCCTGCGCGAACCGTCGAGTTCTGCGAGAACCGTCGAGTCCTGCGCAAAACGTCGAGTCCTGCGAGAACCGTCGAGTCCTGCGAGAACCGTCGAGTCCTGCGCGAACCGTCGAGTCCTGCGAGAACCGTCGAGTCCTGCGCGAACCGTCGATTCTGCGAGAACCGTCGAGTCCTGCGAGAACCGTCGAGTTCTGCGCGAACCGTCGAGTCCTGCGCGAACCGCCGCTACGTCGCTTACTTCGCTGCACATCCTACAATGGCAACGCTATTTTCAGTGGTAACCAGAGTATCTCGACGGTTCTCGCAGAACTCGACGACACATACACCTTCACTTCATTCACATTGTGGCGTGCCAATCATAGTTGCGAACGCGCGACAGTCGCTTGTAGACAGGCGCGCCTTGAGCGAAGTGTTTTCGAGAAGGAAGCGGATCATCGCTGTTTCGACTCAGCGTCAGTGAATGGAATTCAAGCTTCTTTTACTTGTGTATTGAGATACCATCTCGAGCGGTATGTAATAATAATAATTATTATTATTCTAATAGAAGCTTGTCGCGACGGATTTTGTGACGAAGGCGCGACTCAGCTCAATGCCAAAGAAAATTAAGAAGATGAAAGATAATAACTCACATTTAGTTGATGGGATACCATCAAAACTGCTTAGGGAAATTGTAAAGAAAATTAGTACACCGTTTACAAATGTGTTTAAATGGAAACAAAAGTCATGTTTTGGAGACTATACACCTACATGGGTTACTAAAAACTAACTATTTCCAACTACAACAAATTGGTTTACTAAGAATTTGTTCTGAAAGTGGGCGATTCTGGTCAGATTTAAGATTTCCCGGCGGCAGACATTTTATCATCGCATGGGGGCGTGGTACTTAAATAACCAATGCATGACCGCGGCGTTCTCTTCCTGTCAAGCTCCCGTCGCGTCTTACTGCGTCACAGGTTCCAATTTCGTGAAAGAAACAATGCACCCGGTGTAGGTTTCCATTGAATTTTAAAAGTTGGACTTGCAATATGCTTTTCTGCGCGGCACACGGATGCACCAATTATACAGCGAGAGATAAAGATGAGCTGTAATTTTTCTCGTTCTCTCTGGACAAACCACAATTGAAGTAATATATCCACTAGTGGTCGGGCAACCACTCGCGATTACTTTCGATTCACTTCGAAGAAACAAGGTCGAATTGGATTTTTCCATGGCGGAAAACACACATCAAAACGTTGGCGACTGCGAACTGTAAAGCCTGGATCAGTGCCGATGATATTTCAGCAACACCAGCCGAACTGTCAGTGTGACAGTGTCAGTGTCGATCGAGCGCAGCGAAGTCGGAACGCGAGAGGTTAGTACTATCGCACCATCACGAAAATCTACCCCTTTTTCATTTGAGAAGCGAAAATAGCACAGCCAGGTGTATTGGCAAGTATATGACTAGAACGTTTGCAAATACTGAAATAGGGTTTCTTTTCTCGTCTTCCGGGACTGGAAGCAAAGGCAAGTGAGGGAAATTCAATATGTACAGTAACCACGCACAATGCATACTGAACTACGGAACATGTAAATTATTAAACATGTGCGTAAGAACACATTTAATCACCTTTTTGGAGTTCGAATTCGCATATTTAACCTGCACTGAAAGCCATCTTGCCCCTTTTATTCGCAAGATGGCGACACTGATAGCGAGTTAAGTCCTACCTCAATGTCGCCGTTACAACATATATGTATAGTAACCATGCACAATGCATACTGAACTACGGGACATGTAAATTATTAACCATGTTTAACACATTTAATCACCTTTATCGATGCTTGAATTCGCTTATTTAAGGCAACTCTGGTAACTTCGGCCTCAGAGCCCAACGAGCATAGCGATTTCGGCCCAAACGATTGTGTAGCGAGCACATGAAGTTTAATGTGTGTCTTTCTGTGAATAAAGCTTTGTGTTTATTCTCTCATTTGTTAATTGATTTATTCCCACATTAACCCAAACGTGATACTTTGTACCTGCTCTTATCGCTTTCGCTCCCTTTCGCATAAAATACATCTACTTGTTTTCACTCGTTCTGGATAGAACTGTATCCACTTATTCATATTCAGTCATGAAATTGTAAAAGTTACAGTTATGTGGTCATAAAACGGGGGATATACCTAAATTCCCGAAGGAACTTTCGGAAACTAGTTTGTGGATTTTTGCCGGTAGATGTCAGACTGCGTGACATGATTTTGGCCAAACAAACCAACCGCCTACGCCAGTTCATAGGCATTTAACTTTTAGCAAGATTTAGATCAAGCAAAATGTCGAGCGACGGAGATTCTAACGGTGCAACTGACATAAACTTATCGGTTCAAGTCATTCCGTAAACGTACGAGTCAACAACGCGGTCACAGCCACAAAAAACGAAGATAGTAACAACAGCGAGTTGGGTCAAACCAGGTGTGATTTATTGACCGAAGCTTTCGGGTTCACGCCGCAGTAAACAAATCTTCAAAAACCTCAAAAATAACATAAATATAAATGTATTTACAATAGTGTTGTTTTTGGTAATACCATGAGTATTTATTTATCAAACTGTTTTTAAATTCCATGTTTAGTTTGTACAAGCTAGTAGAGTCGTTGAGTTTAACCTGGTCCAAGCCTAGGCTTGGAAGTTGGACCAGCGGCCTACTTTGTCTTTGCGTTACTCGGTGGTTTCATTAAGAATATTGGAACACGTGGGGAAATATGTGGACACTGTATGATTTTCCTGTCGAAACATCTTGATATATAAAATTTTTAACAACTGTGTCGATCTAACGTTTGAGTAGAGCTGTCTCGCCCTTTCATTGGCTTACCCTTTGGCTTTGCGATTTTATATATATATATATATATATATATATATATATATATATATATATATATATATATATATATATATATATATATATATATATATATATATATATATATGTTCAGTGTTTTAATAGTGTTTCAAATAATGACACTGATGTCACACCAAAAATCATTGTTTTTTTGCCCCACTGCAACATATAAGCTTTCAACGTACATATATGTTCTGCTTTGCTACGGAATTACAATGTTTGTTGATGTTTCTTTGGCCAGACTGACGTCACACGCCGACTCCGTATGGACGTTGCCGAGCGAAATGTCAAATCGCTTGGGGCTTCTTTGCCACTAATATAATTAGCTTTTATTTTAACAAACATTATTTGATAATCATACTAAACTAGTAATACAACTGTTTGTTATAACAGATCACGATTTCTGCAATATTTGCGTATGATCTTTAACAGGCAGTCAACGAGATGATCATTAGAACTGATACAGTTCGTTGTATCCTTAAAATATCTTATCCTATAATATATAATATATTACACCAAAAACAATAATGCAGTTGAATAATTTTAATGAATTAAAATACAATTGTCATTATATCTTGTTTCTATTTTTTAGATTTTCGTGCATTTCCCCTTATCAGGGGAAATTCTCACCAGTTTTTGTTTTAATTAAATCATATACAAAGCAATGACAGCGATAAGCGATTGTTGTAAAGTGAATACAACGAAGCCACCTGCATATGGCCTTTGATCTATACTGTGTTTTTCGTCAAATCATTTTGAATGTGAAGCATGGTCTTTTATTCACACCTGCTCAATGTGCGAAACAGATAGAGTAGTGTACTTCAACAGTATCTAGTTAAACTTAGCATCCCTTTGATGACAAGTACAGGAATAACAAACCCTTAAAGTGAAGGCTACTCCATTAATAGCTGTAACTGAGTAGATCGTGCGTGTCACATCAGTTACTGAAATCACCAAGCCGAAACAACATGGGAGTTGGGCCGAATTCTCTGAGGGCCGAAATCACCACCACCCGTCAGACCTACTCCTGCTATTGCGATGTTTGCTTTGTGACCTAACCATGGAAACGCACACATAGAGCCGCCAAACTTCTCCTCATATGTTTATACATATACATGGATGGACTTTCCTGTGGCAGTGATCGTGGAGTCATCAGCGTACATGTCCACAGTCATGTTTGTTGTAGTGTTGCAGGGCATGTCATTCATGAACTGAGTGAAGAAGAGTGGTCCCAGAATAGAGCCTTGGGGAACGCCCGTTATGACCTCAGTCAGACAGTGTGTCCCTAAATTGAACAATCTGCTGACGCTCTGACATGTATGAAGAGAACCATCGCAGCGCCTGCTCTGAACATCGGTAGATGGCCAATTTCTCCAGTAAGACAATGTGGTTCACAAGATCGAATGCCTTTCGCAAGCCCAGCAGCACCGCACCATTCAAGAGTCATTTGTCAATAGCTTGTATCCACTTATGCACCATATGGTTAAGGGCTGTTTCACCGAAAAAAAATTGGCACGGAAACCTGACTGGCTGCCATAAAGCAAGTTGTGTGACATAAGGAAGGCGTACATGCTGTAGTTTACTCACTGTAAATGTTAACTCAAACGACCGGTTGGGATTGTCACACAAATGTCGGTCCGGGCCAAAATCGGTCCGGCCAGACCACTTTTGGCCGCCAAAACTGGTCCGGCCTGGATAAAACTAGTCCGGTCTGGCTGGACCAGTTTTGGCGGCCAAAGTCGGTTCGGCCGGATTGACTTTAGCTTTACATACTAACGAGAAATAGGTGTAGGCCCTTTAGTTACAAAAATAATGTAGGCTACCATCTGAGTAAATTATGAAAGTTGAGTAATTTACCTCCTGTAATATTTCTATTAGTATTTAATATAATGTCTTTGGTGAAAAGTGTAAATGAACAGCATAAACTATAGACTGCATAAGGTTTTACTGTAAATTTTTTTAACCTAAATTGATTGGGGCATGATAAAAACCTGAATGTGCAGATGGGGCACCTTTCTGAGGCCCACACCTGGTTCAGAGGGGAACACCTTGAGCCACCCGTAGCTCATGAGACCAACACCTGGTTCAGATGAGGGCACCTTGAGCCACCCGTAGCTCATGAGACCAACACCTGGTTCAGATGAGGGCACCTTGAGCCACCCGTAGCTCATGAGACCAACACCTGGTTCAGATGAGGGCACCTTTAGCCACCCGTGGTTCCTGAGGCCCAAACCTGGTTCAAATGAGGGCACCTTGAGCCACTCTCACCAGAATAAAAAACTGTTTTTAAAGACACATGTTAATTGCATAGTTGTCTATTATTTTCGTCTCTTTCGCTTGAGCCAAGCATGCACACTACCAAACCAAACTTCTATCTTAACCCAAGAATAGTGGCTATAGCTATATGGAGTATGAAGACAGCTAAATATTTCAACACATATAATATATAATAATTAGTCGATTATTTTTGTAACAATACATCTATTTCTAGTTAGCATAAAGCTAAAGTTAGTCCGGCCGGACCGACTTTGGCCGCCAAAACTGGTCCGGCCGGACCGGCTTTGGCCGGCCAAAGCTGGTCTAGCTGGACTAGTTTAATCCAGGCCGGACCAGTTTTGACAAACAAAAGTAGTCCGGCCAGACCAGTTTTAGCGGCCAAAACTGGTCCGGCCGGACCGATTTTTGAGTAACAGGATTCCATAAGACAAACGGTTGATTGAGCAAATTTGTCACCCCAACACGTCAGTGGTATTTCACCCCAGATGCATAGTATGCGGTCAAACAGCGCGCCACCGACTTGCTGATAAAATTAAGAACATGCCCCGCACTAGCCGACCTGAACTGAAATTAACACATGCGCCTTTCACGAGATTTTCTATAGCTAACTCCAACAAATGTCTCTCCCTTCGCATTCCGGTACAGCCGTTGTGCTTCCATTTTCCCGCTGTCAAATACTGTCCGATATATATATATATATATATATATATATATATATATATATATATATATATATATATATATATATATATATATATATATATATATATATATATATATATATATATATATATATATATATATATATATTTATTAATAAATTTATGTCAACTACCTGTTCGCGCATACGCAGATACACTAAGCGGATAGTATATGACGGCGGAAAAATGGAAGCCGCCACAACTGTTCACATGACACAATCTGTTGCAGATACTCATCCTGTGCGCCTTGCTGCTGGACGTTCTGTTCTGCTCCGGCGCCAAAGTGTCACCGGAACACGCTAAATGCAATCGAGTCTGCATCAATCGGCTGTGGCGTTGCCTGGGTTGTCGCTTCGACAAATCTGAATTCAAACGCGACAAATGTCACCGAGATGTGAACGAATGTCTTAATAAATGCTCTAAGAAGTTCGGTAAAGGAAACATATCAGACGTATCGAATAAAGACAAGAAAAAATTAAGTTGGGGTGGGATAGACGTGCCGGACTAAGTCTTAATGTAAGGGTGCCAATTACGTTGTATGGCGCGGGCGCCAACATAGTCTTACGCCACGGGCACGTTCTTATATAGTGCGGTTCCAGTTCTTGGGACTGTTCAAATCGCTTCACACTTCACCCTTGGCAGACCTGTTCCTTCCAACGTCGTCTCACTAACTGGAGCTATGGTGACATCGAACATTACACTGGACGGATAGAGTAAAATGGCATCACTAACATTAATGTCAGAAGACACTGATTAACAATCCTGAATTGTTAATATATCGAAATATCACAACTTTAAGAATTCGTTATCAAAACCAAATTTAATGTTGATTTATTATCTATTCCCGGTTTTTGTGTTTCGCCAATCGTTGCGCAATTATGCATTGAAGCTTACGTTGTACTTAGACACGGTTTCTCTTGTCCGGCATGAGGTAAAGCTGGTGAAACACGTCAATTCTCACGATATGGACGTTACTGCCTAATGTAATTATTGTTATTAGAACACTCACAGTATATTTATGTATTTATTTATTATGGGAAGGCAATGTTAGTTGAAACTCCAATGTTTCCCAGGAAACTGCCGCAGCGATAGTTACAAGGTACCACCCAGCGATTGAATATGTTATTAAAACACGATTGACGTACAATAAGTGTCATTTGTCACAATGGTCAGAAAGTATGAGCAAAAAGTATGTTTTTATTTTCTTTTTCGGAATGTTTGATGGCGAGTAAACTATCAACGCATGTGACCAGACTTTTTTGTCTGTGCAATTACAAATGGTTTAACTATGCGCAGGGAAGAAGATTATTTATATCACTTCGCGCATTAATGAGAGGTTAATTCAAAAACCTTAATTGTCGAAACGGGGCTAGTTGACCCACCCAAGGCCGAAGGGAAGGTTAGTAGAGCAGCAGTTAACGAATGAATACCAGTGTTCTTTACCCTAACATATATTTTTTTCAAGCAGCTGGACATCGGCTAGCTACAGTGCAATTTATTAGTAGTTAGTTACACTGGTTGTGATTGGCCTACACGTCGGTATCAATTTACTGTGCCGACGTATTATTTAAGTGTGTAGACTTGTCAGAGATGTGTTGTGCCCAGTTGGTAGATGTGTTAGCTGACTTGTTATGAAATTTTAGTACAAGGCCTACGTATATTATGCAAATATAGCCCCTGTATACAGCTATATATATATATATATATATATATATATATATATATATATATATATATATATATATATATATATATATATATATATATATATATATATATATATATATACATATATATATACATACATATATATATATATATATATATATATATATATATATACATACATATATATATATATACATACATATATATATATATATATATATATATATATATATATATATATATATATATATATATATATATCTATATATATATATACATATATATATATATATATATATATATATATATACTAACAGCAACACAATCATATTAACAATGTAAGTAAGAGACGTCATATGTTATGTGTGTGCACTATGACTGTGTCATTGTGAACCCGTGACGCTGGCGTGATCACCCAGCAGTCACCAGAGTCCAACATTACGGCCGCCATTGATACCTTATGTCCGCATAGGTTTCACAGTATGGCAATCTTTTTGTCGTGTTAGTTTCATTGTAAGTTAATGTTTTCTCTACTGCATGTTTACTCTACTCTTACATATCAAAATGTTCACGCGGCGAACCATTGTGTAGTAATGTTTTTACTTGGTTTGTCGTTGGTGAAAATTTCCAAACGATGCATTTCTCCCATTCAGTGGTGGTACCCTGTGCAGCCTCCTCGTTGGCACATTGCCGCAGGATCTATGACTACAGACGACAATCGTTCGGAAAGGGACGAGTCACCCATCACGAGACGACACTTTAGTATGTATGTATAAAGCAAGGCACGGCACGGCACGGCACGGCACGGCACGGCACGGCACGGCACGGCACGGCACGGCACGGCACGGCACGGCACGGCACGGCACGGCACGGCACATCATGGAACGACTCAGTACGGTGAGGCACGGTCTGGCACTATACGACACGGCATGAAATTGACTGGTACGGTCCAGACATAACTCTTTAGCATGACGACATTATGGTCTGAGTATATTTGATTGTCTTAAAATAAATATTTAACAAGTACCCCCATAATTAGTATCGTGACCGTCGTAAATATTCCTAATACGAACAAAGATGTAATCCACTTGAGTAGAAGTCCTTTGTCAATCACTTTCATTGTTGGCTGGAGTGTGACTACACAAGCCTGGCGCAAGTACAAGTATCCGTCAAGCTGCATTTATTTGCTCACTTGTTCCAAACTGAGAATACTATTCGGATGACAAGAATGCACATGCATGTTGCTGTTGCCCGGGCGCATTGTTCAGAGTAATACAAGAAAAACGACAATGAAATATTACTTCGTAAGTAATAGTTTTCATAAACGAGTACTTTGCGTATTGTTAGCGATACTTTAACTAACAACGTTTATTTAAATGTTGTTCAAAACTGCAATGTTTGTAGTGTTCAATAACTTGGTGGAATACCGAGATAGCAACGTACGCAGGTAAGGAGGAAGCGTCCAGAATAGTATAATCTAGGAAGATGTATCCTTGTTGATAATGTGATTTTTAATCTGACTGATTTAATTGGTTCACCATTCAACAGGCCATATGTCTGACTATGCACCGACCTAATCAGCTAGGCTATAGGAATCATCCGCAGACGTCACTACACTTCATTAGTGCAGATTAATTCCAGTGTCGTGTGTGCGTGCGTGCGTGCGTGTTTGTACTCCTAAAATATTGGACAATAAAATTAAGATATTTTGTTGTCTCCCGTAATTTATGAATGTTGAAATCTTATTTTTTTAAGTGACATAGACAATTTGTCCTATTTGGTGAACTATTTATTGTATTAATTCATTTCATCACTGTACCCATTAAAATTGTCATTGGTTGCGGTTTCTGTTAACTGTGATTGAGTAAGCAAGTAAGTAAGTACAGGGAAAGCATCTGTCCTGATTATACAAGAACGGCAGCTATATATATATATATATATATATATATATATATATATATATATATATATATATATATATATATATATATATATATATATATATATATATATATATATATATATATATATATATATATATATATATATATATATATATATATATATATATATATATATATATATATATATATATATTAGTTTGTGACTGTCTGTTATTGAAAAAGTAACTTTAAAAAGTTACTAAAAATAATTACCAAAGAAATTAAAATATTTTAAATAAGAAAAATAACAAAATCCATGTCATTATAAATAGTAATTAAAAAATCACGGCCGCCGCCTATGCAATAGTCTCAAGTCGTGAGGTCCCGCCACAAATCTCGCCACTGTCCGCGGTCGAGTGCGCGTGTCGAGCTTGCGTGTCATCCTACATTCCTCGTCGATTCGGTCAGCATGACACTTGTACGCTAAGCTCGATCTCGTCCAGGAACGAACGTGAAGAACTGGTAAAACTAGTGCCGTCGGCGTATTTGACGTCGAGTGGTACGCTGGCGTCGCCTGGTGGACTAATTAGGAGAACTATCACATTAAGGAGAAACAGCTAATTGTACCCTGTACAAAGGGATAGTTAGATTATTGTACAAGCATGGAGGCCATGTCGTAAGAAGGACATAGAAAGATAGAAAGAATACAACGACGAGCAACAAAAATTATTCCAGAATTGAGAGACCTTAGTTATGAAAGCCGCTTATTAGAATGTGGTTTGACAGCACTAGAGATCAGGAGACTAACAGGAGACCAAATATAAGTGTTTATAAGAGTGAATGGGTATGAGGATATTGATAGGAATATGTTCTTCATACATAAAGAAAGCAGTAGAACCAAAGGACTCAAAACAGCTTTAGTTAAGGAACAGTGTAGGTTGGACATGAGAAAGTACTCATTCTTACAGATGGTGATAAATGAATGGAACAAACTGTCAAATGATCGTGTTGATGCTAGTAGTGTGCATATGTTTAAAATCTTGCTAAACTCGACTGATACGCGCTACATCTGCGCCTTCGTGCGATAGCCGAGAAAGGTCATTGTTGTGTGAGCTGAATTTGGCAACGCGATGGAGCGATGCGCGATGCGATGGAGCGATACAGGGTGAGATGGAGCGATGATATGCAGGATGCGCTAGAGCGATGCAATGGAGCGATGCCCAATTCAGCACACAACGGCGATGCCCCTTCTCGGCCATCACACTTTCGCACATAGATTTAACAAGATTTAACAAGATTTGCCATCCAAGCCAAAGGCCCAGATGGCAAGTGGACAAGGAAGCCTTTGGCTTATCGAAAGTCCAACAATGTTCACCTACTTATAACCCGCCCTCCTGATATATGTGTCAACCTTGTTTTTAAACATATTCACGCTGCTAGCAGTTACACAATCTGTAGACAATTTGTTCCATATAGCTAATGGTATCCGAATAATCAGTTTGTCCGGCTTCTTTTCTTAGTTCACGCGGTTCTTGGCGTTCCAGCGCATTGTTGACAATGCCGGCAATCGCGTCTGCTAGCAGGCGAGACGTGCTCTTCAAACGTTCTGCCGGGAGATCGTCATGACCGCTGGCTCGACCACTTTGGCGACCGCTCGCTATATATTTTAAAACATTTTATTAAAACAACCATGCACATGGGCTAAAAACATAAGGTTTGATGAGATAAAATTTCACAGCAATCAGTTGAGAGGAAGTGACCGCTCACACGAAACAAAGTTTACCATTACACATACAAATTCAACCTCGAAATTCCAACAAACATATGTAATGCAATATCCGTAAAACTACTGGATCGATTGTCGTGACATTTTCAATGTGACCTACTCATCAGATTAAGGTTATTCACTGAAAACATTAGCTCAATCGACCGGTTGGGATTCCGTAAACCTAATACTAACGCAAGCCCTATATCTAACACAAACCCCAGCCTTAACCTTTAACCGGTTGATTGAGGAATTTGTTTTTTCAGGGAATAACATTTCACCCCAATAGTGTTGTGTTATCATTATTATCCTTGTCACAGCAGTCACTTGAGTTACACATGAGCGGGCCGCGACCTCGATGATTTCGGATAATCAATGCAAAACAAGATCGCCAAATTCCAGGTTCATTTTGAAATGCCAACGAAACCACCCCGAACATCACAGAGAACTCTATTAACCCTGAATAACAGAGGCATAACATGCGGTCAAACAGCACACCACCGACTTGCTGATAAAATTTAAGAACAGGTCCCGAACTAACCGAGCTGGACTGTGTCTCAAGTCTCAAGTTGTTATACTCCAAACAGCCCAATCTTGAGCAAACGCAGGAGTTTGGACCAATGGCTTTTAATGTCTCTTCCGAAAGACACAGACAAAGTGGGGTGAACGAAATTGCCCAAGCTTCGAAAGGTTGGAGGTGGAATCGAACCATCGTCCTCTCGATCGACAGGCGGTTGCTCTAAAAATTAAACCACCGCTCCCCCACAAAATAGCATAGCATAGCATATGCGCCCTTCACGAGATTTTCTATTGCTAACTCCGACTGTTCACACGACACACTCTGTTACAGATACTCATCCTGTGCGCCTTGCTGTTGGATGTTCAGTTCTGCTCTGGCGAAGTGTCACCGAAACACGCCCAGTGCAATCGAGTCTGCCTCAAACGGATATGGCGTTGCCTGGGTTGTCGCTTCGACAAATCTGGATTCAAACTCGACCAATGCCACCGAGATGTGAACAAATGTCTTAATAAATGCAGTAAGATGTTCGGTAAAGGCAACATATCAGACGTGCCGAAGAAAGGCAAGAAAAAATTAGGTTGGGGTGGGATAGACGTGACGGACTAATTCTGAATGCAAAGGTGCCGATTAAGTTGTATGGCGCGGGCGCCAACTTAGTCTTAAGGCACGGGTACGTTCTTATATATTTCGGTATCCAGTCCTTGGGTCTGTTCTCAGCGCTTCACACTCCACCCCCTGGCAGACCTATTCATTCCAACGCCATCTCGCTCACCGAGACTGTGGTCACATCGAACGTTATACTGGACGGATAGAGTCAAGTGGCATCGTTAACATTAACATCGATCGAACATCAAAAGACGTTGATTAACAATCCGGAATTGTTAATATATCGAAATGTCGCAACATTGAGAATTCGTTCTCACAGCCAAAAATAATGTTGGTTTATTATATATTCAAGTTTTGTCGTGTTTCGCCAATCGTTGTGCAACTATGCATTGACGCTTACTAACATACGTTGTACTAAAACACGTTTTCTCCTACAATTATCCGGCATGAGGTGAAACTGGTGAAACACGCCAATTCTCACAGTGTGGACGTCACTGTCTAATGTAATTATTGTTATAAGGACACTCACAGTATGTGACGGCACCTGCTACTAAACATATTTTATGTCAGCGTTAAATAATCATTACACATTTTCATCGAAATTCTTAATCGCTTACGCCTTGAAGACTTGGATGTTAGTTTTCTATGTTTTAGCAATGTTAAAATGGAAAATATCTAAGCGATCTTAGTGTTTGTTTTCTTGAAAAAAGTACGATTACTATTTGAAGTTTGATCACATATTATACAGACATGCACTGATCTATAAGAGTGGTTTGTCTAAAATTGTTCGTATCCGTTGGCATTGCCTGCAAGTGTGACTTGTTTTTCGGTATATTAATTAATACTTATTATTATTGATGTGGGGCTCGCTCGTTTGCTAACTAAAATGTATTCTGCTGAATAAACGCTGATTCCTACATCGCATCTTATTATTATCCACCGTATATATATATATATATATATATATATATATATATATATATATATATATATATATATATATATATATATATATATATATATATATATATATATATATATATATTATGAATGAATGAATGAATGCATGTACGTTTGTATATGTGTATGTTATGCATGTATGTGTGTATGTATGTATGTATGTATGTATGTATGTATGTATGTATGAATGTATGTATGTGTGTATGTATGAATGTATGTATGTATGTGTGTATGTATGCATGCATGTATGTATGTGTGTATGTTATGCATGTATGTGTGTATGAATGTATGTATGTATGTATGTATGTATGTATGTATGTATGTATGTATGAATGTATGTATGTATGTATATATGTATGTATGCATGTATGTATGTATGTATGTATGTATGTATGTATGTATGTATGTATGTTTGTATGTATGTATGTATGAATGAATGAATGTATGTATGTATGTACGTATGTATGTATGCATGTATATTTATATGTTATGCTATTGCTCCAGTACGCTTTGCGTATCGGGCGTAAAACGTTCAGGGGGTCATCTACGACGATCGGGTCGTCGTAGTTTTATTTTTTCGAAATTCACCCCGCTATTACTCTTTCTACGAACAATCGAATTACCCTTATTACGTAGCCTACAATTGTCCGCAATACTACGCCAATAATTACGTACAGTTGTTGACAGCGTCATGCGTCTTTTCTTCCAATGTCCGAAGTAGTTATGTCATACAGGGGCAAGGCGTCGCTAGACGTTACAATTACGGTCAGTTTTACGTCGCAATTTCAAAAAGCCATAAACATATTAACTGGCAACACCATGTACCAAGGCATAGAAGGATATTTCTCTTATACTGTTGTGTATCCACATTTTACGGTCACGTACGAACTACCAAGTGATTCCGTCAGGAGGATGGGCAATTTTACAGTCTACCAAGTCATTCCGTTCGGAGGATGGGCAATTTTGTTAGTTTTTATAATGAGTAAACGCCATTTCGATACCAGCTATTCTAAAAATAAAATATTTCTGACGATGTTCATCGCACGAACCTAATATTTCACAATTTTGCCGATGTCGGTCATCATAGCGTTTCCTAAACCTTTTTGGAAATGTGTCTGATATTATCTGTGTCTAACATCATGTTTCCATCTTTGTTTCCACGTGGTCATTTCTGTAATTCGTTATATTTCCTGCCCATGTCTGCTCAATATTTCTTTCGGACTTTCTAATTTCAACTGCAGTTATATCAAGTGACTATATATGCACTACGTATGAATGTAATATTCTACATTTCTAGTTTGTTTATAACAGTGTCGACATCAAATGTTTGTGTGAAATATGTTATAATAGTATCCTTTGACAGGTGTTTATTTCTGGATCGTTTCATTTGTTTTTGTTTGCAGGAAACTAATGTCATGTTTTATAATGTTGCAGCATTCTGTTGCCTTCTTGTTTTCAGTACGTTATTCCAACTGATGTTTGTGTTACGTCATAATAGCTTTATAGTTGTATTCGTAGAAGTGCATCCTTCTTTGCTTATTTTCTTTTAATTGGATTTGATTGTAATCTGTGCTACCCGGCGATTCACTTGAACTATGTCTCCTTACTCACTTTGACAAAGAGAAGCATGCGGACTTGATGTTCTCAATAGATTACCCGCATTCAATGCTTTTTGTTGCATATTTAAGGAAAATTCTGCTGTGATTAAGTACTCATTTTCAAAAAACAAAGGCATAAACTCGAATAACGAACTTGCAGAAATCAAATCACTAATACCGTGGACGCGACGTACGTATATTCTGTAGGGTCATAGATGGCGACACTCGATGAATAACCCCTTTTCTTTTGGTGCGCTGCCCGGCATGGGTCTCCCGTTGATTTGTGTTTTGTATTGCATTTCTCGGTGGTCGATTCATAAAGCATGGCGAATTAAGATCGACGGTTTTTTAATATAGACACGTTCACTTTTAATTACTAACGCCTTGTGGGAGTACAAAAGACACAGGCAGATTTCTTCGTGAAATTTGTACAGAAACGAATGATATTTGGTAATTTGCATTAATGTTAGGATCGGATGAATATTCGTCCAACCTATTCTCTATTCCATCGCCTCAACCAGAACCTCCTGGTGGATGACTCCCCGTCTGGCCCTATGCTGCAGCGAACCCTGGGGGCTGCAAGTATATCAGGGTGGTGACTGTCTTCAGCAAAACTGCTGAAATATGGGTGGCTTGGATAGAGCAACTGAACGAATTCTTTACAAACGACAACAAAAGCAGTACCTTCTCCAAATCGTGCAGAACCAGGTGAACAACCACCCTGGTGACAACAATATACGTTTCACGTCATAGCCAACAAAAAACATCTGGTTTCTTGGAATATGACAAGACATGGTAATTCCCTCTCAAGAAACTTTCATATTCGTTCGGAATGATTAAGAAAATACTATCCCTAACCGTAAGACTAAGTAACCTTCGGATTTATTGATCGACCTAAAAACTGTATTTTTAATTCTTGAAAATATTCATAAAGTTGGTAGGTAATATGTGAATAATGATTGACTTCGAAACGCAACCTTTGAGATTACTAACTCGACGTTTCGACGTCGGTAGCCTTCGTCGGGAACTCTGGGACGGTTAGTTCTTATCTGCTCGCCAGGTGTGACTGAGTCGGTATACCATCTCAGATGATAGCAGAACGACTGACTATGTATACCAGATCCTTTGTAAATGATGTAGCCACACGTACATTGGCGAAACAGGGAGAACATGTAGAAGACTCGAGGAGCACAAGAATGTTGAGAACATCACAACCAGACGGTTTGCCCGGACAAAAAGAGAGAAAGTCAGGTACAGTAGAGCATTTAAAGTGTGCAATCACACACAGACAGAAACAATTGCACCATTGAATGGGAACACAAATGATACAGAGAAAATAACAGAAACGCGAGATGGTTTAAAGTGGTCATGTGGATCAGAAAGATGACTCCAGCAGCCGATGGTAGCCGAAACGTTGAGTAAGTAATCTCAATGGTTGTGTTTCGAAGAAAATCGTTATTCATGTATTTTAGGCCTGTAAATTTGGACAGCTTAATTCCATTCTACGGTAATGCGAAACTTCATGTTCCCAGTAATTTCAGCTGAATTTTTACTGAATCCGGGCCAAAATAATTGAATGGTTTGTCCGATGACTTTTCGCGAATTGAGACGTGCAAACAACACAGAAGCACCTTTAATGGGGACACTGACTGCCACACAATCTGTTTGGTTACTAACGATACACATTCTTCAAATGTACCGCTGTTTTTTGAACTTCATACGTAGTAACTCTATAAACGAGGATATAAATGCAGCTTCATGTTCTCATACTTGGCCCAGTATACACCTCCCTCGAGTATTGTGCCATAGCGTGGCAAGCCGTGCAACGGTTTTTTGATTTAATTAAGACGTAACGACTGCACTCAACGCCACCGACATTATGAATACCAAAGTACGTGTATGCTCTATCAGGACTACGTCTTAGTTATTACAATTTCGAAACAAAACAAGAATATTTGTGTATGATGATGTATATAGTATTTGTTGCTGCTCTCCTCTTTATCCCTGTAGTCCGGGTGAGACTGACACCGAGACAGGCGGTCGATTTTTGTTACCCCTTCTTCTTCATCACTAGTCCGGTTTCACTGCCGTCTCCACTAACCGTATCCACTCCCCCATCCCACGCTCTCATTCTCCACTCCCCCACTCCCGCCAAATCTCTCTTCATGCAGTCCTCCCATCTCAGTCCCGATCTGCTTCTTCTCCTTCTATCCTCCACTCTAAGTGCATCCTCTCTCTTCGTCACCAGTTCCCCTTCCATTTTTTATACCAGCCACTTTAGTCGGCCCTCACCCGCTTCCTCGTGAGACTCTCTCTCTCTCTCTCTCTCTCTCTCTCTCTCTCTCTCTCCCCCCCCCCTTTCTCTCTCTCATCAACTTCCTCCATCAGCTCCTCCATTCTTCACTTGTCTATTCCTTTCACTCCCGCAATTCTTCTCTGTGTGTGTGCGTGCGTGCGTGCGTGCGTGCGTGCATGCGTGCGTGCGTGTGTGTGTAATATAACATAATATAATACATAATATTATATATAAAATACTTGTATTGCGCTAAAATCCTAGGGAGATCCAAGCTCGGCAGCGCACCAAAACAAAAGGGTTTAAGCAGTTCATAATCGATAAACTGTTCCAGTTGTAAACAGATGGATTGGTACGCTGGAGAGCTATGGAGAATAAGCACGTTTGGACATGTGGGTTTTTAGTTTACGGCGAAATGTTGTTATATTTCCTATATACTTTGCAATGTCTGGGAGTGAGTTCCACAGAGTCGGTGCAGCAACTGAAAAAGCTCTAGTTCCGACATTTATCTTAACATTGGGAACATAAAATACTAGAATATGATGATCGAAGCTGTCTGGGCTGTCTTGTAATCCAACTACAGGTATGATTCCTACCGTCAGTAAGTCGTACGCAGACTGAATTACTTAAATTTTTTAGTAAAAGTAATTCACCTAAAAACCACTTGAGTTAAAGTAAAATTACTTTGTAAAAAAAGTACTTGAGTAAAAAGTAAAACTACTTTTCAAAAGTACTTGAAGTAAAAGTAGAAGTAAAAGTGCAACACTTAGAAATAACCACAAAATCATGAGTAATATTATATAAATTATACAACTTGCATATGACCACTGTTTTGCAACCACTCTGCCTATAACAATGTGCTCCCAGACAGCCTTAGCTGGTCAATCGATCTGCTACCATTGAAATGGTGCTCACTTGGATGCTTGGACAATTACATTATCGTTAATGAGCGCTCACAACATCAAATAATTTCAGATTGATCGTACGACAGGATATGTATACGCAGGTGTAATCGTACGGAACGATACTCGCACGGAACAGATACTCTTGTTTTGTTCCCGCTTCCCGCGTCTTTCGGCCGAAACTGGCTGAAACTGAAATTGTAGAGCTTTAGAGAGCAATGTGTTTCCCCAGCCCTGCCGACCTTAGGTACTCCTATGTAAACGTTGTATGAATCGACTTCTGGGGCTGTCAGTTATTCTTGCGGAACATCTTAGAGCTGTCATGTGCACTTGATATGTACAGAGTTACGCTCCGCCCTTTCGGTAGGTTTTTTTTATATGAACTAGTTGAATTGCTGCATAATAACTATTTGTACAATTTCTAATATGTACGCGCCAATATAATTATTAATAAATCACACAGGAATCAAAAATGTTGTTAGTTTTCGTATGTTGAACCTGTCGAAAAATCAAGATGTTTTTCGTAAGCAGACATTTAAACGTCCAAATACTTACGTTATTAAACGAACTCATTAATTTCATTCAGAACAGCCATTGTATTCAGGAATAGCAAAGATTTACTTCATTATTAATTCATGCAGTTAGTCGTGATTGTGTCAAATTACCATTATATTCACTATATCCAATCCCCAAGGTTTAACCTACACAACTTGCTGGCAGTATTGTTATTAATAGCATATATGGACTCATTTTTGAAAAAGCCCGTCACAAAAGATTATTTTTATTTAGTACTATTGTAAGACGTAGGCTATTTAGCAATACTAAACATGTTTTTTAATGGCGAATTTTATAGAAATTTCGTTCTGGCTAATCTAGCCTACGTGAGTATATATTATTTTATTACGTAAAGCTTAAAGTCATTGCCTTGAAGTTTAATGCACATTTATATCGATTCTCTAGCCATACTTTACATAGCAGTGTAGTATATCTACTGTACCAAACTAAACACTTGTATTATAAATGCTGCGCAAACATGCTTGTCTTATCATATTTACCGGGCGGCTGGGCCTGTCTGACCTGTGTCCTGTTCCAAATAGAACCAGTATCTGAATAACTCAAACGATCAAGAAAACAGAACTCGGTTTCCTTAGAAATGAAATTATACTTTGTAGATGACGCGAACATGGTTAAAAAAACATGAAGGAATTTTGTAATACATAAGGTAACAACCGACCTGCCAAACCATTACGTAGCGAATTGTGAAGTTGATGGTGGCAACCAGCTCTGTCCTAGTTGGTAGAAGGAGGAGTTGACGAGGTTGATTTACTTCCGAGTCCATGTGATACGAATGAAGTGTCGATGGCTTTGAGACGGTACTCGATTTTGTAATTTTTTGGCCGTTTTGGGCGTCATTTCATTATGAATACCTTGTGTGTTGCTTTTCTGAGGAAAATGACAGAATTTGAAGACTTTTATCCAGCAGGTTTATGAATAAGTATATATTCATAGTTGATTTTCAAAATAAAAATAATAAAATTTGCTAACAGCAGTAAGAGCGTTAACGTAATATTGCCGCCAATGGGGAAATTAATATTGACAGCAAAAGCAAGCGAATCCATAGGCCGTTTCACTAAGACCAACCAACTCCCTGAATTTGCTTTTATTTCTCAAAAATAAAGTTACTCTAATTATTGAACTGGAAAATCGTTTACACTTCAAAGTGGTTGTTAGGTCGGTATTCGTATAGGACATGTGTGGCAAAGGGGCAAATCAGTGTTGTTAGGAGAAGTTTCTTGACCAGGGTTTTGATTGTCCCATATAAGGCGCGCGTCATATTGAGTGCATGGGAACCCGGACTGAAAGACGTATTGAGGATAGATTTACAGACACCCAGTGAAGAACCCAAACATGCATTTCCTTTTAAGAGCGTATTCTAGCTACATGTTACCCCTTATTATTAGAGTAAATTACGTTTCCATGGCCGTTACATGTCAAAATTAAGCATAATCTGGAAGAGCAGAAACGTCATCTTCCGAATCTGTGGCCCCCCTTGCCACCCCCGCGGACGCCCATGGCCGGGATGCATGGGGTCCAATGAGCCGGCTCATGGGTCCCCGTATTTTTGACTGGCGCAACATTCTCCAATGTTTTTTTGTGTGTGTTCAATATGACATTCTGAAATTGTATGAGTATTTCTATATGATCCATTAGGGTTAGTATTTAGTTCGTGGCCAGTATTGATGCGGTCTTTATTTATCACGCTCAACTGTAAAATAGCATTATTAGCAAACCAATGTGCAGAAGAAATTAAAATATTCGGTGCACCGAAAAGCTGAACCCACTCCTGATTATTTCGTCCCATCTACCCTGGTGAATTATTTGAAGTTTCGTTTTGATTATGGTTAATAATTAGTCATGGATAGAATACTCTGAAGATTTACTTGTGTCAGTGCTTACAGGTCACCGGAATCGGCCAGCAATGAAGAGCGGTGTGTTCCCTTAAGGAAAGATGAAGGACGCCGTTCACGAAATAATTAAAAATCAACGGTCCACTAAAAGCATGGTGAAGGATTTTGGTGTAAGCCGATGTACACTTGGTCGTTATGTGAAAGACACCATGAGGAGTGTTGATATTGAATACCGACGCTACAAGAAGTCGTTTGTTACTAAACATGTCGATCTATGTATAATTTATATATTTAGAGTAAACAAATTTGAGTTTGGATATTTATATAACCCTACAAACGTACATATGTACGTACTGACGCACGCATGTCTCTTTGTCTCTCCGTTGATTTAATATTCTGCATATCTACTGCTTCCAGGTGTTTTCTGATGCTGAAGAGGAAGCCTTGGTGACGTATATGATCACATCATCGAAGATGTTTCGTTGTGCTACTAGGCGACTAGCATGCGAGTACACTGAGTGAAATGGAAAGACATCTTCATGGCATGCCAATAAAATGGCTGGAGTTGATTGGTTGCAATGTTTCCTTAAGCGCTGAAACGACCTCGATTTGTGGATGCTAGAATTAACTAGTCTGTCGCGTGCTACTAGCTCCAACGTAACAAATGTGTCTCAGTTCTTTGATAATTTTTAAAACGTTATCTGTAGGCATGCTTATGAACCGCGCCAGATATGGAACTTATGTGAAACTTGTTTGACAACCGTTCTTGCCACCCAGTGTGGTGGATGAATTCTGAATTGTTCGCTAAGGTAATATAGCACTTCATTGAGCACAGGGATGTATCTGTAACGAAACGTGGTGTTTTAGTCGTGGATAACCATGAAAGTCACATTTCTGTAGAGGTGTCGGAAATAGCGCGAGAAAAGGGATTGTCTATTGTCACGATCTCCCCACACAGCAGTCATCGGATATATGAGTATATGGGCCCTTTAAGCAGTACTTCAAGAAGGCACGTGACTCTTGGGTGCTCTCTCATCCAGCTAAGACAATCACAATTTATAATGTTGCAGAACTGGGTGGGCAAGCGTTTGGTAAAGCATTCTCACACTGCAACATGACGTCATCATGCAAAGCAACCGGCATCTATCCCATGAATAGGACTATATTCCCAGATGATGCGTTCCTGTCAGCGGCTGTCACTGACAGATGAGTTGATGTGAATACACCTGCGACAGAACCAGCACCATCAACCAGTCTAGGATCACCAGCAGCATCTACCAGTCAAGGATCACCAGTAGCATCTACTGGTCAAGGATCACCAGCACCATTGACCAGTCAAGGATTACCAGTAGCATCTACTAGTCTAGGTTCACCAGCACCATCGACCATTCTACCAGAGTACCAATAGCATCTACTAGTCTAGGATCACCAGCACCAGTAGATGAGCAACGTCCTACCAAGAGAACTACAGGAATTAAGCGGTGTCCTGTAAACCTGGAATACTACCATATCAGGTAAGAATAGATGTGACGATAAGCTAATACATAGTTTGCAGGTAGCTTGGGATAATTAAGCATAATTTTATTAATTGTAATATTTGTTACCGCCCCACCCACCCCTCGCAGAATGAGCAGTTAAGGGTGACAGGCCTGGTGTCGAAATCATCCTTTCTGTGCCAGTAGTGACAATGTAGTGTTTCCAAAACTGGTGAGAATTACAGGAATTGAGCGGTTTCAAGTAAACCGGAAAAGCTACAATAAAAACTAGGGAGATATTTGATAGTAAATGGGTGGCGGTCTGGGATTACCAGTCACATCATCATTTTTTTCAATTGTCATTTTATGGTGGAAGTGGAAAGAGCCACTATTCTCCTTTCAAGAACAGTTTGAATTATTGAAATATTCCCACTAGTTTTGAAGTTACACTGGTTTTAAAAGAGCACCCGTCATAAACATTTAATGGAGAAAAACACTTTTAAAGTTGGCACCCATTATTAATATTTCATAATCATATAAAATTGTTTGTGTTGTTACTGTTATGCTATAAATTGGAATATATGTAGCTTTGCATAAGACAAACTTCATCTTCTACCAGTTACTTTTCAAACAAAATATTTGTTGGTCAACTTTGGTGAAAAAAAGGTTGAAAATAAATCATCATTCGGTTGATAGCAAACTCTTTCACAGAATGTGGTTAGCTCTGAAAAGAGCCGTTTGTTTTTCTTCGGCTCTGAAGAGAGCCATTGTTTGTGTTGTCGAGCCGGTACAACTTTCTCGCTTCACTTTGTAGCTTTGCGGCCTCGGCCACGCCCACAGGTTGTCTTGGGGTGGTGGTGGTATGTCATCGTCGCTGTCTGATGACACCAATGCAGTGGTCTTCTTAGATGGCTTTGCAACTGCAGGCAGAGGTGTTGTCGTGTCCTGGCAGTGCTCTGATGTGAATGGCTGTATTTCGTCATACAGGTACCATTGTCGCTTCGCATTGAGTCCTCTCGGCACAATGATCTCGGGCATTGCACGATGACTCGGCAATGGCTGCTTCATGAGTGGCTGCTCGATCAATGCGCTGTCTATGAACTCTTGCACGCGGATGCTGGTGGACCCGTTTGCAAAGTGGAAGTGGTGGTAACTCTTGATGTGCTGTACTTTGCGGAAGTGCTGAGACAGAAACGTCGTCCAATCAAATGTTGGCACAATCACTTCACCTTTTTCCGTCCCACACAGCTGCGATATGTTGACATCGGACGACTGGTCCACAACTGTTGCGATATCTTGAAGACAATCCACCTTCGTCTTTCGAAACAGCCGCTTCACAAGTCCGAAGCACCAGTCGCAGCTAAACTTTGTGTGGCCGGTCAGGAGAAACGACAAAGTGATGGTCACGTGACGTCCAGTCAGTACTCGCCACATCAAGTACCACATCATACAAGAGTTCTTGTTCTGTTCACTGCAGTTGTCCGCGTGCAAGTTCAAATGACACTCGCCAATGCCATAGTGCTCGAAGTAGTAGTGAAGCATCGACACTACAACATTGGCGCCTTTCCCAGTGTTGACACTCTCGTCCATCAAGAAGTTGACTTGCTTGGGGAATGCCTCGCTTGCCACTCCAGAGACCACACTTCCTCGGGCACTTGAAATAAATCGGACCAGGCTGCAGAGGGTCAGATGGGAAATGCACTTGCTGGGCGAAGTCGAAACTGTAATGGTTTCTCCCAGCAAAGCTGCATGCTGCGTGTTGACCGAGTGTGACGTCAGCTGGCATCTCATCTTTCACGACCTTGCATAGATCGGTGTAGTGTGATCTCTCTGTAGTGGCTCGCCGCAAATGTTCCTCGTAGTCACGTACACCAGCACTCTTCTCGCTGTCGGGCAAATCCGCGGAACGAGCCAGCTTCGTCACCCCTTTCTGGCAGTACCAGCAGAGATCTGTCGCTTGTCGCATCGTTGTGACAAACGGTAGGAGCTGCTGCCACAGCCTGCGGAATGTTCGTTGCGACACCTTGCGTGTAGACGCAGCATCAACAGCACAACAGTACTGAGTGTACACTGTCTTCTTGGTGCAGCTGGTCGGCAGCAGCTTTACGTCAGTCTTCCAGTGTCCTGGAGTACGTCCGGGAAGGATGATGGCATGGACTTCAGCATAGTTCACAATGAAGTCAATGACAGCTCGAGTATCTTCATACTTCAGGGCATGAACCGGCCTCTTCCGCTTGTTCTTGTGAACACGGGCTTCCACACTAGCTGTCTTGTAGGGTGACATCAGGGCTGTCAGCTTGTCTTGACCGATACCATGGATGTATCGAAAGATGTCGCGACAGACCCTGAAACCGTGATAGAAGAAATCGGTCCGTTGAGCCTAGCGAACATTCTGCTGCCCTTTCCGTGACGATGTAGTCAGCGATGAGAGGTGCATTCCACATGACAGCTTGGCGAGGATCGCAATGTCGAGTTCATAATGTGTAATGCCGAGAAAGCGAACATTGGCTAGTTCATCCACCGAGAAACGCCCATGGCAAGGCTGGCCATCGTACAACTTGCATTTGCAGGTCAGTTGGCATTCTGGCTCGGCTTCTGTAGTATCACCATTACCACGAGGCATGATCTCATCGGCCAAGTTCTCGGTAGCTCCAGCGAATGCAGCTCCGTCGTCGTCGTCAGTAGTGACAGTCGCACTGCCAGTGTCAATGACGCTGTCACCGCCGGGGCATGGCCTGGCTAGGCAAAGTCAATCGCTGTACAATGTTTTTTTATCTGGCTGTTCCTACTAGTACGGCGAAGATCTCGCTCGGCCGAAACGTAAGTATTTTCATGAAACGTAAAACCTTACAAAAACGCCATAAACAGAGCAATAAACACGTCTTTCGTGTATGTATGCATTCTTATATGTATATCACTAAAGTTACCTGACAATAACCATGTAAAAGTGTGAAATTATTACCTTTTTGTCAGAACGCATGTGCTTGTCAAGGTTTGTATATAACCGGATGTTGTTGTGAACGAGAATAGCACGCGGGATTTCCATAGATCTATATAAGGTCACGCTAAGAATTGCCGTCTACTGGCCATAGAGTTACATCATTAATAATGCCCCTATAAACTACTAACTTACTAACGGGTGTTTTATTTATATCTATGCTGCTTGCCCTTTCTGGCCTCATTCTTCACGAAATCGCGTCTGATCATGTGACCCAAAGGCAACATCACGTGCACAGTATGACGGCTAATTGTGAAATGTTTTCTATGTCACCGATAAAAGTACTCACAAGTAATTATTTGGAGCACATTTCTTCAGTTTCTTGACGCCCAATCGTCGGTTGTATGTCACGGAATACACGTGTGAAACGGTTAGTGCGTATCGGTTTTAAAACTTAAGTTATTAGTTCCGTAGTCAAATGGCTACGGAACTGCCAAAATGGCGCTTTAGCAAATGCCCCTCAGGCATTTCGCCCCAGAGACGAAGAGCGGGCCTATGGCCTGGCTGGTCCATTCCCCTCCGGGTCGCTTTCCTCCTCGGTCAACTCAGTCTCCGATAAATCAGAGTCATCGTCACCGTTAGTGATCGGGCGAGTGACGAAATAGTCGTTAACAAGCTCTGACAAAACGTCATCACTTGCTATATTCCGCATGTTTAGCAGCGTCAACGAGTTCAGGCAGCGAGCTACACCGTCCGGCTTCGATGCGTCCGCCATCTTGGTTTTCGCAGAACGTAAACAATGACGAAAATCATGTACTGGAAGCGTAATTCCACTTGAAATAGTTATATACACCACGCTACGTAATTCTGTAATATATACAGATATAAACTACACCAAAAAAAACAACCAACTAAACTATATTCTATCTATGTAAACACTTCGATCTGACAACGAACTCGCGACAACAAAACTTCCAGAACTTTCGATAACAATCCTGCGCACTCCAACTCACCTCAATGTATTCATGCGCACTACGGGTAGATGCCTGCTGAAAATACCTTGAGAGTGATATGCCATAATATTATATGAGTATAGCAAGTTCTTTTCAGAACATGTAACCGTCCGCAACGCAGTTCGAAGTTCAGTTTGAAATTGCGCGATCCTTACAAAATACTATTGTTATAAAAACACAAATAAAAATGAACAACGTATACTAAGAATTACACAAAACCGCTTTGTCAGTTTATATATAAATATATTACCTGAAACATTATGAGGAAATCCCCAAATAGACCGGGTGACGCATTTTTACTATTATGACGATTTTACTCGCGATCGCGTCACGCGAAATCCGCCGGGTTTTCTCAGACCGGCACACAAACATGTTGTAGGTAGGCTGATGGTAAGTAAACGTAGCACTTAGTTTTACATAATTGGCAATAATTGCAAACATTCATTGAAGCAGAATTTTCTCAAGAAGCGGAGTTATGCGTAACATGCATATGCAGTAAAAGCATGAATGTAAATATTTTAATATGAGGTCTGTTAAATAACGTGCAGAATTTGTACCACACGTTTATGGTAATAAAAATTACATGTTCACCTCATTGTTCTGTTTTAAATGTAAAATTGGTATTCTGGCTCAAGGGACCACACAAGATTTAACAAGATTTAACAAGATTGCCATCTCGAACAACAAGTTCCAGATGGCAAGTGGACAAGGAAGCCATTGGCTTATCGAGAGTCCAACAATTTTCTCATCTATGTGTAGCCCGCCCTTATCAGATATCTGTCAATTCTATTTTTAAACATATTCACACTACTAGCATTAACACAATCGTTTGGCAGTTTGTTCCATTCATTTATCACCCTCTGTGAGAATGAGTACTTTCTCATGTCCAACCTACACTGCTCCTTAACTAATGCTGCTTTGTGTCCTCTGGTTCTACTGCCTTCTTTAAGTTTGAAGAACATATTCCTATCAACATCCTCATAACCGTTCACTATTTTAAACACTTCTATTTGGTCTCCTCTTAGTCTCCTGATCTCTAGTGTTGTCAAACCACATTGTAATAAGCGACTTTCGTAACTAAGGTCTCTTAATTCTGGAATCATCTTAGTTGCTCTTCGTTGTATTCTTTCTAGCTTATCTATGTCTTTTTTACGATATGGCCTCCATGCTTGAATACAATATTCCAAATGTGGTCTAACTATTGCTTTGTACAGGGGTACAATTAGATGTTTCTCCTTATACGTGATAGTTCTCCTAATTAGGCCTAGAATTTGATTTCCTTTCGAAGCAGCAATCCCACATTGCTCTGAAACTTTCATGTCAGCATTAAATGTTACTCCTAAATCTTTTTCTTGTGTGGTTCTACCTAGTACAGCATCCCCCATTTTATATTCCTCGTCCATATTTCCATGTCCTATGTGTATACATTTACACTTCCCAAAATTGAATAACATTTGCCATTTTTCTGACCAGTTAACTAATTTTTCTTGATCATCCTGTAAACTTTGTTTATCTGTATCATTAGTAACCTTTCTGAATACTTTTGTGTCATCTGCAAATTTGAGTACTTTGCTAGATATGTCATCCTCCAAATCATTTATATATATATTAAAAACAGTATAGGGCCTAACACTGATCCCTGTGGTACCCCACTCAAAACAGATTTCCAGTTTGAAATCTTACCATCTACTATTACTCTCTGTCTTCTGTGTGTAAGCCACTTTTCTATCCAGTTGATTACGTCATTGCCTATACCATGGGCTTTTAGTTTAAGTAACAATCTTTGATGTGGCACTTTATCGAAAGCTTTCTGAAAATCTAAGTAGACAACATCCACTGGTGACCCGTCATCTACCCACTTTGTAATTTCTTCTAAAAAACATAAGAGATTGGTTAGACATGACCTTGCTTTTAGGAATCCATGTTGAGATGTATTTATTAATTTATGTTTTATGAGGAATTCCACCATGTGGTCTCTAATTAATGTTTTAAGTAATTTACATACAACTGATGTTAAACTCACTGGTCTGTAATTTTCTGGCTTCTTCCTCGATCCCTTCTTAAACAGCGGCGTAATGTTTGCTTCTTTACATTCTGAAGGAACTATTCCTTCATCTAGTGACAAGTTAAATAAGTTTGCAAGTGGTGTACTAATTTGATCAACAATTTCCTGGTGGTATCCCATCAACTCCAGGTGATTTATTATCTTTAATCTTCTTAATTTTCTTTGCTATCATTTCAGGAGTTACAAATAACTGCCCTAAATATTCTGATGTATTGCCCTCAAATTTAGTCAATGGAACTGGAAGTGAGCTGATATCTTCTGTGGTAAAAACTGAGCTGAAATACTCACTCTGAAATTATGTTTTCACTGTTGCTTTCCAGTGGTCCGACCTTATCTCGAACTTTCTGTTTACTCCTTACATAAGCATAGAAACTCTTGCTGTCATTTTTTATATTACCTGCCAATTTTTCTTCAAAGGTTCTTTTAGATTTTCTAATTTCAGTAGTAGCTAGGTTAAATGCCTCTTTGTAGTTGGTGTAGTCTTCTACATTGGTGTAGTCTTCTACTTCTACACACGAATGGGGTTCCTTGAGCCACTACACATGCTTCTACTAATTTGCATATACTTTGCATTTGACAAATCCCAGCCCGAGTAATTTCTAGAGGACATTCACATGTGTACGACAGAGCAATTTTGATGTTAAAACATATATAAGTTTTTGTTTTATAGCTAACAATGTGAAAAGTGGCTCATATGTCCCAACCTTCCCCTATCCATCATTCTCCGTGGATGCGAGAGCTGTGCTCTGACAGCACAGAGAGTGAGCCGTATATAAACATTTGAAATGAAATGTTTCAGGAGAATTCTCAGCATTTTCTTACACGAACTCAAAACGAACGAATACGTCAAGCAACAAATGGATTCTCTGTGTGGAAAGAAAAAGCCCTCGAAATATCTCCTGATTTGGCCGCATCACCCACACAACACCATTTCAAAAACCACCATACATGACACCCTGGGGGACAAAAAAAGACTGTCCGCTAGATGAAAAACCGGCTGGATAATATACAGGAATAGATCAAGCAAAGCTTACCGACCCTACGCACAGCAGAAGACAGACAAAGCTGGCGAAGATTATATGGAAATGGCACTCTTCCACCGTCAGGGTCAAGAGAAGGAAGGAATGTTACATTTGGTGTAAATGGTATCGTGAAGATCAGTGGAACAACCGTCAGGCTCGAATACGTTTGAGGATCACTTGTTGAGCAATTCTCGCAAACTGATTTGATTTGCCAACTACAGCTCTCGATACCTAAATTTAATATTACTATAACGGCACATCGATGCATTGATAGCTTAACGCATTTTTGCACCGATGACCAATATATCACATAATTAATGTTTCCAAGACCCAACATGAAAGCAAGTGCCTGTCAGAACAGCGCCGCCCTAGTGGTTTATTTATTTGGATGGGATTGTAAATGAACCAGCAAGAATAACAGCAACACGCGGCACCACGCGTGGTGTTTCCATGAAATATGGATCAGCAAGAATAACAGCAATTGCATTAACTGCGCCACGCGTGGTGTTTCCGGTAATCTGGAGCAGCAAGAACAGTAACACAGTGCACCACTGGTGGTGTCGACAAGAAGCAGGATAGGTAAGAATAAAAACAACACACAGTAGCTTGGAGATGGCGAAACACTGGACACGCTTCGTCGCTACATCTAAATAAATGCGACTGCTGCTCAATCGTTATGCAGCCTCCGGAGACAAATAGTATCCTTGGGTAACATTACAGCGAAACAATTGTCGTGGTTATGGGGCTATGCACTCTAAAATAGGTAATAAAAACTAACCACGTGCAACTAAAATCAGGAATATCACGCCAGTGGTTTACTCAGAATGTGTTCTAAAAGGGGAGATTCCGGTCATGTCTCCGAATGACCGAGGGCTAACGAGCGCAACCAATAAACGCATGTGCATCTTTATGAGATCAGGGTAGCCTAGACTACAAGTGACGTATTAAGTGGGCCAGCATACACAGAACCAACACACAGTCTCAAATAAACGTGTTATTCTGCCAGAAAGATTACTCATTTAGTCAACAAAGCCCAAAATAGATTGAGTTTGGACGCAAATAGCATAGCATATCCCATTAGCCAGCATGGGAATAATGTGTACGCATATATGTTTTCATTTGGAACCAACATTGCCAGATTACCACGCTAGTGATGTAGGGTGTCTAACAAAATGGTGCGGCCCATGAAATTAACATATTGTGTGTTCAACAAGGTTTCCTAGTAAACCGCTGGCGTGGTATGCTTCATTGTATTCACAACTGGTTATGTTTTAGTAACTCTTATAGGTGCATAGGCCAAAAAAAACATGACGTTTATTTCGTTATTTCGCTTTAAGCCTGCACTCAGCATCTCAGCAGCTTTGAGATACTGTATAGCATGATTACGTATAAATTATGCGTAACTATTATTACATTATACGGTATAATGTACCTATTCAGAGTTCGTAGGTCGTTCATTGACGCGGCAGTTCAGTGACCTGCAGACACTGGGTTCGAGCCGACGCAACAGGTTGGTTACGACACATTACCGACTTGTCTAGTATGACGGCTCTACTGCCGCCGTCTAACCAGCTGGTGATGTCGACGCCGTCAACGACGACCCGCCACCACGGCGACGACATGCTAACTCTTTTATTTACCGAATATCGCAGCAGCCCGTCACACGTATCGGATCGCCTGCCAGTACAGGCGTCGCGCGTGATGTCCAGTTGAAGCACCTCCGGACGCCAGTTGTAGCATACCGGCGAGATGAAATTCCGCACATCAGGCGAGTAATTCTGTTTTGTTATTTTACTCGTACTCCTGACACGACAACGTTGCATTAAACTCAGGTTAGTTTTGGAAACACGTTTTTCTTGTTTTACACATCCAATCTGCACATTCTGTTTATCCTAACTACAATGGCAGTGGGAAGCTGTGGTCATCCCGTCGGAATATGTGGTCGCGGGGACACCCTCCAAATGTTGTGTAGGGTGGAGTTTGCAATCATTTTATCGGCAGTCATTTTGTCATCATAATAGATACACCGTTGGTGCAATACTCCGTGCTGGTTTATTTGTGAAAATCTACACACCATGATTACGTGGTCTTCAGGGCTGCTGCACTGTCGTCAACATTCTGAATTGCCGTTATTTTTATTTAAACTACAACTGCTTATCTAGGTCAAAGAGTGCTTCATTGTGGCGCGGCATAACGGGCTGAACGACTGCGCCAGGTTAACAACAACGGGCCTAAAAATAAAGATGTAAACCTTAAATCGGTCATGCCTGTCCGCTTGAATACATCCACATGCCAGTGGAGCCAACCATGGTCTTCTAGCAAAGAGGACTTTGTAATATGAATGATTGGTGCACTACTGACACACCAAAATAGTATCTAAGCAGCTACCCTACGTCAACTGAATAGTTTCATTTTTTATAATGTCCTCACGTGTTTTAGTGCAGCTCGTCTGAAGAACTTCAATCGAAAAATGTCCAAGTTAGCGTTATTTTGTGAACAAATAGTCCTTTCTACGTGAGGGTGTGTGTGCCCTCTTAATGTAAATATATACAGAGACGTGGCGTAGGGGGTCGATCGGCCGCCCCGCATGGAAACAAATAACGTTACGTCAACAGGCATACCCCTTCAGCACACTGTTTTTTCGTCTTATGTTTCTTCAATGTCTTGGTCTATTTGTGCCGAAATGTCAACTTTTTAAATAATGCATATTTGCTTAAAGGTCAATCTTAAAATGAAGAAGAAACGAAAAGTGAGAAAAAATAAACCAGTGCATATTTAGTAGTCTTTGTTTTTAACTTTTTTGTGTGAACATAAAATCCCTGTACACGTGTTAGTCATTATTACAGAGTTACAATGATGCTTGTAAAAGCAGGTTTCACGTTTTTTGAGATAAATGTATAGATGAGAAATCCTCACCTCATCTCATCTTTTTTTAACATCTGACGAAAGCGTACTCCAGCACATTTTTTCTCTCCTCTTTTTTGTGTATTTTTTATTTGTCGGTCAAATTATTAGAAACATGCATCTTGTGTGACTTAAACAAAATGTTTTAATTACAAAGTGTTCATAATGTCGCATATTTTCTTATATAATGTCATTTGTATTAACCAGGTATTCTGTTACAAAGTTAGACGGATATTAAAATTATTCTTCGTTAATTTAGTTTATCGTAAATACAAAACAATAAAATATTACTATTGACGAATTAATTTTGCGCCATCGTGGTGGCACTTAAATAAACTCAAATAACCTTTATACGAAGATAACAATCTCCTTCATATTCTAAAAGAATCATCATACTATGATTATGAAAAGCTCAATTCACTATTAAAATGTAAAAGAAATTGTTTAGGCATAATGAGCACAAACATACAATCAATTAATGCTAAATTTAGTTAATTGGAAGCCTTTGTATTTGAGCGACAATCTATCAACATCAATTTTAACGTTATCTATTTAAAAGAAAGTGGGTTATATGAACACGAAGACAAATCATTGATCGAATTAGATTGATACAACCGTATCGTTCAAGGGAAGACCAAGGGAGATCTAATAATATACATCCATATGTATTTTAAACATAAATTAATCAAGTTTGATGTACCAGTGGAACACTGGAAAGGACAGTTTGTAAAATTTCAGGAGGTGGTTTAACTAAATCTGTTATAATCGATAACATCTATACGCCACCGAAAGATCTTAATGTAGATTACATACAATTTACTGGTGTATTTGCTACTTTACTAACTTTATTTGATGACAATAATGACGAGGTAATTATAGCCGGGGATTTTAAAGGTGCTTAATCAATTAGATGTTTTGCTAGTTTCATTTCATACAACTTTTGTATGTATTTTTCTGTTGTCAAATCATAAGACAAACTGTTAAATTATGTAATGTTTGTTCAAGCATTAACTGAAGTAGAAATCAAAATGCAGAAAAATCACGATTTTCTTCCTTGGTGAAATTTCATAACTATGTCATGTGATCGGAGAGATGATGGAAGTCACGCCCATGATCGGTATTGACCCAGACAGTGTTTATCATTCTGGATATCCACTATTTTGATCCTTACCAGATCTAACGACTGAAGTAAATTCTTTCAATGATTTGAAATTTTTTTTTTTATTAAATCGACTGCGGATGTTACATGAACTATTCACACACTACATATTTGGACACCAGTAAACCGGATTTGCGATAGGCTAAATCAGTTGAGGAAGCGGTTTTTACATAAATCTACTTAAACAAATGAAAACAAAAGATTTAGTTATTTCTTTGATACTGTAACCTAGTGCAGTTTCTTTCCGAAAATCACATCAATCACTCGATTCTCAATGTCAAATGGAACTCTAATTGATAACCTGTTCTGCAAAGTAACTAAGTTAACCATTGATTCAACCTCAGGAATTCTTACTAAGAAATGTTCAGATCATCAACCATATTTTACTCTAATAAACACTGTTTTAATTAAAGACCGTCCCCAAAACCAATTCAAATATATGGAAAATTAAAGCTTCCTTACAAACTTACAAACGTGAATTAATGTCTCTAAGCATGATGAAAAAAATAGATAAAAATATTAATTCTGCCCCAAATACTAACTACGAGATACCTATAGCTAAATTAGTAAATGGACGTGAGAAACACATTCCTTGTAAACTAGTTAAATATAATAAATATAAACATAAAAATCTACATGGATAACTCAAGGTATTATTAGATCTATTAAAACCAGGGATAGGCTATAAAAAAACTAAAAATGGGTAACCACAACTTGCCAGAATGCGTTATATTAATTAAATTAACATCTTACAACAACATTTTGAAAAGCAAAGCAGATGCATTATACACATATCTTTAATAAATTCAAAAACGATACGAGGAAAATATGGAAAACAATACGGAAAATATTATCTAAAGCCCAAAAGAAAATTACCAAAAATTCTTTTAGAGAAGGTGAAACAGTTATAACTGATAACATGGAAATAGCAAATTATTTCAACACATTTTCACAAATATAGGTCCATCTTTAGCATACAAAATTAGAAATGATAGTGATAAAAATTGTAATTATTACTTGAAAAGGAACTCAACAATTATGTTCAAATTTACAGAAATTGATGAAGAGACAATAATAAATATATAGATTGTTTCCCATAAAAACTAGTAGCGGAGTTGACAAGATATATTTTAAACAGTTAAAATATATAAAATTATCTTTGATCAAACCAATCACTCTAATAACAAAGCAAACATTAAATACACGAATTTGCCCAGACAAATAAAACACTGCTAAAGTAATTCCTATATTCAAAAGTTGAGAAGAATCACTTTTTACTAATTATAGACCTATCATTATTGCCAGTAATTTCAAAATAATTGAAAAATGTATCCATATTCAACTTTATGCACACTTCAAACAGCAGAATATTTTGTATGATAGTCAATGTGGCTTTAGAACTGAACATTCAAATGAATCGGCTGCTTTGGAACTCGTAGACAGAAGAATAACCGCTTTAGATAATAATGATACATCATTCAGTATATTCCTTGATTTATCAAAAGCCTTTGACACTATAGATCATCAAATATTGTTAAACAAATTAAGCCATCACGGCAAAAAAGACAGCTTTAAAACTATTCGAAAGTTTTCTAACAAATCGGACTCAATTCGTTGAATTCAATGGTGTCTTATCGAACACATTACAAATTTCCACTGGTGAACCTCAAGGTTCCATCCTTGGCCCTCTTCTCTTTTTAATTTACATAAATGACATTCCACAAACAACTACACAATTTAATTATGTTATGTACGCTGATGAGACCACATTCTTTAGTACCTTTCAGTCATTTAAGACTACCACTAAGGAAGTGAACGTAGATACCCTAATAAGTAATGAATTAGCCAAAATAAGTGAATGGTTAAAAATAAAAAAGCTATCTCTTAATGTAAGCAAATCAAAATACATACTGTATAAAATGACTGACAAAGCTTTAAATATCCCTGTTCTTAAAATATGTGCCATAGTTATTGATAATGTAAAAAAAATATTTTCTTGGTATCATTATATATGATAACTTTGCAAAAAAACATATAGAAAAAAACTGCCAACAAATGTTCTAAAACAATTGGAATTTTTAATAAAGTCAAACATTTGTTACTAACACATAAAATTAACCCTCTATAATACATTAATTCAACCATACATAAATATTGGCATCATGGTTTGGGGTTTTTAATGTTACAACTGTTATATATGTCACCAATTACAGGAACATTTATATAATTCTCCTGGTTTGCACATAGCACATTATAAAGAGTCAATAGTTGTTATTATTGTCTAAACAACATGTTTATAATGTTGTACTTTTTCTAGCTTAACATTTAACGATTCGAAACTTTTGTATTAAATAATTTACCAGAGGGTGGCTCCTATGATAGCGATCTATGTGGTCTTAATAGGGGTCTCCCAGGTCCATAGCAACTATCAGATAATAGTTAGTTATAATTTACTAAATGCCAATTTGTACTTTTATTTTTATTTATACTTTGATACTATATAGTTGTACTCTGTGGATGTTGTCTAATTCCATGTTTGTTTATATATTGGCATAATATTGTTATATTATGTTAATGTATGTTGAGTTTGCATTGTATGATTTGTTTGCTATGGATCTGAATAAACTATGCCTGAATCTGAATCAGTACAAAAGGTCCACTTTCTTCTAAATATGATCCATCTATAGGCAGACCTAGTTCCATATTCATAGACCTGAGGTAACTTGACGTGGGCTCATGGACTTGATGACCCCTATTTTTAATCCGTTCGAACAATATTGGCGTCAACAGTGCGATTAATGAATGCATAGCTACAGTGATACGCCTTGCCCTTGTATGGCGTAATATTTGGCATACTCGTTGATATATAGCCAATGTAACAAATTGCCACAGATACTATGAATTAATCTTGGTAAAACTAATTCGTCCCCTCTCTACTGAAGACACGTGACTTTTTGTGCCATATTTCCGTGTCCGTTTAGTCGGCGGATCATCGTTTTATACTTTCAATCAATTGCGGCCAGACAGCGACCCCGGGCCGAACCGACCACCCTCAACATAAAACGTGTTTAAAGGGAGCGCACAACGGTCTTCATTGATTAATTGAACGACAGTTTTACGGGACAATGCGACACTGAATTTATTGTTTAATATCTCGGTTGCTTAAAAATAATGAACACACACAACGTGTTACTATCAATATATTTCACCTCTTAATTCTCTTAATTTTTCAAATACACGTTTGTCAGCGCAGTAGCCTAAACATGCCATTTTTATTACATATATAGTGATAGTTGTACGGCAGTTATTCACATACCAATAAATACCTTTGAATGTGAATTTATTTTTCATATAATGATTTATTGATCTTTTAAATTCACGTTTCATACCATTTCTGACGGAAAATATACTACAGCAATAAATTTACTCTGTATTGCTGTAGTGTATTTACTCTGTGTTACTGTAGTGTATTTACTCTGTGTTACTGTAGTGTATTTACTCTGTATTACTGTGGTGTATTCACTCTGTATTACTGTAGCGTATTTACAATGTATTGCAATATTGGAATGGTAATCTAGATCGAAACATTAAGATAAATGGGACATTTTTATTATACGAAATCTCCAACTAGCTTCGCATCAGTTAACCAATGAAAACCGGTGTTCCTTCCTTTAAAGGAAGTGTACAACGCTTTTCATTGGTTGACCAAGGGGTCGTCGCGTAAGTATTCAAAGTCCGAAAATAGTATAGTATTACGTATTGGTGGGCGGTGATTTGGTCGTCCCATGTTTTGTGGGCCAAGCGAATCTCAGTTGAAGTGGCGCCACCTAAATAATGAAATTGATATTAGCTCATATTGACGCTTGGCTATATACATTCTTTTAAGACTGTTTCTTACAACTGTTTAAAAAAGTCGAATATAGCATTATTGGCGTTTCTTTCGCATTTCTGGTGCTTCTTGTGTATTTTTAACATAATATTTATATTTTAGATACATATTCAGATTCATATATAAATATAGTAGTATTGGCGTTTCTTTCACATTTCTGGCAAATTATGTAATATTTGTATTTTAGATACAGATTCAGATATAATTTATTCAGATCCATAGCGAACAAATCATACAATACAAACTCAACATACATTAATATAATATAACAATCTTATGACAATACATAAAAAACATTGAATAAGAGAATATCCACATAGTACAATTATACAGTATCAAAGTATAAATCAAAATAAAAGTATAAATTAGTGTTTAGTAAATTATAACTAACTATTATCTGATAGCTGCTATGGTCCTGGGAGACACATTTTAAGACAAGATAGATCGCTTTCTTAGTGACCACCCTCTGGTAAATTATTTTGTATTTTAATGTTTGAATATGAAAATATGGTCTGAGTAAGCACTAAACGTTTTTTTTATTGTGAGAACTTATGCGACGACCCCTCATGTGATAAACCCCCCTCCACTCTTCCTCTGTTCGGTGTGTTCTGGAGATATAACCATAACACCAGTGATGTTTCTTTTGCAGGAAACCTGTTGTGGAATGTCTTCATCACGTGTATGTGTTTCGTCACTATTTCCGTGCTCGTGAACATTGATTTAAACGGGATTAAGCGGTTCGAAACTATCCAAACATCGCTACGAACAAACAGAACAGCGACGACGAGCGTGGGTGTGCATGCGGGTGTGCGTGCGGGTGTGCGTGCGGGTGCGCGTGCCGGTGTGCGTGCGGGTGTCAGCGCACGTTACAACGTCACGTATTCCAATCTGGGGCATTTGGGCAACAAGATATTCGCATACGCTTCTCTTATTGGGATCGCCCACAACAACAACCTAAACCCGGTGTTGTCGCCCGGTGACAGGCTGAGAAACGTGTTCCAAGTGACAGCCGACATCCTGGATAGACGACGAAGCCGTAGTCCGTGGCGTATCTTCTACGAGAAGAAAGCGTGCGTGTTTGACAGGCGAACTCTGCACTTAAAGCTAGATATGAACATAGAGTTCGTCGGGTACTTGCAATCGTGGAAATATTTCCGAAACTTTACGCACGAAGTTCGCCGAGAGCTACGCTTCGTTGACAGCGTACACCACGAGGCGGACGCTTACGTGAAGTCAGTCGTGAAGCGGAACTTCGGTCGTAACTCCAGCGGAGTGGTCACCGTCGGAATCCACGTGCGCCGAAGTGACATGGCTAGCAGTGCTGCCAACAGCCATGGCTACACAGTCGCCAGTGCCGATTACATAAAGAGTGCAATGTTTTACTTCCAGATGAAGTACAAAAAGCTAGTCTTTATCGTATGCACTGATGACGTCACGTGGTGCGAACGAAACGTGGCGCCACTTGATAAGCGTGTTGTCATCTCTCGGGACGCCAAGGATGCTGTCGACCTGGCGATACTGGCTCTATGTCAACACAGCATCATAACGACGGGGACATTCGGCTGGTGGGGAGCGTGGCTGGCGGGCGGAACGACTATTTATTATAAGCGTTTCCCGTCACCGAGGACGCTATTAGCGAGTGACTTTAACAGGGGTGACTACTTTCCGCCACAGTGGATAGCTTTGTAGTTCACCGTCCACTTTAAGTCCGCAACATTAATATTATGACTTATGTTCGATATATGTATGTGACACATTTCTCCCACAATTCCATGTACGCACATGCGCAGTAGTACCTAACCCCTAACCCCGAAAAAATATATTATTATGTTAATCTCAAGTATTCATAATTTCTATATTGCATTCATTGCGATTTAATATTATATACACATTTTACTTGTTGCTCCACCAGTGCCACCATCTCAATATAAAGCCGAACTTCGCTTTACGGCCACCTCAGTGATTCAGCCATCCGGTCACTCTGGGACAGTCCCAAATAGTGAAGCATAAGACATTTAATCTAATATGGTCACGTTGATATTCAGAACACTTTGGTCTAGTACTAAAGGCGACCTTTATAGTGAGGTGTGCGTGCGTGCGTGCGTGCGTGCGTGCGTGTGAAAACGACCAATAAATCATCAAATTTAAAAGTGAACTATAACGTTTTTCATCGGGTGATTTATTGGCCTGTCAAATTCCTGTTTTATATAATGTCTGCCTCTAAAAGCACTGCTGCACTACAGAGTAAATACACTACAACAATACAGAGTAAATACATTACAGCAATACAGAGTAAATACACTACAGCAATACAGAGTAAATACACTACAGCAATACAGAGTAAATACACTACAGCAATACCGAGTAAATACACTACAATAACACAGAGTAAATACACTACAGCAATACAGAGTAAATGCACTACAGCAACACAGAGTAAATACACTACAGCAATACAGAGTAAATACACTACAGCAACACAGAGTAAATACACTACAGCAATACAGAGTAAATACACTACAGCAATAAAGATTAAATACACTACAGCAACACAGAGTAAATACACTACAGCAATACAGAGTAAATACACTACAGCAATACAGAGTAAATGCACTACAGCAACACAGAGTAAATACACTACAGCAATACAGAGTAAATACACTACAGCAACACAGAGTAAATACACTACAGCAATACAGAGTAAATACACTACAGCAACACAGAGTAAATACACTACAGCAATACAGAGTAAATACACTACAGCAATACAGAGTAAATACACTACAGCAATACATAGTAAATACACTACAGCAATACCGAGTAAATGCACTACAATAACACAGAGTAAATACACTACAGCAACACAGAGTAAATACACCGCAGCAACACAGAGTAAATACACTACAGCAATACAGATTAAATACACTACAGCAACACAGAGTAAACACACTACAGCAACACAGAGTAAATACACTACAGCAACACAGAGTAAATACACTACAGCAACACAGAGTAAATACACTACAGCAATAAAGAGTAAATACACTACAACAATACACAGTAAATACACTACAGCAACACAGAGTAAATACACTACAGCAACACAGAGTAAATACACTGCAGCAACACAGAGTAAATACACTACAGCAATACAGATTAAAGACACTACAACAATACAGAGTAAATACACTACAGCAATACAGAGTAAATACACTGCAGCGATACAGAGTAAATACACTACAGTAACACAGAGTAAAGCACGAAGTAGAACATCGCGATGGGAGAGAATTGACTTTGAGGATTTTTTAGACTGAATTATTATCCGGCATTCTAAAATAAATGAGGTTTCACGAGGGAACTGTCTGAGCTGTGCGACCGTCGTTTGTTGGTGTCTGATGCATGTACGTAGACTACGACTGTAGTCTCAGATTATTTACAAATGTCGAGACTTTCACGAGCCAGTCGCAATGCATGGACGCAGACAAGTCAAAGTTTCGGAATATTTGAGGGACGAAACATCTCGAATTTTAGACACGCGGTAATGCTGGCGTAAGTGAGCGCGATAATGCTGGCGTAAGTGAGATAGTACAGGACATTTCCAAGTCAAGAAACCGGTGTTACTATACATTAATAAAAAAAAATATTAGCGATTTCTTTCTTTATTTTTTTCAATTGTTCACCATTTAAAAAATACATCGTCTACACGTTTTGAAAAATGCATAATAATTTTTTAGAAATAATATAATTTGCGACATATACATAAGTAATGTTAGTTACCGTAACACTGCATTGTATATGTCATTACGCTGTTTTTCATGTCACACTAGTCCTTCCAACGTGTCTTGATCTGCGCCTCTGTGCGGCCATGGCCACCCACGGCAGTCACTTGGTCTGCAATCTTCTTCCACATTAACTCTTTCTTCTTTAGCTTCACTCCATATTGAAAATGGGAAGTCAGCAGCAGAAATAATGACGTTTTAATTTTGTAAGATTAATTCATACAATTGACAGCTATGATAGAGATGAATCCACACTAGTTCGAACAGGTTGGTTTGATCACAAGGTACACACACCGTCTTCCTAACAGTTCAGTTGTACGTGTGTTTGTATTTCAGACATACTAGTGTATATATCATTATTTGAAAGGGCATTTCAATAATTAATTGCAATTGATGGTAGTATACATATATCTAGACGGCGTAAAACACAAAGCGTTGACGGAAAACATGAGAAAGTCCACGTTTGGGAAAATAACTGGGTGAGAAGAATTGCGGATGTGAAAACAGACAAGCGAAGAATGGAGGAGCTGAGGGAGAAGGTTGGTGTGAGAGGGAGTTTCGAGGGAAGCTGGTGACGAGCCGGATAAAGGGGACTGGCCAAGTGGAACGAATGGAGAGGAAGTGGTTAACAAAGACAGCGGATAGGCTCAGGGTAGAGGGTAGAAGGAGTACAGGAAGACTGCGACTGAAATGGGAGGATGACGTGTAGAGAGATTTGGCGGGAGTGGGAGAGGAGTGGAGAACGACAGCGATGGGTCGGGGAATGGATAAGAGCGGGGACACGACTGGGAAACGGGATCAATGACGGAGAAGGACACACAAAAAATCGACGACTGACATCGATGCCAGCCTACTCTTAAACCAATCCACCCAGGAAATTGAGTGTGTGTCCCAATTCTTACTGACCTTGACGCCACAGAAGACGTGATTTCCAATACAAGTTGCCCCATACGAGGAAATGGGGGCCACGACCGAACGGAGGGTGTCGCGGAGAAGACGAACGGTGGGGAACGCCGAGGATGCTGGCAGGTGAGGCAAGAGCAGCTTCAGATCACCGATCGACCCACTCCGCCGGGAGATGAGAAATATAACTAGTCACATGATAGTGGTGAAATATCTCCTTAACTAATGCTGCTTTGTGTCCTCTGGTTCTACTGCCTTTGAAGACCATATTCCTATCAACATCCTAATAACCGTTCACTATTTTAAACACTTATAACAGATGGGGCGCCTGGCGGACTCACCAAAGGATGAGGACATCGACTCCGCCATCGATCGACTCACCCAAACGTACGGTGACTTCGTCGTAGAAGGAAATATAAGTTGCGGTCTGTCGAGTGCGACATCACACCAGGAGCTACGAAGCTAAAACAGGAGAGACGGCGGGTAGCTGGAATGCCACTATCACTTTTGAGCTTGCAGACACGAAAGTGCTACATTTTTGTGTGTGTTTGAGTGGTAATATGTCTTTTTGATTAATGTTCGTCACTTGCTAAATGGCGGACAAAGTTGTGCGTTGATGGAAGGTTCGAGACAATGAAGATGCCAGGACGAAGCTCTTTATTGCCCACTGCATCACCCACAAAGAAAGCCTGTGAGGCAATTCTATGGCATCGTCGTGAAGACCGTGAACTACGTTCGCGCTCGTGGTCTAACCCACAGGTACCTCTTGCACCTTCTGGTCGAGATGAATGCGCAATATCAATATCTCCAATAACTTCAGCGAACTGCGCTGGCTGGGTTGGGTTTCATGCATGCTATGCAACGTGTGCGAGTTGAGACATGACATTAGCGTGTTCCAGGAGAAGAAGGGTGCAGAACTATCGGAATTTACTGACCCCCTATGGATGTACGAATTTGCATTTCTTGTCGACATCGTCGACCACCTCAATTTGCTGAACGTCCAATCCCAGGTTCTAGAGCAACTAATCAATGAACTCTTCCAGTTTGTCTCTGGTTTCGTGCGCAAAGTTGCGAAAGCAAATTACACGCACTTACCGACGCTCATGGAAAACAAAAGACCGATTCATTGATCTCAGGGCTCGCAGTGGGGAGTGGAAGATGAACTTCGTGAAATGCAAGACGCGAACGCAGCTAACAGACGGACACTTGAATGGCGTACTAAGGCTCGTAGGGACACGTCTGCAGCTAGACGTGGGGTACTTGGTGGCGCAGCAGCATCACCAGGCGTCAGTCTGACACTAGTTAATATGTCTTCAGTAGCACCGCACCTCTGGAACAATCTGCTCCTTGCCACACGTGTCGGAGACTGTCAGAACATTTTTAAGAAACAGCTTAAGACTCTTCGTTTTAAACATGCATTTTCTCTTTAAATCTTATTTCTTATTGCATTTTAGACTAATTATGGACTCGTGACGCTTTGACATTTTACGAACATTTTAGTATTCATTTTTAACAATTAGGGTTAGTATTTATTTTTCTAATTTCCTTTTATAACTGTTACATTTATGGCACACACAAATGCAGTTACTATTATATTATTATTATTAAAAATGGCTGATGTTATTCAATTTTGGGAAATGTAAACGCCTACACACAATACACGGGAACTTGGATGTGTTACAAAGAGGTTTAAGAGAATGAGTCTAGATATATCTTTTGTCCCTTTGTTCAGTAGCGTACGGTAGTCTACGCAAATAGTATTGCCATATAACGCACATCGGGAGTGATGTTTGCACAGTGCAAAAGATGCCACCTGGTGACTAAGGTGTAACTACTTGAGTGAAATTATACCATTACGAATTTGAGCATAATTCCTTCGGTTAATGTGGTCAAATTCAGAACATGCCATTGCTCTGTAAGGAGCAATATCCTAAGCAAATTATGAAATCCTTGTCTGACCTGTGAATTCACTTTCACAATATGCTCTTTGAAAAAGTGCTCTGTAGGTCAACTTGTCAATGCCTGAGCTGTTATTCATACAACACGAAAATGCCAACTGGTCTATAATTTGATGGCGTCAGAGATTACCTGTTTTTTGTTTAAACAAATCAAACAATGCAGACAAATGACTCCCTTGTATTGTGTTTGCACTGTTGGGGTGGGTTGGGATGGCAGCTCATTGGGGGAGTAAACATTAGCAATGCCAGCCCTAAATATTTATAACCAAACATTTGCATTTGCATTTGAATGCGACCCCAAAACATTTGCATGCGTTCCTGGAAAATGGCATTTGCATTAGCATTTGCATTTGAATCAAGTGAAACATTTGCATTTGCATTCAAATGCGTTGACATGCATTTGTAAACAATCTTGGAATTAGCAAGTTGTTATTCAGCAAGCAAACAATGTGCGACAAACAAATGAGGAATATTCGTTTTATTAATATAAAGGTATTACGTTGTAGGAGTTGAGCGATACAGTTAATAACGTTGTTATCGTGTCAATGCACATATTCAGGTGATATTAAATTTATAAGAAATAGGTGAAATTTGAGCTTGTTTTGGGTACCGGCCGGTTATGTAAAGCGACTATTTTAGAACTCAAATTTTGCATAACCCCGAAGTCCTAGGAACATGATGACACAATCCCGTGTGCGGCTTAGTTCGCACTAAGCGCTGATACTGGTTAGTTCGACTTCCGGCACAATATGGCAGCCTTAGTATTTAACGAATTTACACGACGTTAGGAGCAGACGATTAATTTGTGCGGTGCTACAGTGTTGCGAAGTCTTCTCGTCTCCGAGACATGGGCTAAAGACGAATAATTGATTTATTTTCGTCCACGTCTTGTGGCTGTAACTTCATCGTAAAGTGACTCTTCATTACATATACGAAGCCGACCCGATCCTACAGTAAGGTTGTGACTATACATTGAGGTACCGTATTGGAACACACACCGATATATCCTCACCATGATAATAATTTATATCGGTGCATTCTTCAATGGATTCCCGGAACTGTGACATTTCTTTGACGTATCAAAACGTTATATGAAATACGCCCTGATACAGGATTCGCACTGCCATTCTGCCAAGTGGGTGAACTGTCATTATGTGGTTACTTTATTTTGTTTCATATTTAATAAATGGGATTCCAACTGGATTTCCATTATCCACGGTTCTATGTTGTGTTTATGTTCATTCCTACATTGATGCACCTCAGCTTTTGTTACGAGCCAGTAGCTAACTGGCTCAACAAATATCCTGATCACGCACAGCGTACGTTTCATTACATACCATAAGTAAATTTTATCAAAACTACATTCTGATACTTGTCGGATATTGTGAAATCTTGAGGAGAACACGGAATTGAACTTGGTGGATTGGATATTTGTCTAACACGTGGAATATTCATCGGATAAGTATTATTATTACGTAAATATTAAACATAGACTTACAAGAGTCCTTGTTTAGGCAATATTTGCTGTTAAAATTTTGCTATAGGAGTAATTTAGGGTAGTTTATATCGTACATCTCCGAAGACGCGGTAGCGCGGGCGATAATTATTTAAGGTTTGTGGTGATCAGTTGATTGTGTATATGATACGTAAATAGTACGTAAATAATTTAGTACATATTAAAGAGTGAGAACCTGAATATTTTGTTTTAGCGACATTTATTGTTAAAAGTTAGCCGTAGGTAGTAATTCATTGTAATTTAAAGAAGGTCACTGAAATTTCGTTAGCGCGAGCGATTTTACGCTTTGTTATCGTCAGCTGGTAATAGAAAGTAAGTTGCAAGGCAGTAGTTTTAAATTTAATTAAGGCATAAGTAAAATAGCATAAAGCGTGTATTACAACACAAAAACAGTCTCTGTGAAGACTACCTAGTATAAATTATAAACGGATTATAAACAAATATAAATTGAATTTCTAACATGGCTCCGTGCAAACGCCAAGTAAAAGCGAAACGTAATTTGACATGCTCTAGCTGCGACAGCTGGATAGACTTTGCAAAGTCCGGGTGTGCAAATTCATGGACAGAGGTGCAGGCAGATGATTTTCATTTCGTGTGTAGCGGGTGTAAGACAGTGAAATGTTTGCAGGAGCAGGTAAATGAGTTAAGACATATGATTTTGATGATGACAGGGCAGAGTGAGAAAGAAGAGATCAGAGGTGGTGAGAATGATGAGAGCAGTTGTGGTGAGACCGAGGAGAGCAGAGGCTGTGGGAACGAGGAGAGCAGAGGTAGTGAAAACGAGGAGAACAGAGGTGGTGAGAACAAGGAGAGCAGTGGCAATGTGAGGGAGAAAGCTGGTAAGAAGGAGAAAGATGGAAGAAGGAAGAATGTGCAACAAAAGGAAGATAAACGAGTGAATGAAGAGGGATTGTCAGGCGGCAGGATGGTCGAGAATAACAAGAGCAGAGAAAAGGAGAAGAATGTGGATCAGAAGAAGAAAGATGACTACCTACCAGGGGAAAAAATAGAGGATATAGCAGAGAAGACAGGACAGGTCATGGGTGGTGGCATGGGAGGTGCTGTTCTCGTGCATGTGGGAACGAACAAGGCCGAGAAGGAGGGAACGTCAGCCATCGTTGGTAAGTACAGGAGGTTGATCAAGACAGTTAAAGAGGCACGAGTTGGGCAGATTGTATTGTTGGGGATATTACCAATAATATGAGGCAGGGGTGAGGAATATAGGAACTGTAGAAGAATGGTGATCAACACACAGGTACAGAAGGTATGTATGGAGGAGGGAGTAGGCTTCGTAGACATGTGGTTAAACTTTGTGGGAAGAGATGACTTTTTCATGAGAGATGGACATCTGACAGCGAAGGGTGCTGCAGTTCTTGGGTGTGAGTTTGTCAGAGTTGTCGACGAGGACACGGGTACCATAACTTATTTAAACTAGATGCGCAGGGGGAACTGACAGAGACGACTCAAAGAAGTATTACTACAAATACACATCCTAAGAAATGTTCACCAATAATTTCAGACAATAAACTTAAATGTGTATGCTTAAATGCAGGAGCATAATAAATAAAAAAGTGAGTTAGACATTATGGTAGCAGATATTGATCCTCATGTAATAGACATCACAGAATCATGGGCAAATAAAGATATGGTAGATGCTGAGGTGGAGTAATTTTATATATTAAATAATCTATCCAAGCGTATGAAATAACACTGAAAAGTAAAGCAGATTGTGAGGAAGCAGTTTGGTGTAACATAGTTTCCAGGAACTCAACATTAACATTATGAGTAGTTTATCGTAATCCTAACATAGGACAAGAGGAAGATGTAAAATTACAAAAGGCGACAAGGGGGTATGTGTAATAATGGATGATTTTAAGCATGGCCATATACAATGGGAAATATTAGAGAGTGCTGGAGGTGACGACCATCAGCTTCGACTTCTAACACAGAATTATTTCCGTACTCAACATGTCTTGGAACCAACCAGAGGTGGGAATGTGTTAGATTTAATTTTGTCTTCCAAAAAAATTAATTAGTTGACAATGTTAAAGTACACGAACCTTTGGGTTCAAGTGACCATAACCAAATTCATTTTAATATAAAAGTAAAAAGAGGGAATACATATAAAAAACAATGGAGGAGGAACTTCAACAAAGGCAAATATAAAGAGATGAGAACATATCTAGCAAATATAGATTGGAGTAACTTGCTGAAGAACAAGACAGCAACATAATGCTGGACTTGTTTAAAATATGAGATTGAGGGAATTATTGAGAAATTTGTTCCATCAAGAAAACAAGGGAAAAGGTCCAGGAAGAAAGGCACTTAACCTAGCTACAACTGAAACTAGAAAACCTAAAAGAATCTATGAAAAAAAACTGGCAGGTAATATAAAACAGGAAGTTTGAGATAAGGTCGGACCACTGAAAAACAACAGTGGAAACATAATTTTAGACGGGTTTCAAATGGCAGAGGTCCTGAATAAGTATTTCAGCTCAGTTTTTACCACACAAGATATCAGCTCACTTCCAGTTCCATATACTAAATTTGAGGGCAATAAATCAGAACATTTCGAGCAGTTATTTATAACTCATGAAATGATAGCAAAGAAAATTAAGAAGATGAAAGATAATAATTCACCTGGAGTTGATGGGATACCACCAAAACTGATTAAGGAAATTGTTGAACAAAAGTATTCAGAAAGGTTACTAAAGATACAGATAAATAAAGTTTATAGGAGGATCTAGATAAATTAGTTAATTGGTCAGAAAAATTGTAAATGTTATTAAATTTTGGGAAGTGTGAATGCATACACACAGGACATGGAAACATGTACTTACAGATTGGTTGCGGAAAGTTGATTCTTGGTTAAATTTACGAAATATATAGATGAAAGTACCTATCTGTTCTCTGCGTGTTGTTGAACATTAACAAGATTAATTAGCTAGATATAGGTAAGATGCCACTACCGGTCGGTGTGCTAAACCCAGCCGACAACATCAATAACCCTAAGTTGGCCTCCCACGTGCAATATTAATAGATGATGGAGTGAGATTTAATGTCGCCTCTTCCGGAATTTCCAATCAATTTGGTTGTCAGCCTCAGTAGTAATCTCCAATTGTTTCTACGTATAGGTTGAGCGAAAATTAATTCCTGATGCATTTGCTGAAATGTCTACTTAGGTCGCATACATACTTTTATTAATTAAACTGTCATCCGGGGACTTTTATTAGTTGATGCAATTCGAAATAACTTTAAACTTTGATTATATTGACACAGCTGTCAGACTGAACATTTTAATAAGGCAAAACAATGTTTAGTGTAGAACCTCGATACTGACGCTGATTGGCTGTTGCCGCTTCACTGGAACGCCTCCACAAACTGGACTGGTGACACTAGACCCGTAGCAACGTTCATTCGTGATTGAGTGCATGACAGGTTATATCTGTTCTTGGTGTTAAGAATAATTAAAATCGACCATTAGAAATCCATTATATTAATATGAGCATTTCCGTCAGCCATACAAAGGCCCGTCAAGCAAGTGTTCAACTAGTGACGTTAGTTAACACTGGTTGTGTGTGAATGTGAACAAAGATGAAACTCTACCGGTGCTTGTCGCGCAACACAGGTACTTCCTGACATTGGATGATTATTATCATTAAATGCCGACATACAGGACATGGGAACTTGGATGTAAACTATAAAATGGGAGATACTGTTCTGGGTACAACTGTAAAAGAAAATGACTTGGGAGTTATAATAAGCACTGATATGAAAGTTTCAGAGCAGTGTGGTATTGCAGCGTCAAGGGGTAATAAAATGTTTGGGTTGATTTGGAGAAACAGCATAAAAGGAGAAAAAGCTAATTATACCTCTGTATTAAGCAATAATTAGACCTCATTTAGAATGCTGTATACAACCGTGGAGGCCATATCGTAAGAAGGATATAGATACGCTTGAACGCGCACAGAGGAGAACAACTCAACTTATTCCAGAGCTGAGAGACCTTAGTTATGAAGAACGTTTGAAAGAATGTGGTTTAACAACTCTAGAGACAAGGAGGTTAAGAGGAGATCAGATCGATATTATGTGTTGCTGTATGCTGATGATACAATTGTATTAGCAGAGTCACCTACTCAGTTACAATCTGCACTTGACGCCCTATTTAACTATTGCAAAACTTGGAAATTGCATGTTAATACTGCCAAAACTAAGGTGTTAGTATTCTCAAAGGGGAAGATTAGAAAATTGCCAGAATTTAAATTTGGACCAAATAAGCTTGCCATTGTAGATAAGTATAACTATCTAGGAATTAATTTTAACTATAATGGTAGATTCTCTAAAGCAATCAGACATTTATATGAACAGGCAAACCGAGCAATGTTATGTTTAATTTCTAAAGCTAGGAAGCTAAAACTTCCTGTTGATATCCAGTTAGAACTATTTGATTCCCTTATATGCCCAGTATTGTTATATGGATGTGAAGTATGGGGATGTGAAAATATTATGTTAACTGAAAAGCTACATAGGAAATTTTGTAAAATTTTACTTGGGGTAAACAATAGAACACATACTTCCATGGTTTATGGAGAACTTGGGCAATTTCCACTAAATATTAAAATAAACAGTAGATTGTTGAATTTTTTGGGGAAACTATTGATGGGAAAGGAATCTAAACTGTCTTGCATTATGTATAAATTATTATATCAATTATATGTTAAAAATATCTTTGAATCCCCTTGGATTACTCATGTTAAATACATTTTAAATAACACTGGCCTATCTAACTTGTGGCTGAATCAAGAAATAGTGAATCTTAAATGGTTTAAAGCAGTTGTCAAATTGAAACTTACTGACCAGTATCATCAGCAGTGGGGTAGTAATATTTGCAATAGCGATGGGTGTATAACCTACAGAATAATTAAACATGATTTTAAAATGGAGAAATATTTGCTGGTGTTACCACCAAATCTATCTAGACCTCTGTGTAAATTTCGTACTTGTAATCATCGGATGCCTATTCAGCAAGGCAGGTATAGTGGAATCGATAGGCAAGAGAGATTTTGTACTCTGTGTGATTGTAATGATATTGGAGATGAGTTTCATTATTTGTTTAAATGTACTTTTTTTCAAGAAGCTAGAATTAAATTTATTTCTAGATATTATTTTGTGAGACCAAACACTTTAAAAATGGACCAGTTGTTTAATTTGACAAGCCATGCAAAGCTAATTAAATTATGTAAATTCGTACAGGAGATTTTAAATAGCTTTAAGTTGTAAGTAGATCTTCCTGTGATACTTTTGTGTTTTGTATTTTGGTAAAACCATTTACCAATGTAATTTATAAGTATTATTGAAGCCTGGATTACATACACTTATAGCCATCTCACATTGTAACAGTATGCAACATTGTGATTCTCATGTAACCTAATAAGGTTTTTGAGAATAAAGTTGAAGTTGAAGAAGTTGAAGTTGAGAATTATTTGTGCCACCCGGTCGTAGTGTAACAAAGAACTGCATGGCAAGCACCCTCGGATTTCCGATTGGCTTCCTAAAAGGCACGAAGGATCAAACAAAAAATACAACTGCTGTCAAGGAATGGGTGAATATGTTAGACAAACGACTGGCTTTTGTAATAATTGTAGAATATTTTGACTTATCTCTTGTATTGCTGAGACACACGCTTCGCTGGCAGATTAAGGACATTATCTATGTTCGTAGAAACACGCGGTCATACAAACATAAGGCTCAACTATTTGATGAAGAGTTGTTGGCTAATCACAAAGCCTGGAGTAACGTAGATTACGCACTATACGACCACTTCAACAAGACGCTGTGGAATAAAGTGGCGAAACAAAACGGCGATTTCTGGGACGAAGTTCGTCATTTCGACGATGTGTTGAACAAAACTGGTATCTTCTGTAATGATTTGGCACATGATAAAAGAGGAACTTTGCATTTCCCGGCCCAAAGTTGGAGTCCTTCATTCAATGTTACACACAACGACTGTAGACTTTTTAACAATACTATGAAGGTACTGATTAAACGTCACTACAACAGCATCCCTGTGGTGGTTGAAAAACGTAACCGCGCAAGAACTCCGGAGCGAGGCTGCTAAATAAAACAAGTGCGGGCATTGTATATAACTACGTAGGCCCTGTAATATTATGATATGTAGGACTTTTCACAGTTCGGATTTGTATATGGCTATCAACTCTCTGAGTAGAACGGAATAGAAGAATAGGTTTGTGTAACTGTGACAATTAAAACATAGGTCACTGGTAATAAAATATTAGTTGTGTGATAACATAACCATTATTAATTGAAGTAGTACTCTTTAAAATCTTAACGTAACTTGACAAATATAAGTATAGTATGTGAAAGTATTTAACTTGAACATATGTCACTGTAACCTGGCTTAGGCTTAGATGGGTAAAACAAGTGGTGGTATGTATGCATACATATGTCACAGGGATGTTGACCGTTGCTTAATAGGTTTTTAATGGTGTACATGCATGCTTATGTGCACATGGTTTGATATTCTGATTATTACTGATACAGATGATTGCCACAGGCAAATTCCCCGATTTGAACATTTGCATTCATTAGCTGATACATATATAGCACACTTTAGAAAGTTCTGTTTCGATCATGTTTAGTGGTGCTACTGTTATACTTAATATGTTACGAGATCTGATATACAAGGTGCATGGATAGATTGTGCATGCACTAGGTATTAGGTAAATGTCCCTACAGTTAAGCCAGCATCAGGTTGGTGCCCTCTCTCCCTTTGAACTTACAATAATTAATTTTTCTAGGAGATGGCTGGGAGAGGGTTGTTGACCATTCCCCAGAGACATGTGCATTGAACAGTGTCCAATATATGCTTTTAAACAACAGTAGAATGACAGTTAGGCTAGTCAGCCAATGCACATGTGAAATTGACAACATTGTTGACTTGAGTCTATGGTATTAGAGGTTTATACATGTAGAGTACTAATATTACATTAATACCTACATGTGTGCTAGGGGATTTATGGATAAACAATTATATTACTATGTATTAGTACTGAATAAGATAACAAGTATTTTACACACAATGTGTTAGAATCATGGTACTTAACAGATGTTGATGTATCATCTTATCACTGGACACTATGATATGAAAGTAGCTTACTCTTTGTTTGTATTTGTACAGGCTAACGCAAGTCCTGGATCACTCCTGATTGTGGCCAGTCTTCTTTATTACCGTCTTTTCTTTCATCTTGTATTGTTGGTGTTTACTTTTGCATTAATTCTGCTCTTTCTTTTGGTTGTATTTTGAACCTTTGCTTGACATTTTGTACTTTGATGTGGTACTGACGTTAGAGTGTAAATTGTGCAATGACTGAGAAGCTTGTTTTTGTGTAATTTTAGTAGTTAAGCTGTAATAAACACAATTGTATCGCTTACAAACTTGCCTTACAGTGGTCTATTCTTAATTTAGGCATAAGTCTGTGTGTCCAACACGAAATCTGCTGGACAATGTTATACTGAAATAGTGAGAAATGCGGTAAAACGGCATATCATGGTCCAATGTGTGTGCGTGCGTGCGTGCGTACGTGCGTGCGTGCATACATGACACTGTGTGTGTTTCTTGTATGCATATTACGTATGCCTGAATATACCCACGATAGATAACTTTACTAACATAATTTTATGTTAACAAATAACAACAAAAGAAAAAGAGTAGGTACTTGTCAAATTCATGCTAAATCAAAATGTGCATTCCTATTATAACTACACATGCAATTTCCGCAAGTTTTCATAAAAAATTAGATCTAGTTTCGGCTGCAGAAGACGGCATTCGAAGTATCCATTTGCTATATTGGTTGTAACTAAGCCAGCAATCATTCTATCACTTAAAGTAAAGTTAAGTGACTTTCAAGGCTTGGAAAATGTATTTAGAAATTGCAGGACTTTCCAAGATTTCCGTGACCAGTGGGAACCCTGGATAATGAAGATTGATATTCTGCCTCAACATCCTCGTGATTAGAAATATCAGCATCTCAGGACACGTCTGTACAAAACATGACCATTGTTCCACATGGGCTCTAATTTTCCATTATATGGACATCAGCGGCAATAGGGCCTGTGTCGATTTTGGCATAGGAAATATTACCAGTGACCTCTCCTTGATGGCCAACAAGCAGATCCAAGGACCTGTGAATATTTAACATCATCACTGCACTAATAAACTTCTATGTTGTTTAGAATTTAAATTTTCCACACAATCGAAAAAGTAAACTGCCATTTCAGTTCGGTGGGTGGTTCGAATAAAAAACAGGTCTGGAAGTGTTTCATGCAAAGGTTACAATTTTCATCTCGCCACTAGAGGGTTGGCAAGTGATAATGTAATTGTATTAAAATATATTCCTTCGATCGTAACCGACCATATGCAAATATTGCCACATAACCATGTGTAACAACGAATATTTGGAAACCATTACAACTTTGACCCCAATCTTGGTGATTACAGTACATAGCTATACTACTGACATAATTACTTATTACAATAAACCATGTAGTGTAGTAAATTATAACTTACATATAATAATATTATATTATAATCATAATAAAACCGAACCATTTTATCAGACAAGTACATAGGATCGAGAGAGATCAATGTTTAGCTTCAATACCGCTGACTTCAGATCCTACACAATTAAGTTTGTTCTTGGTCAATCCACATGGCGGAACTTAAATAAAGTTGGCGGCATCATGACAAAGACAAACATATCTAACAATGGAACTTTTTGAACATTTCTCCAGACAGACATGATAACTTACAAACATATCTAACAATGGAACTTCTTGAACAGTTCTCTGTATAGTTCTTTTTTTATGATAATACAGCTTTTTTGTATGGGTGATCACAACAATGGAACTATTTATTAAAGATCAAATTGAAGGTTCTCATTACCAGAATCCACGAACTTTGCAAGCCGCTGTGGCGCTGTAGTCTCTGGTCACGTGCTGGTATTAGCCAATAACGGAGCAGCAATGGCAGCGCCCAGGCAAACTCAGACGCGTGGTGTGAGAATAAATTTCCTCGATATAAATCAGCCAAAGTATCCAAGCACTGTACACAGATCTTGACCCCTACCCTACCCTACAAATAGTGGAGGTCAATTACATGCAAGTGTATTAGTGTGGCACATCTAAGAACCAGTGAACGTTTTACTGCCAGACATTCCATAGGTGCTTGCACACGTTTATTATAAGTTATTGCACTACTCATCTGGCAATAAATAGACAAGCCACATGGATACTTAGCAGAGCAAGCATAGCACCTTCCTAAAGAGAGGCCAACTTGTAAATTCTACCAGTAAAACGTTGCCAAATTATATTTAGCCCCACCCCAGCCTGAAATACCAAAAATACTTTTAAGCCACCCGATTCAATTCCTGAATCTGCCCCTGACCATTAACCCCAAGCACGCATTCCGTTCCTCCCAGCCCCGAGGGATACATGGTCTGTTTAACTAAAGGTTAGCCTTGAATGTGTCTGAAACATTTCCAGAAATGGTCAAACGGGTTCATTGACAAGGTAACCATAACAAAGAAACTATTTTAAGTCATAGACAAATTGTCTAGTTATTCCATATTTGGCTTTAGGTCGGAGGACATTGTGGTTCCTTAGCAACTAAGGTGCACCATGCCAGTTTTGTATTTCTCGTGGCTAGAATATGTTTATTTTTCTGTTTAGTTATAATAAAAAAGATCATACTAATTTTCTCAGTCTCATAAGGAAAATACTAATGTGGATAACGAAAATATTACATAGCTGTCTCGATAAGCCAATAGCTTCCTTGTCCACTTGCCATGTGGGTCTTTGGCTTGGATGGCAAATCTTGCTAAATCTTGTTAAAGTGTTGTTGCTGTTATAATAATAATTATTGTTATTACAGTAACAATAGCAACAACAAAAATAATAGTTATTATTATTATTATTATCATTATTATCATTACAACAGTTTCAAATGTATCGTATTTCAATTAAAATAATACCAAAATATAATTGCATATTACCGGATAAATAACCATCACGGTCAAACAGCATCAACATCAAGTTGCAACTATTTCGTCATATGTCCCCATGACTTTAAGTTAAAACAAATGCATTTAACACGAAAGTAATAACAACATTAAAAACAATGTCTACAGTCGGCATATTTGCAAGTTTTTGTGGATTTTGAAGGATTTAACTAGGATATCATGATACACACTTCTCGAATACACTAGAAAATATTCTCCTATTTTGATATTTGTTCTCACAGAAGATGCCCAACAAGTAGCTGAACATGCCAGGCTATCGACAAGATGTGTAATGACTACCTAATGGCAGCCACTGGGTTCTACACGATTGCCAATAGAAATTCCCATAGAACAGCGAGCTCTAATGTAGCGCATGCGCAGGACCGGAGTTGATGGATTTCTGATAATGTAGAATATTGAATGGGTATGAAAATATTGATAGAAATGTTTTTCTCACTCAAGAAAGATAGTAGAATTAGAGGGCATGATATAACATTAGTAAAGGATCTATGTAGATTGGATATCAGGAAGTACTCGTTCTCACAGATTGTGTAGAATATGTTTAAAAACAAAGTTGACACGTATCTCGGCAGGGCGGGTTACACATAGACGAACATTGTTGGACCCTCGATAAGTCATTGGCTTCCTTGTCCACTTGCCATCTGGGTATTTGCCTTGTATGGCAATCTTGTTAAATCGTGTATGTTAAATGGTAATCGCAAACTGTCTGTACTTACAGACTGGTTGCGGAAAGTTGATTCTTGGTTAAATTTACGAAATATATACGTTGAAAGTACCTATCTGTTCTTTGTGCGTTGTTGAAAATTAACAAGATTAATTAGCTAGATATAGGTAAGATGCCACTACCGGTCGGTGTGCTAAACCCAGCCGACAACATCAATGACCCTAATTTGGCCTCCCACGTGCAATATTAACAGATGATGGAGTGAGATTTAATGTCGCCTCTTCCAGAATTTCCAATCAGTTTGGTTGTCAGCCTCAGTGGTCTCTACCAACTGTCTCTACGTATAGGTTGAGCGAAAATTAATTCCTGATGCATTTGCTGAAATGTCTACTTTGGTCGCATACATAATTTGATTAATTAAACTGTCATCCGGGGACTTTTATTAGTTGATGCAATTCGAATTAACTTTAAACTTTGATTATATTGACACAACTGTCAGACTGAACATTTTAATCAGGCAAAACAATGTTTAGTGTAGAATCTCGATACTGACGCTGACTGGCTGTTGGCGCTTCACAGGAACGCCCACATTGGACTGGTGACAGTAGACCCGTAGCAATGACACAACGTCCTTCGGGGCCACATTCTCTTCCCAACGAGTTCACGAAGTTCGATAAGCGAAACTACGTCCATTCGTGATTGAGTGCATGACAGGTTATATATGTTCTTGGTGTTATGAGTTATTAAAATCGACGATTAGAAACCCGTCGGCCATACAAAGGCCTGTGAAGCAAGTGTTCAACTAGTGAAGTTAACGAGGACTGGTTGTGTGTGAATGTGAACGAAGATGAAACTCTACCGGTGCTTGTCGTGCAACACAGGTATTTACTAACATTGGATGATTATTATCATTAAATGCCTACATACAGGACAAAGGAACTTGGATGTAAACTTAAAAAATGGGAAATACAGTTCTTGGTACTACTGTAAAAGAAAATGACTTAGGAGTTATAATAAGCGCTGATATGAAAGTTTCAGAGCAGTGTTGTATTTCAGCTTCAAGGGGTAATCAAATTCTTGGGTTGATTAGGAGAAACATAGCATAAAAGGAGAAAAGGCTAATTATACCTCTGTATTAAGCAATAATTAGACCTCATTTAGAATGTTGTATACAACCACGGAGGCCATATCGTAAGAAGGAAATAGATACGTTTGAACGCGCACAGAGGAGAACAACTAAAATTATTCCAGAACTGAGAGACCTTAGTTGTGAAGAACACTTGAAAGATTGTGGTTTAACAACTCTAGGGACAAGGAGGTTAAGAGGAGATCAGATTGATATTTTTAAGATATTGAATGGGTATGAAAATATAAATACAAAGATGTTTCTTCTCATTCAGGAAAGTTAGCAGAACTAGATGACATTAGGTAAAATGAGTAAAGTATCAGTGTAGATTGGATATCAGGAAGTACTCATTTTCACAGAGGACAATGAATTAATGGAACAAATTGTCTACGGATTGTATAACTGCTAGCAGCGTGAATATGTTTAAAACCAGGGATGACACATGTCTCAGGAGGGCAGGGTACACGTAGATGAGCATTGTTGGACTCTTGATAAGCCAATTGCTTCCTTGTCCACTAGCCATTTGGGCAAATCTTGTCAAATGTTAAATTTCAAATAATTTTTTTTCAATTCAAATTCCAAATTAATTATGTGGTAGTTTTTCCAAATCAAATGCATGGGGTAATAGTAATATGTAAATGCAATATACATTTTGTTTCTGTAATAGTAATAGAGGAACTTTTTTCAAAAGTAACAGTAAAAGATCCTAAAGTAATAGATAATAGTCTATTACTTTTCTATTACATCTATTGCTGCAAACTTACAAAATATCAGGTTTGTTTGCGTGGCGGGTTACACGTTGATGAACATTGTTGGACTCTCGGTAAGCTAATGGCTTCCTTGTCCACTTGCCATCTGTGCCTTTGGCTTGGATGGCAAATCTTGTTAAATATTGTTAAAGTGTTGTTGCTGTTATAATAATAATTATTATTGTTATTACTATTACATTAATAACAGCAATAATAATAATAATTGTTATTATTATTATTATTGTTATTATTATCATTGTTATCATTACAACAGTTTCAAATGTATCGTATTTCAAATTAATACCAAAATAGAATTGCATACTATTGGATAAATAACCATCACTGTCAAATAGCATCAACATCAAGTTGCAACTATTTCGTCATATGTCCCCATGACTTTAGAACAAATGCATTTCAAACGAAAGTAATAATATTCAAAACAATGTCTACACGTGTTACAGTCAGTGCATAATTATATATTCATATAGATAATATAGCCGATTAATTTTATAATCGCATCAGTTTATTATTTAAAAAAAAATTATCAATTGCTGCAAAATACTCTTTGTCAGTGAAAATAACCTGTCCGGTTCGATTTTTGGGGACTTTTTAACATTAAATTGTCGATTTTTAGAGTTTTTCGTAACATTAAATTGCACTTTTTCTTCTATTTTTCGTATTTTCTTATACTGCGGTACGAAATATTTGACAGCGAAATCGCCTTTCCGGTTCTGATGCCACCATGATATTGTTACAGCACATTTCGGATGATCGCCATATTAAGAACACCGGCTATTGCCAGTATAGCGTTGTTTTGGGCACTAAAAGTGCGCTAAAACACAATATTTTTGCAAATATACGTCCGTTTTGTACCTGATCCGATGGGGAGTGATGCAAAGAACACATTAGCATCGAAAAAATGAGGTAAAACTGTCATTTAATAGCGTTAATAATTTCGGCCAGGTTAATGCACCTTTTTTACCTGACATTTACTTTGTTCCTTGAATGCACAGAAATTCGGTTTCTTATCTTGTTAAATTAAACATTGTTTACCTCGCAAGAATATTGGTTCACATCTCCATGTTTAGGCGTCAGACTAGCAGACTTGCCGGCAAGTCACAAACTGGCAAGTCAAATCAAGTTTCAAGTCATCCACCTGCAAATCAAGCATAATTTTTTTATGGTCTAGTTTTGTGTACGTTTCGAGCCACCAAACGTCTGGGCAATTCAAGTCTCAAGTCAATGATCTCCAAGTCTAACTCAAGTCTCGAGTCAAATGTCTGAATTCCAAGTCAAGTCGCAAGTCATAAAAAGTGCAACTCGAGTCCGACTCGAGTCAGCCCCCGTTACTCGACCCAACAAGTACGCAGACAGGCTTCGCTAGGGGTGTGTCACATAAGGAGAATAACTGTTGGGGCTCCTGGCCGACGTCTCGGTTAAAGGGGGGTTCGTAGCGGACCCAATCCGTTGAAATATTCGCAGATGTGAACCACGTTTCTTGAGAAGTAAACAATGTATAATTTATGTTGTTCTCTTTGCAAGTAATGTATCATTTATACCTGACTGAATGCAGTGTATGCTTCGTGTAATTGTGCGACTGATTATCGTGTGATGAGTCACACTTCTGTTGTCCTGTCCTGACTTGACGTTCCCATTTTTCAGACAGCAGAAAACGCTTCGTGAAACTGATGTTTGTCAGCGCCTTCGTCGTGGTCGCTGTATTAATTGGGGTCCATTTTCACAACCTGTCGAAGCCGGCCTCCAGCAGGAAAGCGGTCCCGGGCGTCAAGTCTTATGCAGAACGTCCGCAGGCGGAACAAACCAACATCGTCTTCATCAAACCACACAAATGTGGCACCGAGACATTGACCCCTTTATTTCGTCGTTTCGGTTACCTGCGGAACTTATCGTTCGTTCTTCCGCCAAACGACTGCATCACCCTCGGTTGGCCTTATCCTTTGGAAGAAAGAATGTACAGTCCTACTAAGACTGGCGGCTACAATATATTGTGCGAAATGTCGGCCCTGACACTTCCCTTCATGTCAGACATCATGCCGAGCGATACTATGTTCGTGACGACTATTCGCGAGCCTTTCGAACAATTTAAGTCGGCCTTCAACTTTTTCCATCTTACAAAGTTTGTGCGAACCAAGGATTCTGATAAAATATCGGAGTACCTTCGACACCTAGCAAGGTATGACGATATGTTTACTGCGAAAGGAGAATTCTATGTGCCACCCGGTCGTAGTATAACAAAGAACTGCATGGCAAGCACCCTCGGATTTCCGATTGGCTTCCTAAAAGGCACGAAGGATCAAACAAAAAATACAACTGCTGTCAAGGAATGGGTGAATATGTTAGACAAACGACTGGCTTTTGTAATAATTGTAGAATATTTTGACTTATCTCTTGTATTGCTGAGACACACGCTTCGCTGGCACATTAAGGATATTATCTATGTTCGAAGAAACACGAGGTCATACAAAGAAAAGACTCAACTATTCGATGGAGAGTTGTTGGCTAATCACAAAGCCTGGAGTAACGTAGACTACGCACTATACGACCACTTCAACAAGACGCTGTGGAATAAAGTGGCGAAACAAAACGGCGATTTCTGGGACGAAGTTCGTCATTTCGACGATGTGTTGAACAAAACGCATATCTTCTGTAATGGTTTGGCACATAAAAAAAGAGGAACTTTACTTTTCCCGGCCCATCGTTGGAGTCCTTCATTCAACGTTACATTCAACGACTGCAGACTTTTTAACAGTACTGTGCTGGGTCTGCTTAAAAGTCGCTACAAGAGCATCCCTGTCGTGGTTGAAAAACGTAACCGCACAAGAACTCCGGATCGAGGTTGCTAAATAAAACACGTGTGGGCATTGTGTATAATTATGTAAGCCCTGTAATATGATTGGTGGGAATTTTCACGGTGCGGTTTTTGGCGGTCTGAGTAAAACTGAATAGAAGAATCGGTTTGTGTAACGGGTGACAATTAATACAAAGGAGGCGATTACTGGAAATAAAATATTAGTTGTGTGATGAAAGTTTTAAATAACCATTATTAATTGAACTGTATTTTTCTTATTATAACATAGTGATGTATGTGTTGCGTGCGTGCGTGCGTGCGTGCGAATGATGGGTAGCACAAATTGTCAATGATTGTATTGATGGCTTGGCTGTAGACTTAGATAATTGAAGAGCTCCTGGCATTACTTTTCTACATCTATATTGATGACCTGCCTGAAAAAACCTACAAGCATGGATACGCGGACGACCTTGCAATTATATTAAGATGCAAGCAGTTGTCCCAGGTCCAGTTAGCCCCCCTAAAAAAAAAAAAACACGTGGCAGATGGAAGGTTGAGACATCTGCCAAATCCCAGTGTGATCTTCGCATTAAGGGTAATGTCAAGGTCAAAGTCACGTCTACGACAATTTTAAGAGTACCACCATGTTTATTAAATCCCGTCTAGAGCGTAGTGGTCAAATAATGTCAGATTGTTAAAAACATTTTGAAAATGTGAAATATGTAATATAAAATAGGGGGTGGGGGTAAACAAAGCAAAATCTCAAACTGCCCAAAGGTGACATGGTGTCACCTAGTGACATGGTGTCACCTGGCATCTTCTTAAAGTGTACGCCCTAGTCTTGTTAAATCTGCAGAAAAAAAACAATTACACATCCAACCATACAGTTAAAACATTAATCATCCCCCTATAGACTAGAGCGAAAAGCCAGCTAGCTGCAGGGAAGCAGGCGTGGACCACCGGCCGGCATCTCATTGCATGGCAGAAACAGTTTTAGCCACTGCCAATAACATAGGGTAGTACTGTTCAAAATGTGAACGTAACTTGACAAATATAAGTATAGTATGTGAAAGTATTTAACTTGAACATATGTCACTGTAACCTGGCTTAGGCTTAGATGGGTAAAACAAGTGGTGGTCTATATGCATACATATGTCACAGGGGTGTTGACCCTTGCCTAATAGGTTTTTAATGGTGTACATGCATGCTTATGTGCACATGGTGTGATATTCTGATTATTACTGATACAGATAATTGCCACATGCAGATTCCCTGATTTGAACATTTGCAGTCATTAGTTGATACATGTATAGAACACTTTAGAAATTTCAGTTTCGACCATGTTTAGTGGTGCTACTGTTATACTTAATATGTTACGAGATCTGATATACAAGGTGCATGGATAGATTGTGCATGTGCTAGGTATTAGGTAACTGTCCCTACAGTTAAGTCAGCATCAGGTTGGTGCTCTCTCTCCCTTTGAACTTACAATAATTAATTTTTCTAGGAGGTGACTGGGAGAGGGCTGTTGACCATTCCCCAGAGACCTGTGCATTGAACAGTGTCCAAGACTTGTTTGTAGACAACAGTAGAATGACAGGCAATGCACATGTGAAATTGACAACATTGTTGACTTGAGTCAATGGTATTAGAGGTTTATACATGTAGAGTACTAGTATTACATTAATACCTACATGTGTGCTAGGGGATTTATGGATAAACAATAATGTAATTATGTATTAGTACTGAATAAGATAACATGTATTTTACAGACAATGTGTTAGAATCATGGTACTTAACAGATGTTGATGTATCATCTTATCACTGGACACTATGATATGAAAGTAGCTTACTCTTTGTTTGTATTTGTACAGGCTAATACAAGACCTGGATCACTGATTGTGGCCAGTCGTCTTTATTACTGCTCTTTCTTTCATCTTGTATTTATGGTCTTAACTTTTCTATTAATTCTGCTCTTTCTTTTTGCTGTATTTTGAACTTTGGGTTGACATACTTTGATGTGGTACTGAAGTTAGATAAGGAGTGTAAATTGAGCAATGACTTGGTTTTGTGTAATTTTAGTAGTTAAGCTGTAATAAACACAATTGTATCTCTTACAAACTTGCCTTTCAGTGGTCTATTCTTAATTTAAGCAGAAGCTTACCACACACAGCCTACATAGTGATTTAACAGTCACATTAGTGAGATATGTATTTTAACCCATTGTACATTTACTACACGCAATAACTGAAGTTATTTAGCAGATGCTGGTATGATATACGATGAAGACTGGGTGCTGTACTGTGTAAACACTGGGCTTCCAGTGGGTTCTTGCCTTACACCAGCATGGATATCACTTGCCTGCACCTGCATCGCTGTATCACGTGTCAACTGATTGATAACGACTCAGCTGTCTTGTTTTACTAACAACAGGTGTTCTATTTATGTCTATGTGTCCAACACAAAGTCTGCCGGACAATGTTGTACTGAAATATTGAGAATAGCAGTAAATTGGCATATCATGGTTCAGTATGTGTGCGTGTGTGCATGTGTGCGTGCGTGCGTGCATGCATATGTGGCCCTGGATAATGAAGATGGCTATTCTGCCTCAAAATCCTCGGCATTAGAAATATCAGCATCTCAGGACATGTCTGTACAAAACATGACCATTGTTCCATATGGGCTCTAATTTTCCATTATATGGACATCAGTGGCAATAGGGCCTGTGTCGATTTTGGCATAGGAAATATTACCAGTGACCTCTCCTTGATGGCCAACAAGCAGATCCAAGGACCTGTCATTATTTAACATCAACACTGCATTAATAAACTTCTATGTTGTTTAGAATTTAAGTTCTCCACACAATTAAAACATCACAGCTTGCAAGACAATTTTAATACACACATGTACAGTGATACATTTAATGGAGTAAGATGAAAGACATACAGAACTTGGGAAAAACAAGCATTTAATGGAATAGAGTAAGACATGAAACTGCCCTTTCAGTTCGGTGGGTTGTTCGAGTAAGTAACTGGTCTAGTAATATTTCATAAGAAGATTACATCTTAATTACAATACAACACCCCGGAAATATTGATGATAATCATGATAACAATTATGCTACATCTGGTATAGGTGTCATTAAGGTATTTTTTAATGAACCAGGTTAGTTACAATTTTCATCTATCCACTAGTGGGTTGTCAAGTAATGATGTAATTATATAAAAAAATATTCCTTCGATCGTAACCGACCATTTGCAGATATTGCCACATAACCAGGTGTAACAATGAATATTTGGAAACCATTACAACTTTGACCCCAATCTTGGTGATTACAGTAAATAACTATACAACTGACATAATTACTTATTACAATAAACCCTGTAGTGTGGTAAATTATAATTTACATATAATATAATCATAATAAAACCGAACCATTTGATCAGACAAGTACAAAGGATTGAAAAAGATCAATGTTTAGCTTAAAGACTGCTGACTTCAGAACCTACACAATTAAGTTTGTTCTTGGTCAATTCACATGGTGGAACTTAAATAAAGTTAGTGGCATCATAACAAAGACAAACATATCTAACAGTGGAACTTTTTTAACATTTCTCCGGACAGTTCTTTTTCATGATCATACATTTCTTTTTTTGCAAGAATGGTCACAACAATGGAACTATTTATTAAGTAATATTCCGTACTTTCACTGTACAACTGGTGTCATGTTCCCACAGCAAGATCACAATGTCTCCACGGACAGCACAGTAATGTGGACTAACAATTTAAAAGTGAAATGATACACAAATGAACTTTTCATATTTGAAGGAAGTAAGACCAACACAGTTATTCCAAGGTGAACAAGACGACAAGTCCAGGCAATATTTACAGCGATGACAGATAATGCAAAACTGAAATTTCTCTTAACATTATGTAATAATCAACCTCAGCTTCAACTGAACAACTGAAAGTTTACCCTAACAATAAGCGTTTCTAAAACACAAGACACGAAAACAGGAAGCGGATAAGAATCATGAATGAAACTTGTGCGAAATTACATTGAAACTTGACAGAATCACTCAAAGTCCCCCTCCCATCTTACTGAATTGCCTTTTGTAATCAGTCAATGTCTTGTACTGGCTATGTATACTTGACAGTATCACTCAAAGTCCCCCTCCCATCTTACTGAATTGTCTGTTGTAATCAGTCAATGTCTTTTACTTGCTATGTAAACCAAAGTTTCTTTTGGAGTTGTGCAGGCCTGTATGTTAAAGGCAGGGAGTCTGATAGTTTTTATCATAAAGTCATGTTATATAGTATTAAGTCATGTTATATAGTATAAACTATACTTATTCTAACATTTGGACTGCCCAAATGTGTTTTAATAAACTGACCATTATTTGTTTAATTTGAATGTTTCAGTCTGAATGTCATGTTTACATTGCGTGCGGAGGGGACATAATTTTACAGGTGTAAATGATATGCCCGTCACATGGTCCCATGAACACCCGACACCAATGACCTTTGTCCTCAGGTATTGGAAATTGTCAACAGTGGTCTACAAATGCATTAAACAGCGAGGCTGGTATTAAAAAAACAGATGATCGTTAAATGATATAAAAGCAATTTTGATTCATTAAAACACATTCGTTTGGTCAAGATGTTAGAATACGTGTAACATAATATTACGACACAAACCGATCAGACATTGTATCTTTAGTACGGCTTGGCCACCTGCGTGACCATCACTTGAAATTGAACTTCACCTTCAGCAGGTATCTCATACGGATCTGTTTTGTGTCATACACAACAAACTCATTGTAGTTCAGGGTGAAGCCGTTTGGGTTACGCACACCCGTCTCACCCCCCTTGCCCAGGGGCACTATGGTGCCGTCTTCCCTGCAAAAACACCCAAATGATTACGTACACAAAACTGCCAATTATTCAGTTAGGTACAGTTTATTTATTCACAAGTACCGCTAGTCTAGTTAAGAAAATTACCCAGTATAAGTTAGAAAAATACACTTTGATAATAGAAGTGAATGCCAGAAAGTCCTAATAATCCCTACAATAGTCGACAGCCACCAATGGTCACTGTCGTGTAGTAGAGTACCTGCTCTACTAATTGGTAACTCTTATTATCCACCCTTTACACTGGATCAGTTCATGAGTTTTTACTGGACCTTGAAGCCAAAATATCCCCCCCCTATTTATGATGCTGAAAGAGATTGCGTTTGGAGATTTGATGGATTGGTGTACGGTACATTACAATGGCGCATTGTCTGGTCTAGTGTAGGTAGATCAGCGGCGTGACGTCCAGCATGAGTGAGGATGACGACTTATCATTCGGACATGTGCTTTTTATACATCAATGATAAAAAACAATTGTGAATCTGCCTCTTAATAGAATCAAATTGCTCTGGTCAAATATTAAGCAGAGTTAACTATGTATAATATTTTATATATGTATTTTTTATATATCCACTGGCAACAGCAAATTGATGTTACCCAAAATAAACAGATATATTTATAATATATAATATGACATTTATTGATAACGAGGCTTGATATAATAAGGGCTTTTACTTTGTCAAGTTGCAAAAAATGCATGTGTAACAAATTTTCACGTACATACATATATACATAAATGTACACACACATACATATATACATAAATGTACACACACATACGATCTGTAGTCCAATGTCTTTGAAGCAAAACAATTTTCTTGAAAGAAGACAAAGGCTGCCAGAGATAAACCACAAGTCATTTTACTTTAAATTTACCGCCCTCGATACTCATCAAAGCTACTTACATAGCATACGTCTTCTCTGGATCTGGAGCGATCTTGCCCATGCCCTTGACACTGTTACATCCGTCGGTAAGTCTGTCCGCCTTGTAGTCGGCAGCTAGCAACTCCCGCTTCTTTCCCAAAGACACCTGGGAAGAAATGACTATTGGGAAACAGGCCAGTTACAGTTGTAATGGTGTGGTTTGTAAATAGTTACTATTACGGATGTAATTGTTATGTAACTGTAGCATAACTGTTATTGTCCAATCACGATCCAGCTACTAATAAACAAACAAAAACTAATACATAATGGTGGGATTGTTGGACAAAGATAATATTCATGATAATATTGTATATGTGGACAACAGACGTAATTCTATCTTGTTAAAAGTTCATAATACGGTGAACTAATATTGTAACGACTCTAAATTAACTTCTCTATAAATACATAAAAGACAGTCCTGATAATTTACAAGTCTTTATCGCCAAGATATTTAATAATTCCTCAATTGGGTAGTACTCACCTCACACAACAGAACCAGGCCGGTCTGCTTTGTACGGGAAGGGAAACAGTAGTTTGTGCTTTTACTGGACATATCAGCGAAATAAACACCCTTTCCAAACTGCAACAGACCAATCACAACAAAGTAAACAATGTTACAAAACAATATCATCATCACTGGTAATGTTGGGCCCGAGCATTAATGAGCCGTTTCCATAACAAATTTATTGGTCATTACAGATGGAAGGTCAACCACTTCAACATAAAGGTTTTCACATTTTATTAACCATTTTCTTAGTAAAGTGTAACAAAGTAAAAGCCTTTATTATATCAAGCCTCTTAATCAATAAATGTCATACTATATATCATAAATATATCTACTTATTTTGGGTAACATCAATTTGATGTTGCCAGTGGAAATATAAGAAAAATACATATATAAAATATTATACGTAGTTAACTCTGCTTAATATTGGACCAGAGCAATTTGATTCTATTAAGAGGCAGATTCACATAAGCGCCACATTTTAATACAGAGCAAATAGGGAATGCATTTCATCCCAGCCAATATATTTAATTCTACTAGAAGGCTGATTATGTTATCTGCGATGCTGTTAAGCAGAGCTCATTGTAGTATCACCTATTTGTACCATGTAATAGATACCATATTATATACACACACGCACGCACACACACACACACACACACACACACACACACACACACACACACACACACACACACACACACACACACACACACACACACACACACACACACTATATATTTGAGTGTACCATATATCCTGTAGATGGTGCTTCTGGAGGGGCAATGCGTAAACCCTGACTGAGTATTCCCACCCAGTTAGTGAGTCGAGATCCGTGCCACAGAAGCTTCCTACAAAGACAGGTAAAAGGAGAGATTATGCACCTAGTCAGTAGTTGACATATCCCTGTCCAGCCTTGCTCGATTTCTACATAACAAAACTAAAAATGGTGTAAAAATATTATGATTAAATTTCTAACAAAAAAGATAGCAGATTATCTGAGGAGATAGAATGCTTTATTATTTGAAGAATAGTTTTGTGATATCTTATGGCAGTATTAATGGTAATTCAATTCAGAAACATGACCAGCTCTGTCACTAGTCAAAGGTGGTCTAAATTCCGAGATATTTTTAAGCTTATCTGATCTGATGACAATGAAAAGTGGTCGCATTTGGAGGTTTTCTTAATATTGGGGTGGTCACATGTTGAAGGTTCCATGTGAAGTATTTCTACTCATTACCTGTTGCCATAGTCCTGGAAGTTGTCTTTTTCTGAATCCTTGTTGATCGAGTATATTTCTTCGATCTGCATGGAGTACTGGTTGTGTGTGGCTGCATGCGTGTTCTGTAGATATTCCTCAATCACCTGAAGGCATCAATGTGACACAAACTAATTTATGATTAAACAAACAGTAACTGCATGAAAGATGCTTGTGCTAAATGTATGACAGAATGTCTTCTTCAAATATTCTCTCCAGCAAGAAATACATACGCTGGGAGTACTACCATAGAACCCCTCAAAGTGGCCGCCACCTCTTGGAAAAGCCACCCCTTGAAAACAGCCACTGTGATACAGTCTGTTTTTCCCATATCTGTATATATGACCAGCCTCTGTAATTCAGCCACCCCTTTAATCAGGCCACTTTATCTCAGTCACTTGGCTGGCCACATTAGAGGCGTTCTACTGTAAATGCAGCATCTTATATTTGGTAACTGGCAGAAATGCACCACATAATGTGAAACTATAACTATAACTAAAAGACTGACGGAGAAGATATATAACTATAACTAACAGCCTGACGGAGAACATATATAACTATAACTAACAGCCCGATGGAGAAGATATGTAAATGGCAAGAAATCCAACACTGTCAGCAACAACTCTGAACCTCCGTCCTCAATTGATTTAGCCCACTGTGAATCAGGTTTGGTGATGTTTAAATCTGTAGTGCATGGATATGAAGTAATGTGAATATGAAGTAACATGAATATGAAGTAACATGAACATGAAGTAACATGACTATAAAGTAACATGAATACGAAGTAACATGAATACGAAGTAACATGAATACAAAGTAACATGAATACGAAGTAACATGAATACAAAGTAACATGAATACGAAGTAACATGAATACGAAGTAACATGAATACAAAGTAACATGCAGGCCGCTAAAGAAGAATGCATACTTTTGTATACATCATCGAAAGCGTTGACTCTGACTAAACTAACCTGCGAAAGTGTGAATAGCCGGTTGCTATGGTATATAGAACCAGTTTGTCTGATGATCTAACCAAGATTATATAACACATTTGCACAAGTGAGCTAGTGTGTTGTAATGGAAACTAAGTAGGTTTGACTTTTCGAGAAATGAGCCGAGTGATAAAATTTTTTTGAGAAGGAGCCTTAACAATCAGATAAATACCATAAATAATGCAAGACATTTCAAAAACGTTCTTCAAATGGTGAGATGTCGGCACAGCTCACCTTGTACATCTGGTCGGTCGGTTCCATTGGTTGCAGCGGACAGTTGAGAGAGTTGTATTGCGAATCGAGAGGGTTCTCTGTCGTCGATGCACTCTTGATGATCTTCATTGCCACCTCGATATCTCCAAGCGTCTACACAGTGTGAAAACAATAATCAATTTCCCTCAAAAGGCTTAAACAGTATGTTCTGTACAGTCAAATCTGACTTAAGCGACCGCTCAGTGGATGGTCACAAAGTGGTCTCTTAATACAGGTTGTCTCTTAATACAGGTGGTATTTTGGGAGGACTTGATTGTGGTCGTTAACGACAGGTGGTCTCTTAATAGAGGTTGTCTCTTAACACAGGTGGTACTTTGGGAGGACTTGATTGTGGTCGTTAACGACAGGTGGTCTTTTAATGCAGGTGGTTGCTTGAGCAGGTTTGACTGTATTTAGTAGGTGAAACGTGAGCCCTTCAAGATATAAATATATTAATAATGTAACACATGCCCTTCAAGATTATAAATATAATAGTGTAACATAAGCTTTTCAAGAAAATCTTTTTTATATTGTAACAGTAAGTTTTTCAAAACATAAAAAATAAAATCATGTAATATCAGATCCTTCATGACATCAATAAAAATAAATAAAATAAAATAATATGAATCCTACTTAACAAGTGCAGGGACCATCCCTTAAATAACAAGTGCATGGACCATCCTTTAAATAATAAGGGCAGAGACCATCCCAAAGCCACTGACAAGATTAACAAGATTTTTTAATAAAATAACCATCCAAAGAAAAAACCCAGATGGCAAGTGGACCATGAAGCTATTGGTTTATATCGAGTCCATTGGTTATCCGGTTTAGTGTAACCCGCCCTTATGAGCCTCGGCCAGGGAACACTTTAAAATCACTCACCTCAAGAAGGTTCATCTTAGCTTTAACCACTTCCTTTGTTCTGATCACTGGCGGCCGTTGCATTCTGCAAGGAGATATTGCAGCACACACAATAACAGCAACGACGCGGCCAACGAGTGAGAATAAAAAAGAGAACATGAAAAAGAAACTCTAAAATAAGATAAGAAATTTGAATTTTAAAGCTCCTTCCTAAATTCAACTCTTGCTTGTTTCAGAATAATGCTATCTCTTTTGTGCAAATTTTGTATATAGTTCTGGTGAAATCGTCCGAAAAAATTATTAATTACTTTCTACTGGGCCCAGTCGAAATTCGACAAATAGGGCAAAAGTAACTCTGCCTGCGAGATAAGGTTATTCACACTTTGTTACCTGGTATAAAAATCAATCAATTCTTTCTATGATTTTAACAAAAGCAAAGACTGTGCATATTATTTCAGCTGGTCACACATATCAACAAACCTGATTTGCGATGGACTAAATGAATAGAGTAGATAGTTTTAACAGCTGTAGACGCCAAACAACATACCCAAAATTATGAGGGATTCGGGTGTAAAATTCATCGCAGGCCTCAATCAGGCTTCGGCCAAAATCACCTTTCCTGATGCACGTGTCGATTTTCTTCAGTGCACTATATCCGGCTTTTATCTGGCCTTGCGTCAGCTTGCCTGCAAAACAAGGCGGTGATTCTCCCAAGGTATATTTCTTCTGCAGCGTTTATGTAGCAGAAATAAGATTTGTGTGAAATGCAGCATGAATTGCAACACAGTAAATTAGTCAACTGTGGGGGAAATAATTCAATCTAAGCTAATATTAAAGGTGCATCATCAACTAAATTTTTTTTCTCGTCTCATTTCAAATCCATTTAGCAAAAATTCCAACCTACCTAGTATCCACTACGACATGCTAGCTCATTTGTGCAACTGTTGTACATATTTTTTGTGAAATCAACATTCAAACTATTAAATTACTTAATGCTTGTTCAAGCATTAAGTGAAGTGAAAATCGAAATGCTGTTGTGTGATCGGCGAAAGGATAGAGGTCACGCCCATGATCGGCATTGACCCGTACAGTGTTTACCATTTTGGATATCCATTATTTTGATCCTTACCAGATCTAATGACTGAAGTCAATTCTTTCGATGATTTTAACAAAAATAGGCATTTTTTATTAAACACACTGCACACATTACTTAAACTTGTCACATACTACACATGTGGACATAAATAAACTGGATTTGCGATGGGCTGAACCATTTGGGGAAGCAGGTTTAACTGTCGAAATATTTTATTAAACCTTAGTATAATTGAAATAAATATACAGATTAAAGATAAAGATACAATTATTATATCACAATATATCCAAAATCAATTTACATTTCCCATAGCGGGTGTTTATTTTAGCACAGACCACTTACCATATCTTGGAGGAAGTGTTCAACCACGTTGCAACTACTGCACAAAACTGTAGATACAGTTACAATGTGCCAACATGACCTACCTAATGGGGTCTTCTCTGCATCATATTTCATTTCAAGGACAGCATCTTCCATTGTTTTCACATCACAGATGAGATTAACGAGAGCCTGAACAGAGAAAACATATTGAAATACGAGTTTTCATAAATTTGTAGTAAACAGAGTAATTTGAAAACTCTACAGTCCATAGATGAAGTTTGTACCACACAGAACATTATAAACTAGGTACAATAAATAAGATATATACTGTAATGATACCGTAATTTAATTACTCATGTAGCAAATTAAAAACAATCTGTATCATATTTGTGCATTGTTTAAAATTAATCTTTTACTGAAACAAATCTTTTGAGAACAAACAAGTAAATACCCTTAACTTAAATTATTAAAACCACATATACATTTCACTGAATTTAAAAGGTGTATTGGTGTGTCTATGTTATGAAAACAACTGTATTATTTGTATTATTTACCCAATACACTGACCCTATTGCCATGTGATTCTGACCTATGACAAAAAACAATTTTTGCATCTTTAATAAATAAATCTGTTTGTCTGTATGCATGTCTGCTTGTCCGTTCCCTGTATATCTCCATCAGTTTTGTATGTAAGGGGCTGATATTGTGTAGTTGTGCCCTGGAGCCCATGGTGGTGGTTCGTACAATAACAAATATTTGAAATTCCCCTGGGGGTGGGGTATTACGTAACAATAGTTATGTGCAATTGTTAGCAATGTTGCTATGCGTGTTTCAACCATTGTTATGCGATCTACATCAAACGTGTACTGAACGCTTCATGAAACCGGCAGTTGTATGTGATTTTTGTGACGTGAAGAGGTCATTGTCATTAGCACTGCAAGTGCCAAAACTTGAGTGGGACTCAGTGAGCAGTGCAGTGAGTTGTAAGCTCCTGCCTTTTCTCCCATGCAATGCCGGGCAACTGGGCTAGTTTGTAATAGTAACAAGTAAAACTTGAGTGGGACTCAGTGAGCAGTGCAGTGAGTTGTAAGCTCCTGCCTTTTCTCCCATGCAATGCCGGGCAACTGGGCTAGTTTGTAATAATAACAAGTAAAACTTGAGTGGGACTCAGTGAGCAGTGCAGTGAGTTGTAAGATCCTGCCTTTTCTCCCATGCAATGCTGGGCAACTGGGCTAGTTTGTAATAACAACAAGTAAAACGGTATTGTGACCCACTTGGAGTTTAGGGTGGAGCTTTGACTTTGGGGTTTTTCCAGGTCTGGCAGGTTTCTTCTGTTCCACACTATTCTGAAACACCACAGAATATGGCACCTATTAGATGATCATTCAATGTTACACAGTACTGCTACGCAAACACAAATGTCATCATATCAGAAATGGATTAGTAACTTTACAGTGTAGAAATAACTACTTTGAACAGGTGTCTGATACCACTACAGGTAGATATAACTGACGTAATGATTAATTAATTGATCAATCATGCAGCTAATATTGGTGATCAACTGATTTAGTGATGGATCCACTTGTTCAGTGGTTATTGTTATATTTTAGTCTATATTTTGACATTAGTGAATATTTTAATCTAGAAAAGTGACGGTCGGTTTAAGACATTCAACTAAGCAAACTAATCATTCATGGATATTAAGGACATTCAACATCCGGTCACACTTTGGCCACCCACAAGCTATCACATACAGGATGAATAGATCATCACTTTAATTACTGGACACCCATGAGCACAACATGTTAGTGGCTTAAATGAGGATATCATTAATCACTCATACACAGTAATGATGTCTATCATCCCACAACGGTCACTTAAATATCGGCTATCTGACAGTTACCATGACAGGCGATTGAGCCATCAATAACAACCGATCACAACACCTCAATTACCAGTTCAGGCGATTGAGCCATCAATAACAACCGATCACAACACCTCAATTACCAGTTAAATCTATTTATTTAACTTGGAATGTTAAAGGTACGTTAGCGCGGTCTGCAGTCCTTGGGGTGGTTCAAAGAACTTTACGGTTCACCCCTGGTAGACCTGTTCATTCCAACGTCATCTCGACTTCTCAGGGGAACATTCAGCCACGTTGTAATTACTGCATGAAGACTTTCACATATCAACCACTGTACCTCAGGTACTTGTTCACAGCTGAGTGAACTGGAGCAATGTGGGGTGAACGAAACTGCTGAAGCTTCAAGCAGCAAGAGAATTCAAACCTGGGTTCTCTGCTCTCGACTGAGATTGTGGCGTTCTCACTGCTACACTAGCACGCCCCACATGTTACAAAACTAGGACTGAATAAAGTATTTCAAGCATGAACATGTTACACACAAAAATAATTTGAATTTCAAACGGATCAATGTTGTAATAATCATGCAGGAACATATTTCAACAACAAATAACAAGAGAATTTAGGAACTCATTTGTAAGCGTTGTATTATACATGTAATACAAAAATGGGAACTGATTCAAAATGTGCAAATTTTAGTGAGACTATCCTGCAAATGGCGAAATGTTTCTTTTCATTACACAAGGATTAACAACCCAGTTGTGATCTAGATAACGGACACATTTCACCATCCACTGACCTCTGTTGCATAGTCCAGTTTCACCATGTCGTACTTTCCAGGGATCTTCTCAAACTTGTTTCTCGTAGACCAATCGTTCTTTGTCTTGTCGGAAAATCTAAACATTAGTGTCAGACAAACATATTTATAAAATAACAATGTGCCTTTTCTACCAATCTTCAAAACTGGTACAAAACCGGTACAGATCTACAAAGTAATTTATTTTTAAATACTGAACATTACAGAGAAGACTTTCATGGGGCAACAGTACTTAATGTTTAACATTTGTTGTAAGGAAAAAGTCTGACAATTTAATGGGTATGAAGAGAAGTGCATAGATAAATGCTTTTGTTGAGTTAGTTATGTGTGAGAGGTAGCGTTGAATTAGGTATGTGTGAGAGGTAGTGTTGAGTTAGTTATGTGTGAGAGGTAGTGTTGAGTTAGTTATGTGTGAGAGGTAGGGTTGAGTTAGTTGTGTGAGAGGTAGTGTTGAGTTAGTTGTGTGAGAGGTAGTGTTGAGTCAGGAATGTGTGAGAGGTAGCGTTGAGTTAGTTATGTGTGAGAGGTAGTGTTGAGTTAGCTATGTGTCAGAGGCAGTGTTGAGTTAGCTATGTGTCAGAGGTAGTAAAGGTAGTGTTGAGTTAGTTATGTGTCAGAGGTAGTGTTGTGTTAGCTATGTGTGAGAGGGGTGATACCTTACGTTTTAGAACTACTCTAAAAAGCTTACAATAATTTAACCTGTCGAATGCTTTGCTGCCATCTAACATGAATGCATACACATTACTGCCATTTGCATTATAATAACTGATTGTCTCCATCATAACATATGTGCAGTGAGTAGTGGACACATTTTGTTTAAAACCAAATTGCAAATGTGATGTTGCAAGAGCATTTTGTTCCTTAGATAGTATAACAACATCAAACAGTTTGGCAACAAAGCTGCCAAGAGTAACAGCTCATGTGTCAGTGTAGCTATGTGTCAGATGTAGTGTTGAGTTAGTTATGTGTCAGACGTAGTGTTGACTTAGCTGTGTCAGAGGTAGTGTTGAGTTAGCTATGTGTCAGAGGTAGTGTTGAGTTAGCTATGTGTCAGATGTAGTGTTGCCTTAGCTGTGTCAGAGGTAGTGTTGAGTTAGCTATGTGTTAGAGGTAGTGTTGAGTTAGTTATGCGTCAGAGATAGTGTTGAGTTAGCTATGCATCAGAGGTAGTGTTGAGTTAGCTATGTGTCAGAGGTAGTGTTGAGTTAGTTGTGTCAGAGGTAGTGTTGAGTTAGCTATGTGTCAGAGGTAGTGTTGAGTTAGTTATGTCTCAGAGGTAGTACTGAGTTAATTATGTGTCAGAGGTAGTGTTGAGTTAGTTATGTGTCAGAGGTAGTGTTGAGTTAGCTATATGTAGAATATGTACACGTTGTTAGTTTGATGAACTGTACAACAGATGGCTTAGGGGTGACTATTGATGATAATTGTATTATTGCAATAGTATTCCGATAGTTGTGTTTCTATTGCAATTCTATTGCTATTCTCCCTGGATTGTGCCACAGTGAGGCCGTGGAGGTAGTTTAGATTAGAAATGACGAATCCAGAAATTATGCTGCTCTGATCGACGATTGTTGATGTTAGGTTGATAAATAAGTGAAATTACCCTGTAAAGTTTCAAAAGCATGTTTAGGGACAGTGTCAGAGTGACACAAGTAGCCCTGCTGATTTCTGTTGCCAATGATCAGTACCATCAATAGTTCAGTGTACTATCAACGATAAATATTGATAGTTAAATTATTAACGATAGTATTACATCATCACTTCGACTATTGCGATGCATTGATAGTTGGCTAATTGATAATTATTCTTGTTTTGTTTTAAAAAATTGTCAAGGATTATGTTCTTATAAGCATACAGCAATTTTTTTAGACAGTAAAGTAACACTAGTGATGTCATTTGGTGAAGAATGTAGAACTGAAAAGTGGTGTTTAACACCAGATGGCAACACTTGTTCCACACTAGTCAAATTACAAACATTATGGATCCTGCTAATAAAAAATAGTGGTGTACACGAATTAAGGCATGTACGCTTAATAGGTCAAATATGGTATATGTGTGTTTAGATTTACACCTAAAACAAGTACACAATACTGCCAGCCCAGACCACGCCATAGTGAGAGCAGCATAACTGGTGGATGGCACGATTCAACGACATTATTACACTGAAATTACATACTCAATGGATTATTACATAGAAATTGTAAAAGTTCTTGAAAATATAAACAAAAGCATAGGCTGGTTGCTGGTATGTTTACAAGAATCAAATAAAAAATACTAACTGTACTGCAATACATTAATAGTGGTTTAGAGACAGACACAATACTTACTTCTTACAGAAGATTTCTTTAGCTTCGTCGAGGTCTGGGCCACAGGCGACCAGGTTATTCTGCCCCTTCATGCCGACACGGCCCCAGCGCAGCCACACGCTGTACTGCTTCCGGTTGTCGTCCTGTAGTAGTTGTATCAGGTAGTACTTGTTGTTGTTGTTGCTCAAGTTCGTCTACAAACCAATCAATGTGGTTTCAAATCACCGTACACAGGATGAAAGTAAAAAAGGAAGAGTTGAGGGATGATTTATGACATTTAACTCCAAAAAGCCGTGTCAAGGGCTAATGTAGGAGTGGTTTATTTTCAAAGTTTTCCTTCTCTAGAGTCCACAACAGGTTTTTTCTATTTCCCAGCTTGGGATCTTTTACTTCCCTTGGCATAGACATCAGAAAGAAGGGACCAACTGATTTTAGTGTCTCTTCCGAAAGACAAAGGAAACTGGGGTGAACGAAATTGTCTAAGCTTAGAAAAGGCATAGCTGGAATCAAACCACCGTCCTCTCGCTCGACAGTTGGGTGCTCAAACTATCAGACCATAAATGAGGAATGCAGTAGGGAGGTAGCTTGGAAAGAGGGATTGAAGCCAGATAATCACAGTGTAGACATTGGTCAGATGGTGTGCATGCTATAAGCCTACGAATGCCAGACATGGGTTGAATAAAACTGGCAAAATGGAAAACATGGAAAAAAAAGGAATATGTTAATAAATAGAAACAGCGACTCTGTTATGACAACTATGACACACCTGATTTAACATGACATCGTAGACATCATTCCCCTCATAGTAGACATGTGCCACTTTGAGTTTGGCGGTACACTCGGGATCAACAGGTGCCTTGCCTTTCACGACCACTGTCTTTACTGTAACATGTGAAATGGTAGCACGGTAACACACAATTTGTCCAAAACATCAGCCTAATATCATGATGAAACGCACATAATTATACTCATTGTTTATTTGCCTGCTATTGTACATAAATGCTATACAGATGATCATTTTATCCTTTATTCAACCGTCCTTCTTGAAGAAATTTTTCAGACGTTAGTCATAAGACATATTTTATAACTATACTAACCAGCATTTTACTTGTGAATTATTCTACCATTTTGCATCTGTAGTAATGATGTAAACGTTTAGTGTTACTAAAACAGACCCTTTGATGCCACTGTAGAATTTCCTTATTTAGAACAATTCTACATACCGTGCTTTAGTGGACCATTAAAATAATGATTGGTTTACATCTAAATAATATTTAATAATAAACCAATAATTTATTTATTTCTGAATTGATAAAGAAATATATATTTACACGAAAACAGACCTGATTTTCCACCTTCCTCCTTCTTAATTGTCGACTTGCTTCCGCTCCCTCTTGCTCCTGCAGCACTGCCATTTGTGACCTTGACATTGCTGGAAGCGGCCTTCACCTTGCTTCCATTGGCATTGGCTTTGACAGAGCCGACTGCAGCACTTGAGTTAGCTGATGGTGCACTTGGGGGCGCAGCAACGGCATCTAAAACATATTTAGGAAAACAGTTAGTTATATAAAATAGACCACACTGACCATTCAGAGCAGGTTTTTTTGTGACTACATCTTTAGGTGTGACAACAAATCCATCTTTTGTCTAATGACAAAAGATATTGTAAACATATTCATACTAAACACATTTTTTTAATGTTTACTATTCAGTAATAAACTGTTACCCAAAACCAAACATCAAATAACTACAAAATGTTACTTTCCAAGAAATTATCAATGTCATATGAAAGTAGCATTTATGGAAAACACATTCTCCTTTTACTGAAAAAGGCACTTACTGGACTGTCATTCACCAAGAAACAATTTTTCAAGAGGTCTCTTTAAGCAACACACCTGACTTGACCTGAGTGACCTTCCGGGACACTCCAGTCTCATCGTTTGTTTGTTGCCATGGTTCCAAGCCGAGCTTCACCGTGTACATTATTTCACGTGCTTTGAGGGCCACACTTGCAGACTTGTTCACGAGGCCTTGCTGCAGGTCGACACAGGCACGGGCCGTGTAAGCGGTCCACTCATTACCCTCGTCCTGCCACTGCCATATTTGGTAGTCTACAAAACATCGCAGTGTCCTACATGCGTGGTTCTAAATAACATAGTATCACTTTAACAAAATTTCATATATTTCAAATATCAGCATGTCATCTAGAAATAAACACTCACATAAGTGCTTTGAATGTTTTTTTGCCATTTATCATCAAAATCTTAAACTATATATATTTGACATGCATAGCTGACCAAGATGACTATTGGGATAGTTTTACCATAGCATAATATTGGGATATTTATATCCTGTTATAATGCTGTTGCAATAGTTTATTTATTGTGATGGCACAAGAGAGATGTGCACTGGCATTATGCACTCTATTCACCATTTAATAACAATAATAACAAAATGTCAGTTCTTCATATACAGTAAGGGCGCAGGTGCTCTCAGACTCATAGTGCCTTCCAGGGCTTTAACCTTGGTCTACACTGTACTTCATTTTGAAAATTTTCCGCGAGTACCTTACTATTTATTTACTAACCACCTGTGTCCTTTGCGCCCTTGATGGCACAGCGGACTCTCTTCTCCCAACCAGTTCTCGTGTTCTTCTGTGTCATCTTCTCAAAGTTCACCTTCATGGAGATGCGATCTTTAATGTCCACTGTCTCCTGTGAAAGCATGTCATGTTAATTACTGGTGGCATAGCAATGGTTTATTGATATGCCAATCATACAACGTAGGCTGATAATTATCTATATATTGACATCATTGCCGATACTATAAACTAGTAAATAAAAGCAGATAGGGCACTGCGTGTTCAATTAGCTACTTAATGGAAAGCTAATGAGTAATATGATTTTAAAAATCATCATCTATAATAAGATTGTATTTATCTGTTCTATGCATAAAGGTGACATTTCTGGCCTGGAATTAATGAATAAATAATACAATTGTTCATATTAAAATGTGAAGAAAATGGAAAACGGCAATTTAAAATAAACTTGAATTTCACTCAAATAAAGTGGGTGGAGCCTGGTGAACCTAAGGCTATTGGTAAATGTCACGGGACAAACCCTCACCACTGACCTTGACCTCACTTGCTGATGATAAACCAAGGTAAACATGCAAAGCTATGGCTTCTTCAAACGTTTAAATCTTTAAAATGCATCTACGACAACATGCGGATGTTATGAGAGTTGCACCAAGATGAGAGTTAGTTCATTTAAATACAAATATCTAAAAAATTATTTAAATGCAAACTCAAACATAGATATACTCAAACATGATTGCATTTCAATGCAAATGCTAAAGATTGACCAAAAAAATGTAAATGCGTCTGGCCATGCATTTGCAATGTATACAACTGAATTGCTTTCAAATGTTAATAATGTTAAAACAAAATGTACTTGATCCAAACGATCCAAACACAAATGTGCCTTATTCAAGTGGAATGCAATAGCAAACCAAATTATGACATTGCATTTAAATGTATCATCAATAAATTCTGGTTCTTATTTACACATGGTAATCGTCTCTTACAGAAGAACCAAGTATTATAATTATTGACAACACAACACAACACTTACAAGTTACATGTACAACTAAACTTTATAATATATATATAATAATATAATAAAAGTATTTACATAGTGCTTGATCACTCAAGACTGCTCTGAGGCACTTTACATACATGCAATCATAATTTATTAAAACATTATTAATTAACATTAAATATATTAATTATATAAAAATAAATATATTCAATATATCATTTATTCGTATCCTGTACATCACGTTTTGCTCCTTGTGACTCTAAAGAAGGAATTATAAATTTATCCGTGTAATTACCTCAACTTCTCCAGCAGCGAATGCTGTGGTCAACGTCTGGTCATGCTCCGGGGGGTAGATGATCCACTGACCTTTCCGTTCCTCATACTCCCACTGGACTGCTATGTTGTTCAGACAGGGTGGCTCTACACTCAACCGTGCCTTCTTGACAGATGCCGCTGGGGCTGCCTCTGTGGGAAATCATAGCAACAAAACAATATAACACCCATGAAATATGTGAACTTTTTGTGGTAACTCAATTTACGTAACCTGGTAATTCTGCTTTATTACATATACTTATAGTAATTTATACATTTTACATACGACAAAAATCGGGGCCGTTCAGTTTTTGCTAATTTCAGACACCGCAAACCATAAACCATGCAGTGATAAATTAAAGATACAAAAGTAATGTAATATCTTTAATTTATCACTACATGGTTTATGGTTTGCAGTGTCTGAAATGAGCAAAAAAATGGACTGGCCCAGATTTTTGTTGCATGTAAAATGTATAAATTATAAGTAGGGGAAGACAGTGTTAGTTGAGCCACTGGGTTAGTTGAGCCACCCATGTTTCCCAGGAAACTACAGCAGCGACAGTTACATGGAACCACCCAGTGACTGAACATGCTATTAGAACACGTTTGACGTACAATAAGTGCCATTTGTTACAATGGTCAGAAAATTTTAAAAGTGTTAAAAGTATGCTTTTTGATGTTTTTCAACACTTTTGGTGATTATGATTAATGCATGGTGGTGTGTAAACAATCGTTGCCTGTGACCAGACTTTATTATCCTTGCACTCACAAATGGTTTAACTATATACAGGAAAGAAGATTATTTTATTACTTCACACATTAATGAGAAACTAATTAAAACAGCTTATTTGTCTAAACGGGGCTAGTTGAGCCACCCGAGGCCCAAGAGTGGGTTAGTTGAGTAGCAGACGAAGAATGAACACGAGTGTTTTTACCCCAAAATACATCAGGGAATTCATTTTTTCCAGACAAATTGGGACATCGGATAGCTACAAGACAACATATGAGCAGTTAGTTACACAGGTTGTGATTGACCTATAAATCTATATCAATTAAGTGTGTCGACTTATTAATTATGTGTGTAGACTTGTCAGAGATATGTTGTACCCAATGGGTAGATGTGTTGGCTGATTTGTTGTGAAATTTTAGTACAAGGCCTACGTAAATTGTACAAATAAAGCATTTACCCAACTTATGCTACATTGTGGCTCAACTTACCCCACACCAAGTGTTAGTTGAGCCAGCTTACCAACCCTGTTTGAATCAGCTATATATAATTATCTATGCATATTAGATATATTATCTTGGTATAAAATGGTCTACTAATAATCATAATTTATGTGAGTAAAAACAATTTTGACTTATGAATATAATTGTGCCTTAGGCATCAAAAAGAATGAAAAATGGCTCAACTAATACTACCTTGCCCTATATGTAAATTAATGTAATAAAGCAAAACAAGTTTTCATGTATAAAACTTTTAAAAAGTGTATAAACCATACCAAATATTTTCGTTCATTTCTTATAATTAGCAGATCAATGAAATAAAGTAATGAATTTAATAAACATTTCGATTTGGATTTTATTTATTAGTTACAACTGTTGAAAGTAACATTATCTTTGATGCCGATGTTTCATGTGCACTAGGGCTGGGCAAAAGTTGAAGCCATTCTCGATTCACTCCAAATAGAAGCCCCAAAAGTTAACTTTCACAGTCAAATATCACATTAACCGGAATGTCTTGGCACAGTATATTGTCCATTGGAATGTCTACCTACTTAGTATCACCAGTATGAAATAAAATTTTAGAAAGTGTTTGTGATTCTCGCAACTTTGTCTGCTCTCTTTGTTGTTTCCCAGGTTTTCCCCAAAATACTGATGTCATTAAGTATGACTCATCCAATGTTACAAATGCAGTGGTTTCCCTTAGCATGTGCAGATTTCGCCTTTGCCTTGGCAATGACCAGTCGCTGGCATGGACAAACTAGTTTATCACAACTGCATTTTATATCGAATTAGCATAGATTAGTAAGTATTGTAATGTACATCGCTAATACAGTCCGACCCAGTCGTGGGTGCCATGATGAATCGGCGGTGTTGAGTCGATAACTTGTACATTTTGGCTAACTGAATCGGCCTGAAGCATTTTGATGTCATTCATGGAGTTCCTAGGTGCGGGGTCATTGACCTACATCCATGCTGCCCAATGTTCATGACGTGAACATTGACAAACTACATGAATAAATGACCCCACACCTAGCAAGTGTGCAGATGGGTTGACAGCTAAGTATTCCAACAGAAGGCACTTTTTAGACATCAATGATATATGTACGAAAGTAATGGTATGCATGCATGCTGCATATATGCAAATACCAGCACACTGACAAATTTTAATTACACAAGTTTATTATATAAACATTGTAGCATTTTTTTGCAATTTTTATTATCAGAATACTATTTCCTGTTCCTTTATTTATCAGTTAAACCTTTCAAGTACAGTATGACTGAATGCATCAGCCTTTGTTGGAACCAACCAATATTGTGTAATTTGTTTGCTCAAGCAAGGTTTGTTGATCTAAAAGAATGATGACTATAAAGTAGGCACGGAGTATTATCCGATTTAGGGGTGTGTTTCTTAGTGGACTAGACCAGGAGATGGTGATTGGTGAACTAGTGTCATGTGTTATCTCAGAAACAAGGAGTATAAAAAGGTTTGTGTAGCCCAGTGTGGGCGCCCGGATGTCAAGTGAAGAGCATGTGTGAGTCACCCATGTAAGGAAGACTTTGCATACGTTGGTAGAACTATATACTTTCCACTAAAGTTAGAAGGAGAAAAGTAAGAGAAGTAGTGATTGAACACACAACCAAGAGGCGCAACATAGATAGAAAGGGTGGATGGACACCAGTCCATTGCAACTATACTCGTGAGGCAACGACGTGCATGACGATGGTGGAGGTGAAGCAGACGGCCCAGACGACAGTGCACGGCCCGCTTGATGACAGCAAACAGTCTGCTCTTCAACTGCAGATGGTGTTCTTCGGGACAGGAAGGCCCGCTCTTCCGCTGCAGGGAGCGGACAGCCAGCTCTTTGACAGCCGACTGTACGCTCTTTGGTTGCGGACAAGATGCCCTTCGACATGCAAACGGCACGACTGTTGAAGTGAGACGTCACACTGCGACAACCCTCCATTCACAACGACTGGTGCCACACAAAAGGCTTAATGAACGGTTTGAAAGAATGCAGAGACCCAACTGTGTTGATGTTTTGGCATTAGATGCCCCAAATCATCAATTCCTAACAATGGTACCAAACAGACTTGTCAATTATATTTTATCAATTCCAATAACCATACCAACTATGTGTACCATTTATAATTCGACACATCACATGTGTACAAATTCCATCTCAAAAAATAACAATTCCAAATCAAAATAACCGTATGTGATCAGAGCAACCATAGACGTACTCAATGTCTGTTGTTAGAGCAGCTTTGTTTAATTTCTGCATATTATGGCAAAAATTAAGATATTTATGCAACATATTATATTTTATTAATTATTTGTAGCATATAAGTTCTGTTAAAAAGTTACAACGTAATTGAAAAGTAACTGAAAATACCAATAATTTTTTTACAAATTCCAATTTCTTCTAAAAACAAAACCATGTAATTTACCCCAAGTCTGGTCAGGGCTGGGGTGAATAAAAAAATAATTTTAATTATTCAATTCAATTCCTGAATTTAAATTGAAAGATTTTCACCAAACAGAATTTTAATTTGAACTGAAAGTAAGTAAGATGAATTGGAATTATAATTGGAATTGAAAGAAAATTAATTGAACCTCATTTTCTAGCGCTGGTGTGATCTGGTTTTATTTCCAAGTTTGTCCAAATTTGAACAAAGGGTCTGTGTGGCAATGTTTGGTTTTTTGGTTTGTTTACTCCAAACAGCACCTTCTGGGACTAACATAGGAGTGTGGTGCTTGTTGCGCATGAAAAAGGTGCATATAAATGTGGGAACTAATAAATTTTAAACAAAAATAGTGCAGTTAAAAAGTGGATTAAAATGTGGTAATTAGAAAAAAGAACTCAGAAGTTCAGCTGAAACAAAAAAAGTTGGTGGAGTGTGGCGAGCTTACTTTGAATTCAATACAGGTTGCAGCTCCTGTCCTAAGATAACATTTGTTGTCTGCCTGCACATATCTGAAACCATGCCCTTTGTGTGTGCTAGGAATGTGTAAAGCCATAGCCACCCCCAATGGGGAATCCATTGGAATAACATGCAAACAAACCTGATATTTTATAAGTTTGCAGCAATAGATGTAATAGAAAAGTGATAGATTATTATCTATTACTTTAGGATCTTTTACTATTACTTTTGAAAAAAGTTCCTCTATTACTATTACAGAAACAAAATGTATATTACAATTACATATTACTCTTACCCCATGCATTTGATTTGGATAAACTACCACATAATTAATTTGGAATTTGAATTGAAAAAAATTAATTGAAATTTAACAATATTTGACAAGATTTGCCCAAATGGCAAGTGGACAAGGAAGCAATTGGCTTATCAAGAGTCCAACAATGCTCATCTACGTGTAACCTGCCCTCCTGAGATATGTGTCAACCTTGTTTTTAAACATATTCACGCTGCTAGCAGTTATACAATCCATAGACAATTTGTTCCATTCATTCATTGTCCTCTGTGAGAAAGTACTTCCTGGTATCCAATCTACACTGATCCTTTACTAATATTACCTCATGTCCTCTAGTTATTCTCTTTCATGAGCGAGAAAAACATATTTCTATCAATATTTTCATACCCATTAAAAACGTCAGTTTGATCTCCTCTTAACCTCCTTGTCTCTAGGGTTGTTAAACCACATTTTTTAAATGTTCTTCATACCTAAAGTCTCTGATTTCTGGAATAATTTTAGTTGCTCTCCTCTGCATTCAAGCGTATCTATATCCTTTTAACAATATGGTCTCCATGCTTGTGTGCTTGTATTCTAAATGAGGCCTAACTATTGCTTTATACAGAGGTATAATTTTTTTCTTTTTCCTTGTATGTTATGTTTCTCCTAATCAACCCAAGAATTTGATTACCATGTGAAGCCGCAATACCAAACTGCTTGTTATTTCTAAATCCTTTTACAGTAGTACCTAGAACAGTATCTCCCATTTTATAGTTTACATCCAAGTTCCCATGTCCTGTATGTAGGCATTTACATTTCCCAAAACTGTGCATCTGCCATTTCTCAGACCATTTCACTAATCCGTCTAGATCGTTTTGTAAATGTTGTTTATCACCATCAGTGTTAACTTTCTAAACACTTTTGTCATCTGCAAATTTTAGTACGTTGCATGTTGTATTGTCGTCCAAGTCATTGATATATATTAAGAATAATAAAGGTCCTAATACTGATCCTTGTAGTACCCCACTCAAAACTTATTTCCAGTATGAAACTTCTCCATCTACTACAACATGCTGTTTTCTGTCAGTCAGCCATTGTTCTATCCAGTCAGTTATGCTATCCCCGATACCATGGGCTTTTAATTTAAGTAGTAATCTTTGATATAGCACCTTGTCAAAAGCTTTCTGAAAATCTAAGTAGATAATATTTACTGGTGATCCCTCATCTATCCACTTAATAATTTCTTCCAAGAAACAACAAATTTGTTAAGCGTGACCTCATTTTTAGAAATCCATGTTGAGATGGATTTAATAATTTATGCCTAACAAGGAAGTCCAACATATCGTCTTTAATCAACCTTTCTAATAATTTACAAATCACTGACATTAAACTCACTGCTCTGTAATTCTCCGACTTCTTTCTCAAACCCTTTTTAAATAATGGTACGATGTTTGCTTCTTTCCATTCAAAAGGAACAACTCCCTCTTTTAATGACAAGTCGAACACTCTTGCAAGTGGTATACTGATTTGTTTATTAAATTGAATTGAAAGGAATTTGAATTGGGATTGATTAACTGGAATTGACCCCTGCCCTGAGTCTGGTATATCAAAATGACAGAACATGTGCATATGAGTACACATCAAAAGGAAGTTTCCCTTTGTTGATTAATTAATTAGTCTTTTAGGTTACCTCACAAAAATACAAGACAAAGATGTTATGTTGTTTGTTTAAACATGAAACAAAGAGCTTTTACGAGAAGCTGCATACTTCAATTTGGAGTTAAAAAACAATACCTGCTTAGCCTTAGGTTTTAATTGGGTCTTTACCATAGATCGATTTTAAATGTTTAATGTAATAATTAATTAGGGATAATTAATGTAATAAATGATGAAATCGACATTTTTTGTAGGCCCCTACATTTGAGGAAATATATTTGTTATTATCATGAACTGATGATGAAGCTGTCAGTGACACTGACAGTGTGTCACAGTGTCAGTGTCAGTGACAGAGAAGGGTGCATTGTAAGGCTGGAACTAACACTGTTTCGGCATACCCTGTTACAGCATCATTCATGCATACAGTCTACTAAAATATACATTAATTAAAAAGTGCTAACGTAGGCATTAACGAAATTATCTACAATTACCCAATATCGCCCAGTCGCACATTTTGTATGACGAAATTATGCGAATCGTGTTTGCGTCGGAAGCATGTATCATCGTGGAAATGTTACCTGCATTTCGCTTCTTTCGGGGCATTTTACAAGAGTCGGTGTCGCACTTCAAAACAGAGAGATTCCGGACGTAAACAGAAGCAAGGTAGTTGTAAACAAACACATCCCAACCAGCATTTCCCGCCAGTTCTACCTCCGCACTCACCTGGCAGAGGGCGCCACAAACGTTGAGGTGTTGATGGCAAATTGTGAATCTTCTTCTGTAGTTATTGCGACTGTAAATAGTTGTAATTATATGTTTAATTTTACTGCCATAGTTCATTTGTTTGTGGTTAAGTTAAATAGACATAACCCAATTATGGATCTCCACTATTTAAACAATGTTCTGGATCACAAAATAATTATTATAATATTATTACAACTTATTATTGTTTGGTCTGAACAATTAAATACTTTATGTTGTCTACAAGTAAAAATTGTATTAGTGTACATTCTGTAAGGCCTGGCTGATTAGTCTCACTATATACCTGTATGTCGATCATGCATGGATCTACATCCTATCTGCACAATGACTGTTGAAATGCACATTTCTATTAATAACAAGCTTGTTTTAAACAAAACAAAACAATTAAGACTGCCACAAACATGTTTTAACATGGAATCAGATTCTGTAGTAGCTGATGCAGCAGATGTCAGCTAAGTCTACTTGTCACTCATTGCCAAGTATTTTTGTGGGTTTTACAACAAAAGTGTAACAAAAACAACTATTACAGTTTTGACACAAACAACATTTTATTGAACACAAAATGCATCATAATTCATCAAAGTGACCTGACATATCAAATTAAAAGTCGTCAGTTAAGAACACTGTTCATGTTGGGGCTCACAAAATATTAACCAATATTACCCATTATTGTGACAAGACTAGTTGATGTTAAAATCACCCTTTTCCCTATTACAATTTTTGAATGGGTGCGAGGGTAGAACAAATAAATGCAGTGTTTAAATTTGAAAATGACAGAAATAAATATGTGTTGCACCACTTCACAATATTATGTAAAACATGTGCATCGATTGACTGTGATGAGTATTTCTGTCAGAAGCAATATGCACTGGAAAAAATTACTTCCAAATGCTGCACTATTAATTATTATAACAACAATCGTACAATGGAATGTTACAAAGAAAACGATCATCTCTACAAGTACAAGTTATACAAATTAGCTGGATTTTGTTTATTCCATACACATGTAAATCTGAAAGGCAATATCAAATAACACATAATGATACAAGCAGATAAAAGTAAAACATTAGTCCAACAGCATTCCAAGTTGTTTACAGTACAATATATTTTCATATAACTGAGTATTTGTTCTTAACATTGTCATACATTTCTGCATGATGCCTGCCTCTTCCCTTTTTGCATTTATGATTCCAAAAGTCCCATTTATACATCTACCAAAAACTTTATAATTTACAAAACATGGACTGTTTCTCAACCATGAGACATGGAAACCAAAAAGATCACTACAGGTGTAGTTCAATGTCACTGCCCAGTCACAATTTTAGCCAATCATAATAAGTACTTAATAAATTAAACTTGTTGGTAAGTAACAAACTGGCAAGTGAAGTCAAGTCACAAGTCATACAATGCCCTCCAAGTCAAGTCTCGAGTCTCTCTGAATTCCAAGTCGCAAAAATGGGCGACTCATTTCCGACTCGAGTCAGCCCTTACGACCCAAGTCAACAAGTCTGAGTATAAGGAGATCTGTCACAAACATCTTCTGGTATTAAAGTAAGCTCAGATGAACACATACACAGGCTGCCTAAAAAAAACATTTCTAATAAATTTTGTGTGTTGAAATGCACATTTTAACCTCAGACATTAATTTTAACTCAACATAGGTTTAATAACAACCACCAAGCAAAACATGACTTACACGAAAGTTGACTAGACAGTTAATATTGATTATTGTCTTAATGCAACTGTAAATATTAAGCACCATTGAGCCATTCTTATACATGGAATACAACCATGTTGACAAATACAACACAGCCAAATAATAAGTCAATACTGTTGAACAGACAGCTTCGTCTCAGCTCAAAGTTCAGCCACTATAAGCTGGCATAAAGAGTGAACACTTACAACATTTACAATCATACACAAAAATATGTATATGTAAGTAATTGTAAACACTCAACTACCGGCAATGAACAGCAACCATCCATACTCGTGTTTACAAACCATCATGTCAATCCAACCTCCATACAAAGGAATGACAAACAGGCCTTAACTTTGTAAGCTGCCCTTTGATCTGCCACTGGTAAATATCATGACAAAACAGATACTAACAAAGACTAGATGAAAGTACGGCAGAATCAAACTTCTCCAACAGTGGCACAATTGTTGAAGTCTTCAAGAAGCCTAGAAGCTTCTGTTCCTATGCACCGGTAACACATTTGATAATGCACATAAACAGCCTAAGAGAAGCTTATACACAGTGACAGACATCATATCACTCAAAGCTTATACACTGTGACAGTGTTAATGCAGACATGATATCACTCCAAGCAGATTGAATAAAGCATTTCGCAATGTAAACGATGTTCATTCTATGAGCATTTGACAGAAACTGGCAGGTCATCTGTATTGCTACAACATACAGCCTGCATCTACCGTATGCTACAGTAGCACAGTAAACTCGATGAATTCGCTGCATAGTTGTCGGAGGTGACAGATCAGCAAAAAAGATTCAAGAAGATACAATACAGATTATTCATTACACCGGGACTTTGAACTCTACATATACATAATATATAGCGACACACATACAGACACGCATAATTCCATCTTGGAATGTTTACAAAGAAATACAGCAGTAGGCAAACAAACTCTTTCCACATACCAAACATAAATACCACAATACACTGTATACAGCGATTATGCTATAAATACAAACCTATATGATATCTGTATAATTTGTCACATAAGTCAGCTTATGCTAGGTAGCAGAGGAAACCGCAGCGACAGGGCACAGGCCTAGGTGTTATACTGCGGGTTCAAGATCAAGACAACTTCCTTCACTTCCTTTTTGCAAATAAACAAGCGTCTGAGACTTACTAGTGATGACTACTACTTGCATTGGTACCAATGCCTCGCACTGCTTACAAAATGATTGCTCCTTCCCACACAGGTGTCAACATCTATTCGCTAAAAAGTGGGAAAGCGCTAATGAAAACTGGGAAACATCTACTCAACTTTCATTGTTTTTTAGCATTTTTTACGTGTTGTTTTATGGGTCGCCATTTTGTTGACGTGGGAGAAAATTTGAAATCACATGAGACCGAAGAAATAAAATGTGTCTAGAATGGCCTTGTGTGCAACAGATAGATTGATTTTATCCTGAATGTTTTTAAATTTAACAAAATTTGCCATCCAAGCCAAAGGCTCAAATGGCAAGTGGATAAGGAAGCCATTGGCTTATCGAGAGTCCAACAATGTTCATCTACTTATAGCCCGCCCTCCTGAGATATGTGTTAACCTTGCATTCAAAATTACAAAAAAGTAGAAAATGGGGCCAAGGAAAAAAGCAGCGTTTACCACCTGAAAACGATAATGTTGACACCTGTTCTCCAGCGAACTACACATTCATTTCAGTGGCTCCTACAGCATCAAAACAGAGACAATCATATCATACCCATGAATGTAATGGATGCAAGCACTGTCAGCCTTTGGCCTGCTGGTGCACCAGCAGAAATATACAGTTCTCCGATTGCTTGTAGCAATCTTTAAAGTATAGTTACTTGATCACATTTCTTCATATTTGCAAATATGTCCTCCTTGTTGTTCAAACACTTCTAAATCAGTGTCAAAGATGGAAATAAAATTAACAAAAATGCTGACTGCATAGACCAAATGTTGTACATTTTCTTGTCTATGACATGTGAGATCATTAATGGAACTGCAAAAATCAGCCATGCATAAATTCCATATATATTGGATACTAACTTACGCCTGAGAGACTTCAGTGTTTTTTCACTAGAACTGTGATCCCCAAAATGTATGAACAAATAAAATCAGGGAAATGTCTCAAATAATTTCCCAGTGTATTAGCAAAAAACAAATCCTACAACGTTCGTGACTCAAAATCATCAATCAGACTTGACCGATACTTGATCACATCAAAAAACATATACCATTTTTCATAACAATATTATCTCCACATTAATTTTTAGTTACCTCACTATTCTGTCGTGGTCCCACACTCCAACGTTTCACAATCCTTCGACATAACTTATCACTGACTAGATGTGACATTTGTCACAATTAAACAAACAGAAAAAACATCTGTATTGAAGTGCACAAAATGAATAATCAATTATTGAAAACAACAATAGGTCACTAACTATATGTAAATAATGGTCATTTGTAACTTGGTCGTAAGTGGTTATTTTATAACAATCTTAACCTAGTGGGGTTTTAGCATTTACTATGGTATACAAACATTTTCTACCATGGTCTGAAATTGTGTATAGATAATACATTTTTTGTGCTTTCATATGTCACATATTAACATATTAAATAACGCATCCACATAGTAGTGACAGCTAAATTAATAATAATAACAAATTCATAAATATTAATATAAATAAATGCAATAACATCTGCCAAATTAATTACTATTAGCAATTCAACAATAAATAAGACACATCATGAAAAGTAAACATTACATACATAAAGAAGTATCCTTCTATTGAGAGATCATGGAAAATGCTTCCAGCACGAGATTACCTTGTTGTGCTTTAACGCATGTGTTTGCATGCAAAGGTGTGAGAGCAAGCAAGAACATTTAACATTGTACTCTACGTGAATATAGTTCCGCGAACTGCCAATGAAATCATCCAAAGGATATCTAAACCATGCAAGTCAAACGAGTGAGGTCGTTTCAAACGAATTTTACTTAATTCCTGTTGTCTTATCTATGCTTTGTGGTTACCTCATAACTGTTCTGATCAAATCATCTTCAAAGTAGTGATTCAATCCTGCAGAGTGAGCCTCGACTGATGCTCATGTTGGCAAACGCAGGTGAAAAAAGGTGGTTTGACTACACAAAACTGGTGTACGTTTTCAAAACCGTTCATTTTCGAAACTGTCATTTTTATCAGTAACAAACAGACGTAGGAATAACTGACAAAATATTGGCATGGCAAAATGTACCCCATTTGGAAAGAGAGAACTCAGCTGCCTATCAGTTGTAAGTGGATGTCTTAATTGATTGTTATTTTTTCATCAATGCTGCTCTGCGTAGAGCAGCAATGTACCAAGGCAGACACACGCAGGGGATCTACCACTATGAGAGTGGGGGACCATCTCAAGATGGCTCACTTTATGTTGTGACGAGGCGTCATCATACTGTGACTGTAACTCTTCGAGCAGCTACTGCTGTAGTCGCTGTCGGTGGAGCTCTTGCGAGTCAGTGACCAGTTGCCTTGTGGGTGACTTGGACTGCCGGTAGTGGACACGCCGGTCAGCGACATTGCATCGGCGGTGGTGGCTTGCTCGACGACCTGTGACCCCTTCGTTTGCCAGCACCACTCCAGCATCGCCGACACCTCGATCTCGTTACTCGGGTCAGACATTGGGCGGCTGCGGGTGTTGGGAATGGGGCTACGACGGTTGTGCAGTAGATGAAATGGGTCTGGCGGAAGAGGCAGGGCATGGGAGAAGAACCCACTGGTGCTGTGGTGGGGCAAGTGCACCTGGTTGTCACCGGTTCCCGAGCGGTGACGCAAGCGTGACAGCACGTGATGGTTATGCGCCTCGGCAGGGTTGACGGCCGATGACGGGGTGTCCAGACAGGGCTTGGCGAGGGTTGGGTTAGCCACCAGCATTTCGATGAGGTCGTCCACTGTCGGCCGGCCCTCGGGGTCAAAGTTCCAACATGCCAGCAGCTGTTTTCGCCTGTGAGAAAATGTCTGGTTAACTTTTATGCTTTTTTTTATATGTAGATCAATAAATGCCAATAAGCAACATCAACAAAACATCCTTACCTTTATGTGCTAAATTCATAGGGATGAGTAAATGACTCAGAAGCATTAACCATCATAATAGAATGAATACACTGTAACATTATGATAAGCAGCCATGCCAGAAATGTTTTTCCATGAACAAGTAATTTAGTCATTTTTATTACAACATAAAATAAAAATGTATGTTTCATATTATTAATACAAATCTAAATAAAACTTCTGTTGTTTATAAAAGAAAAGTTACAAATGTAAGCACGTTTGTTTCTTTTCTTTTCTGTAAAACTTTCACAATCAGTGTCATAAGCCAATTAATATAATTATGATTGTGTGGTGGTTGGCCAAACAACACCAGACGCCTCGTCGGGGGTCACTGCCACAATACAAGTGAAGTGCCGGGGACCATCCGTCATGGCGACACAGCGACAAGATTCTGAGTCAAGCAATCAATCATGTAATCTGTACTGACCTCATAGGGGACCTGGGGACCGTTTCACTAAGACCTCATAAGGAAAATCCATCAATACACAGAATTCATCATAGATTTTTAAGAGCGTTTTCAAAATGCAATTCACTAAGATGCTCATAAAATCTATCATAAGCTAAAGATCAAAATTTCCATCATAGTATCCACAGTGTGAACAATTGGGCAAAATAAACAGAAAAGTTGTCCAAAAGTGGCTGATAATATGATCCATTGAACACTTTTAAACTACAATTTGCCTTATTTGCTCACTGGGTGAAGAGAACAAATGTAATTTTAAAAAAGAAGATGCCGCGTCACAGAGGACACTATTACTGTGACACACTGGCGATGTGTTGTTTTGACAAGTGAAGTTTTGACAGTTTTCAATAACAAAGCTCACGGAGAGCGCCAACATACTCAACCGAAGTCTTGTCATCGATTATACCAATATGAAGGTCAGGGGTGAACATATTTTGGTTAGACACAGCTAAACAATTGCTCAAAATTGAATAGCAAACGTTTCGAGAACAACCTTGATTTTTGCGATGCCGTAAAACAGTGCACATGACAACTTTCAACATCAGTGCTGTAAAATAGATGCTGTTTATAAAAAACATAATTTACGAGCTATTCATCGCTCACATTTTGAAAACTTATCTGACTGTGAAAAACTGGATATCTACATAAAAGTACAGTCAAAATAATACACAGTTAGGTTAATTTGAATATTTATGAATGATATGCTTTGCTTTATGAGCGGTCTAACCTCGCTGTAAGCTAGGAGTGTTTTTAAGAGCTTTTCTATAAGCATTTTTATTATTTATTCTTAGTGAAACACAATTTTCAGTTTTGATCATAGCTAGGAGCAAAATCAATTCTTAAGAGGAAAATTGTGCTAAAGAGTTCATAAGAATGTTGGTGAAACGGTACCCTAGGCATACAGGTAAGCTAGCCATACTGGTTACTTATATATATATTAGTATGTCCCCCTACGATAATTGATATAAATCTGTAAAAACCATGCAAGAGACTTTTAAACACAAACTACTGGCCTTTGAATGAAACCAGACTTCAACGGTATTTAAAATTCATTTGGCCAAGAAACACCTGGCAACAGAAACTTGAAGTGGAAAGGAATAACGAGAATGGGCCATGCCTGGAATGAACTCACAAAGATCGCACGAAACAGAATCCAGTGGAGAACTTTTGTTGATGACGGCTTATATGCCTATACGCAAACAGTGATGACCCCATACAAGTCGTATTTCCCAGTTATGAACTCGAAAGCAAAACGGGAGCCCAAGTTATCGACTAGGAAATATGACTTTTATGCAGGTTGTATGTGAATTCATATTCATTGTAAATTTGAGTGCACTGGAACGCAGCTAAGTAAGTAAAATTCACTATACAAATCTTGAATGAGACAAGTAAGATGCATACTCACAGAAACTCGGAGTGTTTCTTGGGCAGTTGGATGATGCTGCCGGCCTTAATGTACTCAACCACCTGTTTGTTGGAGAAACCCTGGTACGGGATGTTACTGAAGGTGAGGATCTCATACAGGACAACGCCGTAGCTCCAGATGTCTGACTTGTGAGTGAAGACGCCGCTGCACAGGCTCTCGGGGGCCATCCACCGTACGGGCAACATCCCTATAACAAGCACACAGCATTAGACGATAGTTGCTATGCATGCATATCAGCACTATAGATTTTTTGACAACTTGCAACCATAGTTTCATTCTTAGCCAACAGGTGTCGTACGTGTTAGAAATAATGTCTATTGTATGGCAGCAGATCATAAAACATACCATGCATTTATATAAGTAAATCAACCTCTTTCGGAAATTATCATTTAAAAAAGTGTAGCAATTTCAGGCATAGTAATGACGTCACAAGCATTGTAATGTCATAAAAATATCACAATGATGTCACAAACACGACCCATACACGCAGGGGTTATTTCAATTAAGTTTTGTGCAGACAGGGCAATGGAGGCTTGGCTAAATTTGTATTTCTGAAACTTAACATGTATGACGACCTGCAACCGGAGTTTTATTCTTAGCTGACGTGTCATGTTATGTTGTGAATATATTCAACTGATACAAAAATACATTGTTATATAGCACGGTATCCAGTCATTGGGACTGCTCAAAGCATTTTACACTTCATCCCCTAACAAACCTGTTCATTCCAATGCCAAATTGACTTCTCTGGGAAGCGTTCATCCTCGCTGCATTTACTGTACGAAGACTATTCGTTCACATAATACGCCACTGTCTATAGCCAGGTACTCATTTATACAGCCGAGTGAACTGTCTATAGCCAGGTACTCATTTATACAGCCGGGTGAACTGTCTATAGCCAGGTACTCATTTATACAGCCGAGTGAACTGTCTATAGCCAGGTACTCATTTATACAGCCGAGTGAACTATCTATAGCCAGGTACTCATTTATACAGCCGAGTGAACTGTCTATAGCCAGGTACTCATTTATACAGCTGAGTGAACTGTCTATAGCCAGGTACTCATTTATACAGCCGGGTGAACTGTCTATAGCCAGGTACTCATTTATACAGCCGAGTGAACTGTCTATAGCCAGGTACTCATTTATACAGCTGAGTGAACTGTCTATAGCCAGGTACTCATTTATACAGCCGAGTGAACTGTCTATAGCCAGGTACTCATTTATACAGCCGAGTGAACTGTCTATAGCCAGGTACTCATTTATACAGCTGAGTGAACTGTCTATAGCCAGGTACTCATTTATACAGCCGAGTGAACTGTCTATAGCCAGGTACTCATTTATACAGCCGAGTGAACTGTCTATAGCCAGGTACTCATTTATACAGCCGAGTGAACTGTCTATAGCCAGGTACTCATTTATACAGCTGAGTGAACTGTGGCAACGTGGGGTGAATGAAATTGCTTACTCTTCAAAACAAAACCCAAATATGTCAAATAATTTCTGGTCGATTTGGACAGCAGGGGACACATATACACACAAGAGAACAACTGTGCTGTTCTATTGTCCAAATTAGTCTTCTTGTCCCCCCTTAATCTGTTCTTTCTTCACTCATTCTCTAATATTTATATTTACGAAATATATTTTTCGACACAGAGCATAACACGCATGTTGACCTTGGAGTATCCACCTACCGCGTTTGTTTAGTCGATAATAGTCTGAGTCGTAGATGGGCTTAGCCATGCCAAAGTCGCCAAGCTTCACCACTTTACTGGCATCAAGCAGACAGTTGCGACACGCCAAGTCCCTGAATCGCACACAACACATCATTTATAGTTCAACATACTAGAGTGAAATAACAGCAAAAAAGTATGTTCTTATATAGGACTGTATCCAGTCCTAGGGTCCATTCAAAGTGCTTTACACTTCGCCCCCGACAAACATGTTTATTCCAACACCATTTTGACTTCTCTGGGAAGCATTCAGCCACGCTGCACGAAGAATATTCGTTCACATATATCCACCTCAGCCACGTACTCGTTTATACAGAATGAACTAAGGCAGTGTGGAGTGAACAAAAACTGCCCAAGCTTCAAAACAACAGCAAGAGGATTTGAACCTGGGTTCTCTCGATTGAGTGTCCAACATTCTAATCACCCCAGCAATGAGATACTGCTGCACTGACCTGTGTATGTAGTGCAGGTCTCTGAGGTACTGCAAGCCGTACGCGATGTCCAGGGCCATCCGAGTGAGGTTCTCCGCACTCACGTCCTCCGCCTCCTTAGACGTTTGTCCCACCAGCTGTCTCCGCGCCAGCAGGAACGTCTTCAGGTCACCTGGGCAGGGAGAGGGAGAGCTATGGTGAGGGAGGCAAATGGGTCGGCCTATGGTAATTATAAGTAAACAGGTAAGGGTCACTCATATTGCGCAGTATCCAGTCCATAAGACCACTCAAAGAACTTTACGTTCCACCCCACCCCCCGCAGATGTGTTCATTTCATCACCAGCTCGACAGCAACGCTGCTGTGTGAAGGCAGCTATCCACCACTGTCTTTAACCAAGTGTATATATTATGCCCCATCTGTTTGTAATTAAATTTGTGCATTGATAGTGCACCGTTTGTATTGTTTGCATATGTTTATGACGACTTCTTTACGTATATATGTTATTGTCATGTTTGTAGGAAAGTGGGCTCTGAGAAACTTGCCAGTCGGGGCTGTACATATGTTCAGTTCCTGCCTGGCTTGCTTTTTGAAGAGCTCACATTCCTGGTAATGTTATTCCCAAAGTGGCTGCATAATAAGCAGTTCACTTTGTAATAATTTAGCCTATTTCAATTCTCTACTACATCGGACTTGTGTTGGTTATTACATAAATAGTGTTCATGGTTTCATTATTAATTATGACAGTAAGTTTTTACACACTTTACCATAAGACGATGACTTTACAACCATTCTGCTAAAGGTATAGTAGAACAAACCATGCAGCATGAACTCCATTATCATGTAGGCAGGTTCCCCGCATGTGCACACTCCAAGCAACTTGACAATGTTCTTGTGTTCAAAGCGCTTCATTGTTTCCGCCTCACTCAGGAAGTCCAGCTACAAACAAACAGTTTTGATAATTTTTTATCGAAAAATGCTACATAGTATAAACTATATCTATTCTAACATCTTGGCAGCACAAATGGGAGTATGCAACATTGGCACAGCCAATGTTGCATATAGGTTTTTATGCGAGCAACACCACATACAATTAATGATTGGTCCATTGCTAATTTATTCTATTATGCTAATCCAGCAGAGCTGGGTGACGCGCTCTGTGACCCACTTTGCTGCCTCCATATTTTGAACCAATCAGCGCGCACCAGCTGCGCGACGCTACAGATTTCAAACTTGGACTAGCCACTTCGTTTTGTGAAAGCATACGGAGTGGATGCGCTTTGAAAATTTGTTTTTCTCTCATCGAGTTTAGCGAAATTTTTGCGCTTCCTTTATCATTGGTCTTCGAGCAAGCTGATTTACGTCGAACAAGTTGAACGAGGTGAGTGTCGACGGCGCTCAGTGCTCGGCCGTGTTTTCCTTTGTTCTTGTTGCGCCATTTTGTTTTAACGGTCTTTGTTTGCCGTTTAATTTAACCGTCGGCCAGTAAATGTCGCGTCGGCTAATTCGCGCTTAAGGTTTTGATTTTGGGGCATAGTCACATTTATTGGCTTGGTGAGCATGCACGGACGGAAATCCGGCCGGGCTGTTCACCGATTTTTGGGTACGGACCAAAGTTGCAAAGTAAATTACTTGGGAATTCGGGGGGCCACGCTACCCTCCCTTTCCTCACCAGCGGCCATGATGCGTATCGCTACGTTTCACGCGGATGTCTGCGTTTTACATTTGGGGGGTAACGACCTAGATGCTGGATCTGCTCCCGATCCAGTACTAGTGGCGCTGGACATCCAGCGTTTGGCCGTTAAATTACTTGGTTTAGGCGTCAAACAGGTCGCCGTTTGTCAGGTCATACGTAGATGTAAATGGCGCAACTTCACTTACGAGGAGGGTGCTGATCGTGTAATCCATGTCAATGACTACCTCGAACATTTCTGTAACGATACCGAAGGGATCTTTTTCTGGAGGCATAAGCGCCTCTGGAATAGCATCCGCCCTGTCTTTCGCAGAGACGGAGTCCATTTTAGTGACATCGGTAATTTCAGGTTGTACCGCTCCATCCGAGGAGCCGTCATAAAAGCTGTAAAGCAGGTCACTGATGGCGGTGTGTAGCCACATGGTCATGGGTCGAGAGTGTTTTTCCGTTGTAACGGGCTGTCGATTGCCTGATGACAATATTTATGATAGTCTTTGACTGGATTTCATGTAACCACTTATTTCTACCATGATTATTTTTTATTTTTTTTGTATTGGGTTCTCAGTTACTGCGTTCTTGGCTACGTAGTGTGCAGTAACGTGTTATAGAGCTTTCTTCATTGTCATGTGATTTTTGTTGTGCTTACGCACTTTTCTATATTCATGTTACATGGTGTGTGGTCACACTATAGTGTCATGATCAACTTCAGGGGATTTATGTCGTGCTTCGTCAATAATTTTATCCATGTTACGTAGTGTGCATAGTCACACTGCAGTGCTATGATCACTGTCATGAGATTTATTTTCGTGATTCGCCACTGTTTTTATCCCGTGTTACGTAGTGTGCCTTGTCACACTGCAGTGTTTTGTTCACTGTCATGGGATTTATTGTCGTGCGTCGTCACTGTTTTTTATCCATGTTACGTAGTGTGCCTTGTCACACTGCAGTGCTTGGTTCATTGTCATGGGATTTATTGTCGTGCGTCGTCACTGTTTTTTATCCATGTTACGTAGTGTGCCTTGCCACACTGCAGTGCCAAGATCACTGTCATGGGATTTATTGTTGTGCGTCGTCACTGTTTTTGTACCCGTGTTACGTAGTGTGCCTTGTCACACTGCAGTGCTTTGTTCACTGTCATGGGATTTATTGTTGTGCGTCGTCACTGTTTTTGTACCCGTGTTACGTAGTGTGCCTTGTCACACTGCAGTGCTTTGTTCACTGTCATGGGATTTCTTGTTGTGCGTCGTCACTGTTTTTGTACCCGTGTTACGTAGTGTGCCTTGTCACACTGCAGTGCTTTGTTCACTGTCATGGGATTTCTTGTTGTGCGTCGTCACTGTTTTTGTACCCATGTTACGTAGTGTGCCTTGTCACACTGCAGTGCTTTGTTCACTGTCATGGGATTTATTGTTGTGCGTCGTCACTGTTTTTGTACCCGTGTTACGTAGTGTGCCTTGTTACACTGCAGTGCTTTGTTCACTGTCATGGGATTTATTGTCGTGCGTCGTCACTGTTTTTTATCCATGTTACGTAGTGTGCATAGTCACACTACAGTGCTTTGATCACTGTCATGGGATTTAGTGTCATGTGTCGCCACTGTTTTTATCCAGGCTACAGAGTGTGCATTGTCACACTACAAGTGCTAGAGCTTCATGCAGGATCACTGTCATGGTGAGATAAGCTTTATCTTGTCGCTGCTGCTGTTGTATTGTTGTTGCAGAATGGCACGTGCTAAGGCTACACGGGGTCGTGGACGGCCTGCAATGCAGAACACGTCACCCAGACAAACTCGGGCTCGATCAGCACGCGCACGCTCAGCTGCAGTGTCTGCTGCCGCGTCTGTTGCCGCCCCGACGTCTGCTCCTGCCGCAGCGACATCTGCTGCCGCCGCGACGTCTGCTCCTGCCACGGTGTCTGCTGCCGCCTTGGCAGTTGTCTCAATGGGGGCTCCGCCACCTGAGTGTGCGATTCGGGAGCATTTTGAGGATGCTCCTAGTCTTCAGGCGGTGGTGCGAGATGCGCAGGAGCCAGCCTTGCCCCGGAGCCAGTGGGAACGCGACATGGAACGCCGCGTGGCATCGTCTGAGAGAATGCTTCAGCAAATCCACACCATGGTGATGGCTTTGCACCCGGCGCCAGCTGCTGGTTCCCCACCTCCTGCTCTGGGCAGTGCCGCACAGGTGACAGCCGGCCAGGGTCCAGACACGCCGGAGTGGGGACACGCTTTTCCGGTGCAGCCTGTCGATCCAGATCATCTTGCCCAGGAGCAGCCATTGCCATTTGGTTATGGTGCCAATGACAATGTCGCCCCCTGGCCTACTGCCAACTTTATGCATGTTCCAGGTAATGAGGTTTTAGGGTCTCTGCCGCGGGCCACGCAGGAATTGATGGCATCGTGCGCATCAGTTTCCTTGCCACTCCATGCCCGTATCCCCGATGCCCTTAGAGCTAAGATTTGGGCTGGTGAGTTCATAGACCTGTCCCTCCTCATTAAGCCCGACCAGCTCCAGCAGCATGATTACGCCCTGTCAGTGCAGGGTGCTCCCGCTAGCCCCTCTTTCTGCGTGTCCCCGGCAAAGGCCAAGCCAAGTGAGACCCTATCTTTTCAGTTGTGGATGCAAGCATTTCAAATGTATATGTCCGTGTATTTAACGCAGCCCGCTAACCTTCCTTGTGCCACTAAGATGTTAAAATATATCGAAGTCGTTCGAGGCCTTGCACAAGAGGGGCCGATTGGCGATCATACGACCAAGTTTTCAGGTCCCTGCGGTATCGGGCGGGGTGGGCATGGGACTCGATCAACTGGGAGCTATGGCTGAAGGCATCTCAAACTAAGGCAGATCAGTTGCAGCCCCAGGGTCCCCCTTTCCAGGCAAGGGGCAGGGCCCGGACCCCAACTGCCAGTCCGTGCTTTGCATTCAACCGGGGAGACATGTGTAACAAGAACACATGTCGCTGGATGCACAAATGTAGAGTCTGCGGGGGTCCCACCCATCGATTAGGTGTTTCAGCAGACGGGCAAGGCACCAGCGCCCAGGTAACCCAACTCCGCCCGGTCCCCAGCTGGACCTTCGACCGCCACTGGCTCGCCCGCTTGGGCTAGGAAGTAAGTTGCCCTCACCTGTGTCCCCAGAAACACTCAGTAGTATTTTAGATGGTTACGATAACAATTTAGTGGCATATCTTTTGCATGGTTTCACTCATGGTTTTCAGATTGGTTGTGTTGGATTGCCCCATGCAGCGAGGGAAGTGGTAAGTAATCTTAAATCTGCTGACGAATTTGCAGAAGTCATAGATCAGAAGTTAGCAAAGGAGTTGGCATTGGGTCGCATACTTGGGCCTTACGACTTTCAGCCAACTTGTCTACGGTATAGGATTTCACCACTAGGTGTTGTGCCGAAGAAGTCTCCCGGAGAATTTAGGATGATACACCACCTATCATATCCTGAAGGTTCCTCGGTTAATGATTTTATTCCTAAGGAGATCTCTTCGGTTCAATACGCAACGATCCAGGATGCGATTGATTTCATACGGCATTCTCCGACGCCTGTTTACATGGCTAAGGTGGATGTGGAATCAGCATTTCGTATTATTCCGGTCTCTCCAGCAGACAGGCCTTTGTTGGGTTTTCAGTGGAAAGGAAAATTTTTTATGGATGCTGTCCTTCCTATGGGTTGTTCGAGCAGTTGTGCGATCTTTGAATGTTTCAGTACTGCATTGGAGTGGGCTGCGAAGGTGAAATTAGGTGTGATGGGAATGGTGCATGTCATTGACGATTTCCTGTTGTTGGCACACTCAGTTGAAAAATGCAATCACGATCTCATGGCTTTTGTTGCTCTTTGCAAACAAATTGGGGTTCCACTGGCACCTAGTAAAACGGTGGGCCCATCCTCTTCCATCCCTTTTTTGGGCATTATCTTGGATGCTGTCCATATGGAGGCTCGGCTTCCCGGCGATAAGTTGGAGAAGGCCAGGTCATTGCTTTTAGCTTTCCAGAGTAAACAGAAAGTTACTCTTAAGGAACTTCAATCACTTATTGGCGTTCTGAATTTTGCTTGTTCAGTTGTCGTCCCAGGCAGGGCCTTTCTGCGGCTGATAGATTTGACGATGGGCGTGCACAAGCCACATCATCATATCCGCTTGACCGGGAGACTAAACTAGATCTCGGTGTTTGGTGGGAATTTTTGTTGTATTTCAATGGCAGGTCCTTCTTCTTGGACGACAGTTTTTTGACAGGTGACTATCTCCAACTGTACACTGATGCAGCAGGTGGTATAGGGTATGGCGCACTGTGTGGGTCAGAGTGGTTTTGTGGTGAGTGGCCAGTGGCATGGCGATTATTCAATGTCGCGGCGTTGGAGCTGTATCCTATCATGGCAGCAGTGCATGTTTGGGGTGATGCTTGGGCAAACAAAAGTGTCTGTTTTTCACGGACAATGAAGCCCTTGTACCTATAATTAATAACCAGACATCGCGTGAACCACGCATCATGGCATTACTACGTCCACTTGTATTGGCATGCTTGCGTTTTAATATTAACTTTGCAGCACGTCACATACCTGGTCGAATTAACACTCTGGCTGATAAATTGTCACGTTTACAGGTGGACGAATTTCGACAACTGGCACCCTGGGCGAAGGTCAACCCGGTGGAAGTACCTTACAGTGTGTCCCCGACAGGCTTAAGGAATCTTTAGACAAGCTGCTGCAGGCCTCCTTAGCTCCATCATCAAGGGCCCATTATGAGCGCGCTTGGAAGAAATTGGTAAATTTTCATATCTCGTTGGGCTTACCAACTCGTCTGCCAGTTTCGGTACCGATGGTGTTGCTTTTTATTGCACACTTGTATGCCAGTGGCTCTGCCCCAGCATCCATTGTTTCTACTGTATCAGCGGTGGCTTATTTCCACAAAATCAATGGTTTCCATGACCCGTCGAATTGCTTTATGGTATCTAAGTTGTTGGCAGGAGCTCGTAATTTGGGAACGGTCCCTGATGTCCGCCTGCCTGTCACACTCCCTGTACTCAGTCGCTTAGTGCAGGCTTTACCCACCGTGTTTACATCTCGGTATAAGTGTCTTATGCTCCGAGCCATGATGGTACTGGCATTCAAAGCTTATTTGCGGATAGGGAAATGGTGCCTCGATCACGTGGCACGATACGTGGTTGTTTGCACATGGATGATGTTTTATTATCCGGGAGTTGATCACAATCTCTTTCCGGCGTTTTAAGCATAGTGCGAGGCAAGGTCCCCAATCCCTACAAGTGAGAGGCGAGTGCATTCAGGGGACTAGAATCCACCCCGCTTCTTTTTGCGAGATTTCCAGCTGGCCAGAGGCAACGTGCAGGCTTCTCTGTTCGCATACCCAGATGGCTCTCCAATGTTACGCAGTGAATTTGATGTGTCATTGAAGCGATTACTGGGTTTTTGTGGCTACCAAACTAGTGCTTTTAAGGGTCACAGCTTTCGTATTGGGGCAGCCACTGCAGCCGCACTGAGGGGCGAATCGGATGCGCAGATCAGAGCGGCAGGCAGGTGGACTTCGGATGCGTTTAAGAAATACATTAGGATTGCTTGAGTAGGAGTGCTCACTGTTCTATCTAATGGTTCTTAACTTCAGCGATTATTTAGGGTTGGTGGGGTGGTCACATGGTCGGTGACCGGTGGCGAATTGACCCCACCTTTGTAGTTATTCCAGTTAGAGCTAGTGTATTTTTAAGCAGGTAGTTGTATTCATAGACTGCGTGATAGCATGTAGGGCATTATGCTATTTGGTTTAAGGGTGTTCCATAACAATAGTAATGCCATTGTTTCTTTTATTTGTTCTAGGAATACTGCTACTGCTTTGTGGTGAAATGTGGGCTCTATTGAACCCGACGTCCAGGAGGCTCGCATGGGGCGTAGTCAGCCTGGCGTTGGGTTGTGGAGCCCACATTTCTTTGTTTTACATTTCTTTGAAAAGTGGGCTTACCCTTAATCCCCACAATAAACGTCATTCATTTGGCCTTTTCATATCTCTATATCTGTGTTGTGTTGTTGATTGCATAAATGTGTTTTACTGAACCACAACTGCTTTATGTAATGTGACTGTTAGATGCTTAATTTGAATGTTCCACGTGCACCAAATATCATATTTACATTCCATGCTGAATTGCAAGGTTGATTACAACAGATAACAACAAATTATGTTTTTAAAACATGGATTCATTAAAACATATTTTAGTGGAAATTGTTGATATCTTAGTCCAAGTGAAACTGGACAGTGAAAGACAGAAATAGACTAACTGACCTTGACCTTGGTGTTTACCCAGACAGCCGAATAAAACTTGACAAAAGAAGAGTGTGATTCACCTTGTCCTAAATGTAAGACAAAAAAAAGCAACTGACCTTGTCCTCGGTGTTTGACCCCATCTTCAGAGTCTTTACAGCCACTGCAACCCAGGAGTCGCTGATGCGCGCCTCCCCACCATACACAGTCCCAAACGCCCCTATGCCGAGCTTGCGATTGAGAACAACGTGTTCCCGTGCAATCTCCCACTGGTCGAGGGAGAGCCAGTTGTCGTCTCCCAGCAGACCCAACTCCTTCATCCTCTCCTGGGTGGCTCGCACCTTCATGTCATACCTGTGATCAGCAGAAATAGAAATGATCGTCGGAATTCATTCCTTATTGGTGTTAGGTCAATGGGGAACATATTGTTATCCCTGCTTACCCACCTTTCTGTATTCATCCATCCGTTGACAACCTTAACATTAAAAATTTCTTTTTAGTTTGCGCTTTAGTTTTAAATTACACGTCTCCGGTTTCCGAGGATTTGGGCGGGATACGTTTTTGAACTGTATAAAACATTATCTGATAGAAATCAATTTCCAAGCAAATTGGATGTTTTGGTCAATTCGATGTTTTGGTTCAGTAAACCACATTTGGGCAATCAAGATGCTAGGCTGCGTATAATTTATACTATCACGATAAAAATGACCAGACTTTATATCTGGTTGAATCTGGTTGTTCTTCACTGACTTGAGTACATAGTGCAGGTACCTTCGCTTGACTGCGACCAGGCTGAGGAGCATGATGACGCCAAAGAGAACGATGCCAAGCACATTGGCAATGGCAATGGCGGCATCACAGTCTGTGTGCAGGAATGCGCGCCAACTCTCCATGGTACATGTGTTGAAATCTGCATTCGCAATGAGTGAATCTGGTAAGTGTTGGCTACACACAGATAAACGTTGTTGGATTCTAGACCAGCCAATTACTTCCTAGTCCAATGTGGAGTCGGCTGCTTCTTGTTAATTCTTGATAAAAAGGAGATTGTGTGACTGCTGATTCATGGATAAAATCCATGCTACAAGCTATGCCTGGGAAAATTCAAGACAGGTGAATGATATGATAACAATTAAGAGATAGTTCAGTTTATTATCGAGTCCAACGTTTGAGTCCACCTGCTGCTGTTTAGAAACTTGGGCAATTTCGTTCGCCCCACTTTGTTCAGTGCACTCTGCATTAATAAGTACCTGGCAATAGACAGTGATGGGATTCCAGTGATAGAATTATAAGAATGAACAGCTTTTGTGCAGCAATTGCAGTGTGGCTGGATGCTTCAACAGTTGAAATGGTGTTTTTGTGAACAGGTCTGCCAGGGGCAAAGTGTAAAACGCTCTGATTAATGAATGTTGAAGGGGCTTGATAGAAACTGAAAGTTTTGCTTCACTTTTCAACTACTAGAGAGACATCAAGAGCAAGAAAGAAAAGCCCACCTTGTCGTCCGTCGGATGGTCTCTCCCCACCGAGCCAGAAGATCGCTGACAGGTCAAGGGTCAACTGCTGCTTCTTGTTCTGTTTGTTCGACTTGTACTGGCCAATCTGACGACTGCGGTTACCCACATACTGATGGACATTGATGATGCCCGTGCGGTCAGCACCCTGGAATTCAACAGGCCCAGAAGCCCCAGAGAATCGGACACTGGTCAGTTCCTTGGCAAACTGTCTGAAAGCAGAAATCATGGGGAATATTTAAAATACTAATACTTACAAATATCTAACAGCTACTTTTGTGTGCATTTTGTTGACTTAATAAATTATATATTTGACCCCCCCATGATGAGTCTCATTACATCATCCACCATTTTTAAGTTATTGGTGCCATGTGAAAGTAGAGAAATAAGGCTTTCCAATGACACCAAAGACTTGGTGTCATCTTAATGTGACACGGTAACAAAGTGACACGGTGACATAGTTTTTAACTTGGTACTTACAAAAAAAAACAATTTTAAAAAATCACACTCTAAAAGTTTGAGTATGCTTTTTACAGATTTCCCTTGACAACCACCACTTGTAATTTGTATAAATTAATGACATTTCACATCGTTGTTCTGTGTGTTAGTTCGCATGCATCTGCAATGTTCCGTGCTTGTCTGTAAACATTTTGTCTCTGAAGATATAGATGCAAATATTATCAATAAAATAATTAACATCTTTTTTAAGCTGGCAATAAGCCATAAAATTATTTCTGTTTCTTCCCATAATTCTGTGTACCAAATGATAGTTAACGTGGATAGAAACATTTTTCAGCTAAAAAATAATGATATGCAAAGAATTATATAAATGAGCTAACAAAACAGCTCTCAAAATTTTATTTATATAAAATATTGTAATTTCTGTAACACAACAGATAGGACTATAGTTTTAGCATTTAACAATTACTTATAGACAGTTCTCAGTAAATATATTTACAGAATACATAGGTAATATAATGAATATTTAGCAGCAGTTAAAATCCAAAAATCAACCTGGGAATGTAGAAAATATTTATTTGGCTTCATTTTTGGCCAGTATCTCACAATGAGCGGTGGCTCATTTTGTGGTGGAGGGTCATGTATGACAAACAGAACTGTAGGTTACAAATTACAGCTTCACACGTGGCCCAGTTGCACGATTTTTATATCTCTCAATTGGAGGCATGGTCAATGTGCAATAGTGGGTTTCACTCATGTGGAGTTGTGTTCAGTGTGCAACAGCGGGTTGTACTCACTTGGAAGTGTGGTCAGTGTGGAGAGACTGAAGGGCTGATGGGTCATCCACGAGCAGCTCATTGAGACCAAGAGCAAATGTCCAGACGGCATCGTAGGCGTACTTCGCGTAAGGACTGTCATATTTCTCGATGCCCTGGAAATACAATAAGACTTGCTTTTAAATAATAACCAAATTTACACTACGACAGCATCCCTGACTAACATTAAACCTGCAGCATCTGCTGTGGGACAAAACTAAAAACAAATTACTCCAACACCAATTCAGCTTTTTTGGGACTACATCACAAGACAAAGTAACCGGGGCATGGTGGTAGAACGTCAGACTGTCAGTCGAGAGGACAGGGGTTCGAATCTACCTGCTGCCATTTCGAAATCTGGGCAATTTTGTTCATCCCAAGTTGCCTGTGTCTTTCGGAAGATACACTACAAGCCGTTCCACTATCTGGTGTCTATGGATATGGGAAAAACCTGTTGTAGACTCAAAGAGTGGTGGTCTCAAAATCTAACCTACCATGCACATATGTATGTAATTACTATGTATGGTGTAAATGCACACAGCTCGACAGTACTCTAGTCACATAACATGTGTCTAACACAGCGGTATGAGCTGTAATGGATGAAAAGCACCACGTGACGAGGCAATCGCTACACCGTTTAGCCTACATGCCAGTCAACTTTACCACTTTCTAGTAGTAAATATACACACGACGCTGAAGAACACCCATCAATATGTTGAGTTTATTCCTGTATACACTCGACACTGAAGGACACCCACCACTATGTTGAGTTTCTTCCTGTATACACACAACACTGAAGGACACCCACCAATATGTTGAGTTTATTCCTGTATACACTCGACACTGAAGGACACCCACCAGTATGTTGAGTTTATTCCTGTATACACACGACACTGAAGGACACCCACCAGTATGTTGAGTTTATTCCTGTATATACTTGACACTGAAGGACACCCACCAGTATGTCGAGTTTCTTCCTGTATACAATCGACACTGAAGTACACCCACCAGTATGTTGAGTTTATTCCTGTATACACACAACACTGAAGGACACCCATCAGTATGTTGAGTTTATTCCTGTATATACTTGACACTGAAGGACACCCACCAGTATGTCGAGTTTCTTCCTGTATACACTCGACACTGAAGTACACCCACCAGTATGTTGAGTTTATTCCTGTATACACACGACAGCGAAGGACACCCATCAGTATGTTGAGTTTATTCCTGTATATACTTGACACTGAAGGACACCCACCAGTATGTCGAGTTTCTTCCTGTATACACTCGACACTGAAGTACACCCATCAATATGTTGAGTTTATTCCTGTATACACACGACAGCGAAGGACACCCACCACTATGTTGAGTTTCTTCCTGTATACACTCGACACTGAAGGACACCCACCAGTATGTTGAGTTTCTTCCTGTATACACTCGACACTGAAGTACACCCATCAATATGTTGAGTTTATTCCTGTATACACACGACAGCGAAGGACACCCACCACTATGTTGAGTTTCTTCCTGTATACTCTCGACACTGAAGGACACCCACCAGTATGTCGAGTTTCTTCCTGTATACACTCGACACTGAAGGACACCCATCAGTATGTTGAGTTTATTCCTGTATACACCCGACACTGAAGGACACCCACCAGTATGTTGAGTTTATTCCTGTATACACACGACACTGAAGGACACCCACCAGTATGTTGAGTTTATTCCTGTATACACTCGACACTGAAGGACACCCACCAGTATGTTGAGTTTATTCCTGTATACACTCGACACTGAAGGACACCCACCAGTATGTTGAGTTTATTCCTGTATACACTCGACACTGAAGGACACCCACCAGTATGTTGAGTTTCTTCCTGTATACACACGACACTGAAGGACACCCACCAGCATGTTGAGTTTATTCCTGTATACACTCGACACTGAAGGACACCCACCAGTATGTCGAGTTTCTTCCTGTATACACTCGACACTGAAGTACACCCACCAGTATGTTGAGTTTATTCCTGTATACGCACAACACTGAAGGACACCCATCAGTATGTTGAGTTTATTCCTGTATATACTTGACACTGAAGGACACCCACCAGTATGTCGAGTTTCTTCCTGTATACACTCGACACTGAAGTACACCCACCAGTATGTTGAGTTTATTCCTGTATACACACGACAGCGAAGGACACCCATCAGTATGTTGAGTTTATTCCTGTATATACTTGACACCTTGGATCTTGGGAAATCTTGAGGAGTACACGGGATTGAATTTTGGTGGATTTTATATTTGTCTAAAGCGTGGAATATTGATCGGATAAGTATTATTATTGCGTGTATATTAAACATAAACTTACAAGAGTCCTTGTTTAGTCAATAGTTGCTGTTAAAATTTAGCTATAGAAGTAATTTAGGGTAGTTTATATCGTAGGTCTCCGAGGACTCGGTAGCGCGAGCGATAATTAAGGGTTGTTGTTTTCAGTTGATTGGGTACATAATACGAGACATAATATTATTGTAAATAATTTAGTACATATTAAATATTGAAAACCTGAATATTTTGTTTTAGCAACATTTATTGTTAAAAGTTAGCCGTAGGTAGTAATTCAGTGTTATTTAAATAAGGTCACTGAAATTTCGTTAGCGCGAGCGATATTACGTTTTGTTAGTCAGCTGTTACATAGAAAGTAAGTTGCAAGGCAGTAGCTGTAAATTTAATTAAGACATAAGTAACATACTATAAAGTGTGTATTACAACACAAAAACAGTCTTTGTGAAGACTACCTAGTATAAATTGATTATAAACGGATTATAAACAAATACAAATTTAATTTCTAACATGGCGCCGTGCAAACGCCAGGTAAAGGCAAAACGTAATTTGGTATGTTCTAGCTGCGATAGCTGGATAGACTTTGCAAAGTCCGGGTGTGTAAATTCGTGGGCGGAGGTGCAGGCGGATGATTTCCATTTCGTGTGTAGGGGTGTACTACAGTGAGATATCTGCAGGAGCAGGTGATTGAGCTAAGGCGTATGATTTTGATGATGACAGGGCAGGGTGAGACAGAAGTGAACAGAGGTGGTGAGAATGGTGAGAGCAGAGGTGGTGAGACCGAGGAGAGCAGAGGTGGTGAGACCGAGGAGAGCAGAGGTGGTGAGACCGAGGAGAGCAGAGGTGGTGAGACCGAGGAGAACAAGGAGAGCAGTGGCAATGTGAGGGAGAAAGCTGGTAAGAAGAAGAAAGATGACAGAAGGCAAAGAATGCAACAAAAGAGAGGTAAGCGGGTGAGTGGAGAGGGATTGCCAGGTGGTAAGACGGTAAAGGTTGATGATAGGAGAGAAAGGGGGCATACTAGTAGTGTGCAACAGGAAAGGAGCTTTGCCGATGTAGTATCACAGGGGAAAGCGAGGAAAGCTCGGGTATTTATGGGGGATTCCATCATTAGGAAAGTGGATAAAATTGTAAATAGAGGAGATGACATAACAGTATGCCTACCAGGGCAAAAGTAGAGGATATAGCAGAGAAGGCAGGACAGGTCATGGGTGGTGGCACGGGAGGTGCTGCTCTCGTGCATGTGGAGCGAACAATGCAGATAAGGAGGGAACGTCAGCCATCATTGGTAAGTACAGGAGGTTGATCAAGACACTCAAAGAGGCACGAGTTGGGCAGATCGTATTGTCGGGGATATTACCAATAATGGGAGGCAGGGGTGAGGAATATAGGAACTGTAGAAGGATGGCGATCAACACACAGGTACAGAAGGTATGTATGGAGGAGGGAGTAGGCTTCGTAGACATGTGGTTAAACTTTGTGGGAAGAGGTGACTTTTTCATGAGAGATGGACTTCATCTGACAGGGAAGGGCGCTGCAGTTCTTGCGTGTGAGTTTGTTAGAGTTGTCGACGAGGGCACAGGTACCATAGATTATTTAAACTAGATGCGCAGGGGAACTGACAGAGAAAACTCAAAGGAGTACTACTACAAATACACATCCAAAGAAATGTTCACCAATAATTTCAGACAATGAACTTAAATGTGTATGCTTAAATGCCAGGAGCATAGTAAATAAAAAAGTGAGTTAGACATTATGGTAGCAGATATTGATCCTCATGTAATAGGCATCACAGAATCATGGGCAAATGAAGATATAGTAGATGCTGAGTTGGCACTGACAGGCTATGTAATGTTTAGGAAGGATAGACGAGAAAGAAGGGGAGGTGGAGTAATTTTGTATATTAAAGAATCTATCCAAGCATATGAAATTACTCTGAAAAGTGAAGCAGATAGTGTGGAAGCAATTTGGTGTAACATAGTTACCAGGAACTCAACATTAACAATAGGAGTAGTTTATCGTAGTCCTAACATAGGAGAAGAGGAAGATGTAAAATTACAAAAGGCAATAAGGGAGGTGAGCAATGGGGAATGTGTTATAATGGGTGATTTTAACCATGGCCATATACAATGGGAATCATTAGAGAGTGCTGGAGGGACGACCATCAGTTTCTACTTCTAACACAGGATTGTTTCCTTACTCAACATGTCTTGGAACCAACCAGAGGTGGGAATGTGTTAGATTTAATTTTGTCTTCTCAAAATGAATTAGTTGACAATGTTAAAGTACACGAACCTTTGGGTTCAAGTGACCATAACCAAATCCATTTTAATATAAAAGTAAAAACAGGAATACATATAAAAAACAATGGAGGAGGAACTTCAACAAAGGCAGATATAAAGTGATGAGAACATATCTAGCAAATATAGATTGGAATAATTTGCTGAAGAACAAGACAGCAACAGAATGCTGGACTTGTTTAAAATATGAGATTGAGGGCATTATTGAGAAATTTATTCCATTAAGAAAACAAGGGAAAAGATCCAGGAAAAAACACCTGTCAAAAGAAGCTATTAGAAAAATTGCTCACAAACAGATGCTGTGGAAGGTCTATAAACACACTGGAAATGTAGAAGACTACACCAACTACAAAGAGGCACTTAACCTAGCTACTACTGAAATTAGAAAATCTAAAAGAACCTTTGAACAAAAATTGGCAGGTAATATAAAAATGACAGCAAGAGTTTCTATGCTTATGTAAGGAGTAAACAGAAAGTTCGAGATAAGGTCGGACCACTGGAAAGCAACAGTGAAAACATAATTTCAGATGGGTTCCAAATGGCAGAGGTCCTGAATGAGTATTTCAGCTCAGTTTTTACCACAGAAGATATCAGCTCACTTCCAGTTCCATTAACTAAATTTGAGGGCAATACATCAGAATATTTAGGGCAGTTATTTGTAACTCCTGAAATGATAGCAAAGAAAATTAAGAAGATGAAAGATAATAAATCACCTGGAGTTGATGGGATACCACCAAAACTGCTAAAGGAAATTGTTGATCAAATTAGTACACCACTTGCAAACTTATTTAACTTGTCACTAGAAGAAGGAATAGTTCCTTCAGAATGGAAAGAAGCAAACATTACGCCGCTGTTTAAGAAGGGATCGAGGAAGAAGCCAGAAAATTACAGACCAGTGAGTTTAACATCAGTTGTATGTAAATTACTTGAAACATTAATTAGAGACCACATGGTGGAATTCCTCATAAAACATAAATTAATAAATACATCTCAACATGGATTCCTAAAAGCAAGGTCATGTCTAACCAATCTCTTATGTTTTTAGAAGAAATTACAAAGTGGGTAGATCACGGGTCACCAGTGGATGTTGTCTACTTAGATTTTCAGAAAGCTTTCGATAAAGTGCCACATCAAAGATTGTTACTTAAACTAAAAGCCCATGGTATAGGCAATGATGTAATCAACTGGATAGAAAAGTGGCTTACACACAGAAGACAGAGAGTAATAGTAGATGGTAAGATTTCAAACTGGAAATCTGTTTTGAGTGGGGTACCACAGGGATCAGTGTTAGGCCCTATACTGTTTTTAATATATATAAATGATTTGGAGGATGACATATCTAGCAAAGTACTCAAATTTGCAGATGACACAAAGGTATTCAGAAAGGTTACTAATGATACAGATAAACAAAGTTTACAGGATGATCTAGAAAAATTAGTTAAATGGTCAGAAAAATGGCAAATGTTATTCAATTTTGGGAAGTGTAAATGTATACACATAGGACATGGAAATATGGATGAGGAATATAAAATGGGGGATGCTGTACTAGGTAGAACCACACAAGAAAAGGATTTAGGAGTAACATTTAATGCTGACATGAAAGTTTCAGAGCAATGTGGGATTGCTGCTTGAAAGGAAATCAAATTCTAGGCCTAATTAGGAGAACTATCACGTATAAGGAGAAACATCTAATTGTACCCCTGTACAAAGCAATAGTTAGACCACATTTGGAATATTGTATTCAAGCATGGAGGCCATATCGTAAAAAGACATAGATAAGCTAGAAAGAATACAACGAAGAGCAACTAAGATGATTCCAGAATTAAGAGACCTTAGTTACGAAAGTCGCTTATTACAATGTGGTTTGACAACACTAGAGACCAGGAGACTAAGAGGAGACCAAATAGAAGTGTTTAAAATAGTGAACGGTTATGAGGATGTTGATAGGAATATGTTCTTCAAACTTAAAGAAGGCAGTAGAACCAGAGGACACAAAGCAGCATTAGTTAAGGAGCAGTGTAGGTTGGACATGAGAAAGTACTCATTCTCACAGAGGGTGATAAATGAATGGAACAAACTGCCAAACGATTGTGTTAATGCTAGTAGTGTGAATATGTTTAAAAATAGAATTGACAGATATCTGATAAGGGCGGGCTACACATAGATGTGAAAATTGTTGGACTCTCGATAAGCCAATGGCTTCCTTGTCCACTTGCCATCTGGAACTTGTTCGAGATGGCAATCTTGTTAAATCTTGACACTGAAGGACACCCACCAGTATGTCGAGTTTCTTCCTGTATACACTCGACACTGAAGTACACCCATCAATATGTTGAGTTTATTCCTGTATACACACGACAGCGAAGGACACCCACCACTATGTTGAGTTTCTTCCTGTATACACTCGACACTGAAGTACACCCATCAATATGTTGAGTTTATTCCTGTATACACACGACAGCGAAGGACACCCACCACTATGTTGAGTTTCTTCCTGTATACTCTCGACACTGAAGGACACCCACCAGTATGTCGAGTTTCTTCCTGTATACACTCGACACTGAAGGACACCCATCAGTATGTTGAGTTTATTCCTGTATACACCCGACACTGAAGGACACCCACCAGCATGTTGAGTTTATTCCTGTATACACCCGACACTGAAGGACACCCACCAGTATGTTGAGTTTATTCCTGTATACACTCGACACTGAAGGACACCCACCAGTATGTTGAGTTTATTCCTGTATACACTCGACACTGAAGGACACCCACCAGTATGTTGAGTTTATTCCTGTATACACTCGACACTGAAGGACACCCACCAGTATGTTGAGTTTATTCCTGTATACACCCGACACTGAAGGACACCCACCAGCATGTTGAGTTTATTCCTGTATACACTCGACACTGAAGGACACCCACCAGTATGTTGAGTTTCTTCCTGTATACGTCCTGCCACTGTTTCACACTCAGATTGCCCACGATCTGAACCTGCTCCGGCCCAAAGAACAGATAACTGAGAGCCCAGTAGCCCTGCACCGCCAGTTCCATGTCCAGAGCATTACATTTCAACATCGCGTTCTGGTGCCGATGTAGTGTCCTGCTGTGCCACCAGGTGTCAGTGAAGAAGGTTGGTAGGAACCAGACATAGCCATTGGTCGATGTCATTCCCTGCAGTAGATAACAAAGATGAGTGTTCATTCAAAAAACTATAAAAATGTATATAAGTATAAAGGGTTTATCTGCAAAATGTGTTATTTCCAGTTTGTGTTTCGATATGAATGATGTTTTCAATTGCATGTAGTTATGCGATACATAAGTAAACTGTCATTTCATCAGTCAGTAGTGTAGTGTATCATGCATATTGCAACAAGAAACTTTTACCTTCACTATTATCAGCTAAATGGCAGTGTAAAACTAGTTTTAACTGAATCGATGTGATTTCTTTTCTCTCATGTTGGTCAGCGTTAGTGACGTCTACTCAACAAAGATTAGTACTTTAAGACCAGCTGTTAAGTTAGCAGCTTGGGTAATGTAGATCAGAAGCCTAATTTGAACATTAACATAACAAAATTTCACCATTATGTTACATATAATACATTTATCTATCCACTTATATACCTATATCGCTTTAAAGTGAATATTTAATGAAATAGTGGAATTTAAGAAAACATTTAATGATGCAAAACATTATGCTAGGTTTAAGAATCTATGTATCTATTCCAATCCATTGGACATTGTTAAACGGCCTACTTTGAGATTTAATGGATAGCTGATCATAACGAGGAAGTTCTCATTATGGTTAATTAAAAGACCATAATGGACATCCATCAAAACTTTCGCTATGTATCAATATAAGATGAGTATTTGACTATTTCATATGCCATCAGCTGTCTTGGCATGGTCACTGGTGGTGCAACCTCAGAAAATACAGGTTAGAATTACAATGGAATATTATCGGTAAGAACAACTTAAGTCCACAGATTCCAATGGAATTAATCGAATAAGCTCAGTACAATCAGTGGAACTACTAATTGTAAAGGCAACACTATGTAGAAAAATAGTATCATGTTTGCAGATATAACACATACTTCCTACCTGTTTATAGGCCTCACACAAGAGTATTCGGGCTAAATGCTCAAAGCCTGTCACAATGATAATTTTTGCATTGACGGCACGAATGCCCTCCAAATTCTGAAAAAGAAAAATGTTTTTACATTAAAATATAACATCTTAACACCTGCTATTAAGTGGATAGCTTGCATCTATATCTACAATCCCAGTAATTTACTTTTTTCGTTTTCGTGAAAACTTTGAAACCATCAAAATGTAGGAAGCCTATTTTAATAGTTACCCTGATAAATATTTAAATACAAAATAGAAACAGCATAAAAATCTATATTCCCACATTTCTTACAAATTTCTTCAAAATGCTCTTAATTTTAAGATACTGGCCACTGTTATCTGACCAAAGTAAACAATCTGAGGCAATGTGCCCCAGAATAAAATAAATCACCATCGATGAACAACTATGTCCAGAAAGTTGCTATGAATATAAGTTACCTTTACCACAAAATAGGTACCACTGAAGCTGTTTGACAGGCACACACACACACGCTATCACGTTTATACATGAAATACAAACTTATTAATTGGACTTACAACAAATTGGACAGCAACAGAGCAACATATGACATACCTGAACAACCTTGGGAAACCCCCTCGAGGATGATTGGCATAGCTAACGTGGATATTTATTCTCACAAAAGTTCCCCATTTTACAAACATACTGAATAAAAAATAGTAAAAATAACTGCCTATATCTTTTGGAAACAAAGAGTTCAACAAGTGGAGCTACATACCGCTGTTATATCAGCATCACTGAACCGTGAGAGTATCTTGCGTCTATACACAACAGCAACGTCATTGTTGACAAACAGGTCATGCAAGTAGCGGTGGTACTGCGGGAAGTCCTGGCCATCCTCGGCTAGCAGCGCCACCTGCTGCCAGTCGAACTGCTTGAACAGTTTCAGGTAGATGGCACTGCGAGCATTGTAAAACACAATTCTTAACATTATTTCTGGTGATACCAGACATGTTAAGTCTCCCGGACTCGCCGTGAGGCTCCCGGAAATCTATCAAATCTCTTATTCTCCCAGACAGGAGAACAAATCTCCTGGATTTCTAATGAAAATGTGTTTGTGTGGCCTAACAAAAGATCGTCAATCCCTCCCGTTACTCATCCCCACAACAACAGCAAGGGTTATTTCAACCAGGGTTTGTGCAGAGTCAACAAGTGAAACTTAGCTAAACAGTATCCTTGTGTTTTGTCTGTTGTTGAAGTTATTTATACATGTTAGATGAGTGGTCCACTATTATTGCCCACATCTGCATATGAAATTCAAATAATGCCCATCAATACATCTCAATTATATAACAGATTTGTCTAATTCATATATATATATATATATATATATATATATATATATATATTTAATAATTGTCACAATCGGAGCAAAAATAAAAAATACATAATAAAACAATAGGTTTTCAACACGAATGAATGAATGGTTATGAGGATGTTGACAGGAATATGTTCTTCAAACTTCAAAAGAAGGCAGTAGAACCAGAGGACACAAAGCAGCATTAGTTAAGGAGCAGTGTAGGTTGGACATGAGAAAGTACTCTTTCTCACAGAGGGTGATAAATGAATGGAACAAACTGCGAAATGATTGTGTTAATGCTAGTAGTGTGAATATGTTTAAAAATAGAATTGACAGATATTTGATAAGGGCGGACTACACATAGATGAGAAAATTGTTGGACTCTCGATAAGCCAATGGCTTCCTTGTCCACTTGCCATCTGGAACTTGTTGTTTGGCAATATTGTTAAATCTTGTTAAATCAAAAAAGTCTCCATCACCTAAGATCACAAATGCCTCCATCACATAGGGTCACAAATTTTGAAGAAAAAGAAAATGCTTCAGTCTTAGCCCTGCCAGTGAATATTATGTTAGTTGCTTAAGGTAGCTGGGGCGGCTATTATACGCTTGCCTTGAATTGAGTAGTTTCAGTAGACATTCTTCACAGATTGTAGTTGAAATACTATATAATATTCTAGATTAATAAAATTTTGAGTTTTTCATTTAAAAAACTGCCAAACAGTATCCTTGTGCCTTGTATGTTGGATTGTCTAAAACATGCATTAAACAAACAATCACCCATTACAATTCCTTTTACAGGTGCTTAATCAATTAAATTTTTTTGCTAATCTCATTTCAAGTTAATTTTGCGAAAAACCAAACCTACCTAGTATCCACTGCAACATGCTAGCTCGTTTGTGCAACTTTTGTATGCAGTTTTTGCAAAATCATCAGACAAACTATTAAATTTGTTAATGCTTCTTCAAGCAAACTGAAGCGAAAAATCGAAATGCTGAAAAATCATGATTTTCACCCTTGGTGAAATTTCGTAACTTTGTTCTATCAACGAGAGGATGGAGGTCATGCCCATTATCAGCATTGACCCGCAGTGTTTACAATTTTGGATATCCATTATTTTGATCCTTACGTCTTTAACTTAACTCTTTCTTTCGATGATTTGAACAAAAATAGGCATTTCTTATTAAATCCACTGCAGGTTACATAAACTATTCACACACTACATATTTGGACACCAATGATCTGGATTTGCGGTAAGCTAAATCGGTCGGGGAAGCATGCAGTTTTAAATAATACCCATCAATACATCTCTACTTTAAACGAGTTTAATTAATTAATTCATATATGTTTGCTAATTGTCACAATTGGAGCACATTATGAATGAAAAAATTTACTTTTAAAATAGGTGTCACGACTAAAAAAATGCCTCTGTCACCTAGGGTCTAAAATGCCTTCATCACCCAGGATCACAAACTTTGAAGAAAACAAAATGCTTCAGTTCTAGCCCTGCCACTAAATATTTGCCCGTGTAATAAAATACAAAGGCTACTGCCAATCAGGTAAGGGATTTTTTTAGTACGGTAATATACTTCAGGAGTAGAACTTGTTTTATTCATAGACCATCTCAGTAGTAAACATGTTAGTTTATAATTACTAATTCTACAAGGAAATGTTCTAGTGCCACAATGTATATATTAACATGTCAGTGTGCCATTTACTAGTACATGTGTAACGTGTTGGGAACTAAAGCTGATCTAGTGTAATTTTTATGCATGGCAAGGATGTGAAATACTCCAATTTACGCACAAATGTCCAAGACACTGAGACCCTCCAATTTACACATAAATCTCCTGTATTTGCATTTCTGAAACTTAACATGTGTGGCATACGGTCAGTTGTTTACACGTGCACAAGATCATTTGATTGGCACGTTATCCAGCAGGGTTGTGGTACAGATCACCAGGTCACAGCTACTGGCGGGTTTAGTTACAGAATCAATCGCAGAATAAACTAATTTAGCCGCAGATTAAAAATAAGTTAATTTAGGTAGGCATCATACTGCAATGTACTGGAATCACAGTAACCAGACCAAAGTCAGCGACTCAGCATTTCCAAGAAGTCAGGGGGATTTCCCAAAGGACTGGTTTTAAAAAATATGGATTGGCGAAATACGCCGTTAGTGTCGGGTGATTATTTGTGATGTCGATGTTCAGTTAAATATTTCCTAGCATGTTACGACTAAAAAAACCAACTAACACGTTAGTTACTTAGCTACTTTGAAAACAAAATTAACAAATATATTGCACATTTGATAAGCCAATCCTTGTCAACTTGCCATCTGGGGTTTTGGTTTTGGATGGCAAACTTGTAAAATATTGTAAAAAAGAGAGTAAAATATTGTAAAAAAAGTAAACTACTGTAAAACTCTGTAAGACACTGTAAAATAATGTAAAAAATAATATTATTTTTAATTATTGTTAAATATAGTTAAATATCATTAAATATTGTTAAGCACAGTTAAATATTGTTAAATTCATTACATACCCATTCTGCGAGATCTGTGGCACAGTTCGGAAAAAAAGCGGGAACTCCTGCCTATTACTCAGTTCGAGGGCCTCCGCGCTGTAACTCACGGTCACTGTGTTGAAGTGTTTTGAGATGCCAGCGATTGACTTGGCTGCTTCGGAACAGCCAGGACCTACAGAGGCAAGCAGCAACAATAGCATACACGTCACACAGTTCTCAGGGAGTAATACAAATTGTAATTCAGCATCAATCAATCAATCTATCAATCCTTTATTCCAACTCACAGTTACAATACAATAAATAACAACAAGTTACTAAAAAATGTGTAACAAATGTGAGTTGGTGAAGAATACACAAGGGTGAGTTGGAAATGGGGTGAACAGAAGTGCAATACTTGGTTCACCCTGTGGTGTGTTAAGCCGTTAACTCAAATGATGTGTATTTATATATTTACATTACTTGCTACATTAACAATTGAAATTCATTGCTAAATAAATTGTGAATAATATGTTGCAATAATATCTAACTTGTAGCACTTTTTAAATGCTTGTCTGGTTCTACAAGTGGTAATGTTTTCATTAAGGGAGTTCCATAATATCATTACATATATGGTGATGCACATTGGTTTTGCATTAGTACGAAAGCAAGTTATACAGAATGAATAGTTCTGTCTAGTACCATATACAGACACATGCGGCTTAAATTTTTTTGGGTAAATTACTTAGTAATTCGTTACGAAAAGCCCTAAACATAATAATAGCCGTCTTGACCTTAACTAAATCTACAAATCTTAGAACGCCTAATTGTTGAAAAAGAGTGCTTGTATGTTCCAGACGTTTTACTCCATAAACTAATCGAATTACTCGTTTCTGTAATATAGGAATGCCATGAATGTTCGTGGTGCAGGTGTTTCCCCACATTTCACAGCAATAACTGAAATGTGGTAAAAACATATTTGAATTCACAACCATTTGACTATGATGGCGAACATGTGCTACTAATAAAATGACTTGACTTTTATTGAATGATGAAACAAACAGCAGTGATAGTCATTATTGTCGATGGAACTATTAATTTGCAAAACAACCCATGTGCAATTTTCAAAACCTAAAAATAAGACTACTGTCTGGTTATAGTCTTCTGACGTTTGGGGGTTCCTAATAGCCAGTACAAAAAGTTGGGTTCTTTTGTCACAATATCGAATGTATAATTCCAAATTGTTTTTTTGCTGATTCTACTAAAATTTACATAACAATTTGCAAGGTGAAATATAATTTAACAACATAGAAGATGCTGTGTATTCACACAACCACTGAGTGACACATTATCTGAGTGGAGATTGTGCCAGGATGACCTCTACCACGCATGTGATGTGATGTGTGGAAGGGAATACCATGAAACAGCACTGATTACATTAATGAAAGTGTTGACACTGGCTGCTAATTAAATTCCACAGAACAAGAGCAACACATGAACTGTTAATTACGTGCGTCAAAGCAAGTGTGTCATAACAACTGCTGATTAAATTTCGGCGAACTCTGAATTGGCGCGTTACACAAATGGCAAGGAAACCACGTTCCTCCTTCGGGACAACGCTATATAGAACATTGACAGCAGTAACTCAACAATACTGAGAAAATGTCCCCAGCCGAGTTAGAAATTAGCTAATCCCACATTGTTTGCCATCATAAATTACATGACCTTTTGTATAGCTGTCGTCATTCAGTAGCTATTTCATGGTGGGATTAGCATGTTGTTTAGCGTGTTGTTGTTGCCTTAAGAAACTTGTTTGTATTCTCTAAATATTTCATTCCTACTCACTCGGCCTTCGTCGTCGGACTGACATCACTCAGCACGTCACATGAACAAGGTCCATGTGCCGACGTAGGTCGAGTAATTGGCCAAAATATTCAGAGAACACAAGCAAGTTTTTTGAGAGGTAAACAACATGTCAATTGCAGCAATCCAACAAACTGGAAAGTCCATACAATATCATCAGATCAAATTAAAATCTTCAATTCCTATCTTAATTTTTTCACTGAAATTTTGGTGAAGTCATCACAAAAATTTTACTAAAACGCAGGGTGAATAGATTGGATCAAACCAGGGGGTTCTGTCCCATATACAATCTCCACTCTGGCTTCCACTGATAATCAGCATGCAGGGCAGATGTCACTGGAATTTGGACAAGATTTGCTAAGGTTTTCAAAGAAGCAAGCAAAAAAAAATTGCATCTTTAGTATCTAACTTGATTGTCTGTGTCAGTTAGGCAGGTGTGACATATTGATTACCAACCCAGTATGCCTGCTATGGGGTTGGTGTCGTTCACGAGGTAGTACAGGAACTGTTTGATGACCAGGTCCGTCTTGCATTGCGTGTCTTGAATGAGGAGAACAAGCTCATACTCGCTCAGAATGTCGGGGTCCTGATTGATGAACTCTAGCGCCATCTGTGCACCTAAAATGGAAACCATTCTTTGCAGTGTTGGAGCACAAGTTAACAAATAGAGAAAACTGCAATTAAAATTCAGTCAGTAGACCTTATCATTCTCAAAACGCAAGGATTTCAGAACTTCACAGCTAATTTTCAGTTGGAAATAAAAAATTCCATTCTCATACGTGGTTGTTCATGTTCATGAGACTGACCAAAATAGCTTTTAATTATATTAGTTATTTGATCAAGGATATCATTTTAATAGGCTAATACTTGGCTTGAGCATGTATAGGCTTGAGCATAAATGTACCAAGGGGAACACATTTTTAAACAGGAGGTGGCAAAACAGAAATGTCAATAAAATTTATATTAAGGCTTTTTTAATGCAAACAGCTTTGGGCCCCCAGTTTTGGTGGTGCCCCTTAGATTCTCGAGTGGGGGTCAGGCTGGCCTGCACTAATTTTAGGCTAAACTCTATCCCTGAACATGAATATCCATCTCGCATGTAACAGCATTTTGTTCCTAAAACTAAGCTTAACCTGGGCAAGTGAACTTTCTCTGCAGCTGAGTGAACTCCCTATCACCTCAAACTAGCATGAAACAGCTACCTTCTGTAACAATCTCAAGACACCTTTTTTATGGAAATACAAATAATAACAACAATAACATATAATCCTTTTAGCTCTGGCACATATCACTTGCATTCTCAGGGAAACAGGACTGAACAAAGGGCATTTTAATTTACGCAAAAAGTTTGCAAGATACAAACATCCGTCATACCTGGTACAATGCCAGGCTGTCGCCAATACGGTCCCCGCAGCGGGAACATGCCACCCAGGTAGATGCGCTTCTTTGTCATGAGATTCTTCGGCATCCACTGATGCCACACATTGCCATGGTGACGCACCCATTTGCATGCCGCTTCCTCCAGCTTGAGGTCAGAGTTCGCGTACTGGGGGTTTATGCCCACGTACAGCCGTAGCAGATCTTCGTACTGGTCCTGCGTGAATGCCATGTGACTTATCACATGGTACGCCTCGGGCGCGTGTGTTCGGATCTTCGTCCACATGACCTTCATCAGTTGGCTGACCTCAAAGTCACAGTTCTGTGGTCGTTCGTCAACAACCTGGCAGACATGTGTATGAGAATAGAACGTCAATGTTGAGGATTCATCCAGCTGATGATTATAACATGATCCATCTGGTGATAACATGATCCATTTGATAATATGATCTATCTGGTGAAAACATGATCTATCTGGTGAAAACATGATCCATCTGGTGATAACAAAACATGATCCATAGGAATCATCATTTCCCCATATGAGATAGTTAACTGCATTCTATGAGCTATACTGTGGACAGTTCTGCTACGATTTCATGTTTAACGGGGTACAGATTGAGCGAGTCCACACAGAGGGTTAAACATTTACCCCATATGGGATATTTCATATCACTAGCAGCAGCACAAAGTTGTAGGAACTTAATACTGTAAAAGGTACATTCTTATATAGTGCAGTATCTAGTCCTTGGGACTGTTCAAAGCGCTTAACACCCCTTGGTGGACCTTTTCATTCTAATGCCAACTCAACTTCTCTGGGAAGTATTCAGCTATGCTGCAATTACTGCATGAAGACTATCCGTTCACACATGCATCTCTGTCTGTAGCCAGGTACTCATTTATACAGCTGAGTGACCTGTGGCAACGTGGGGTGAACGAAATAGCCCAAGAATAGAAACTGCAACGAGAGGATTCGAACTGGGATTCTCTTGATAGACAGTCCAATGTTCTAAACTAACGCCACTGCATCCCACAGTGTACCAATCACAACATATGCATTTCTAGCTTCCACACAAATTGCATCCCCTTATCTCCCTCATTCCCTGAGAACCCAGCCCCAGCCCATCATATGCCTGCTCCTACCTTGCAGTGCGGGAAGCTGATGCGACTGTAGTTGCCCATAGCAGTAAGGGTGTTGGGCATCCAGTTGAAGAAGAGGGTGGCCAGGTAGTTGACGGTGCGCTGGTGCACGAAGCTGTGCAGATGTGGCCCGATCCAAGCCACTGACACATCCAGGTGAAGACTGTTGATCTGGCTCTGAAGGACTCCCATGTCCAGCTCTGTTGGTACAACACCCCAAACAAACACTGGACATTGACTGGAATGCGATGTGACTCTATGTCCAGTTCAAGACAACATCACAGGGCTGATCAAATTCTCCTTGATACAATGGCAGGACATACAAAGGTATCACATGCCATAACATGGAACTTTATATTTGTATACAATGGTGCCTTCAGTTTTATACACATTCTACTATAACCCAAAACTTATGATACAAGATACTTTGTGCTTACAAGATTACCCACATGGGTAGCTGGTCAGTAAACATCAACCCACCTGGGTAGCTGGTGAGCAGTAGGGCACATTTGTTCTTGTAGTGTTGACACTGACGGCCGTGGAAGATGCCGTTGGTGCAGCTGCCGCCGCTACAGTAGCGGAGGTTGCTGCTCTTGTCTCGGTGGGTCAGGTAGTTCTTGATGAGTCCATGCTTGTCATTGAGCATGAACTGTGAGGTCACTGCGTCCAGCTTCAGGGCACGCCAGTTGTCCACTATGTATTGGGACGTCACCCAGTTCTTCTCGGCAGTAAACACCGGCAGGAACCAGCCAAACCTACAAGAACAACCGCAGCCTTCCAATCTACCGTAATACAGTAATAAGTTCATTTTAATTTGCAACCATAGTAGATGAATATTACACATAAGTACACAACAATGTATAAAAGTTTAAAACATTAAATATCATAACATTATACAGTATTAACTTGCATATAAATAAATGAATAAATAGATAACACTAGGCCCATTAAGTAATACATGAAAAGGCAACGAGGCACATTTTTTAAACACACAATACAATGTTAATATAAAATTATCACTACCACAGGGTTATTTACAAGTAAAACCTAGAAAGTTTTCAAATGAGTTCATGGATACAGTGGTAAAGTCCATAAAATATAAGAATTCTTAAACCTTACCATTCTGCGTCGAGGAATCTTACTATTTCAAAATGGTGAACTCTAGTTAGAGAAATTTAATGACATCCCATTATAACATTCTCATTAACCAGTGTTTGAACTCCATTCCAGTTGCTGCATCAGCCGATCAGATGCATTGCTATGGAACAACACAATTTTGTAAACGTAGCCTACTTTAATGTTTTGAATCACAAATACACAGAATCTCTATTATCAACTAATACTATATTTCATATTCAAATTCTAATGACTTGATGAACTCATTTCTTAGTGTAATACTGTCTTATAATAAAATACCAATGTACTGAACATTTAATAGATGGGTGTGTGTGCGTGCATGCATGCATGTGTACATGTATGTGTGCTTGCATGCATGTATGCACATGTCTGATATGTATGTGCATGATAATATATATTATGAAGAATTAAAGCGGAACAAAAGCCATGGTTTGGAGCTAAACACCTAAGACATTTGTGTGGCACTCGACAATAATATTATGTCAGCAACGACAGCACGTCCACTGACCTTCCAGTCGGTCCGAGGGGGCCAAAGTTGACCAGTTGCTGGTACTTGAGCCATGGCTCCAAGTTGAAGCCTGCGTGCATCCACACCTCCAGATTCACCATCGTCTGAGGAACGGCCATTCTAGGCTCCAAGTGGCAGCTGTTAAATTAGTGATTACAATCAATAAAATATGCAGTAAATAGTAGATAAAAATCTTTGTTTTTGTACCTTTACTGAACTGAGCGTATAAGTGGTCTTAACGAAACACTGACCATGATGTAACCAAATATATGAAACGATATGTCCCAACTCTAATGGTTTGTATTAACATAATTATTATTAATTAATATTATTCTTCAATTTAACAGTCTTCCATACGATACATTCGTTATAGTTCTGTGCATTTGAAGGCTGTTTGTATTACAAGATATGGCCTGTGCTTGTCAATTGGCGTACAAATAACAGATTATCATTTCAAAACACGTCCCAAGAGCGAGTATGCATGGGTTTGTTTGTGGGTCTTACTGCAACCAGTCTTACAGGTGTGCACCAATCTGGTTGGCATGAACGTAAACCTACAAGAAACAACATATCTGTTTCTGTGCTGAAATTTCCTTAATGAATGACCTTTATGACTGAACTTAATTAATTAACTAATTAATGCATAATGACTTTCGTCAGTCGTGATATGGAGCGTATTTACTGCGAATGACGCCAGAGTGAAACCGCTTTCTGTATTATCAATGTCATTTGAAACACAGTCCTAACCTTGCATTGCAGCCTGCAATCCTGTTCAGTATGTGGGTTGCATTCATGGAGTTGTAGCCGCTGCGAATCTCGACTTTCTCATAGCCGAGCACTTCAGTAAGGAGAATACGCAGGATGTGACTAGAGAGTTGCTGGGAGGCGCGGTCGCTCGTTTCTATGGTGATCGGGAGGCTTTGGCCATTCATGTAGAAGTGGCGTCTGGGTCGCATCTCTGAAATACAGCATTCGTTCAATCGTGTCCTCATGCGAGGGATTTGGCAGAATTAACGGAGTCATGTCATGGATACTTCTGCCATGACTCGTGGTTGAGAGAAGGAGGCCACAGCAGGTTACACATTTACACATTGTCTGGGATCTTTTAGTTTTATTTCCCCCAAGCACACCAGATGGAAGGAACCCATGGCTTATCGGAAATACTGCATCACTGACATGTAATTGAACTTCAGTTCAAGGGCTCATTTCCAAGGTAGAAATAAAACAAATCCGTGAATTTTTGTTTACTAAACATGGTGTGATGGCATCATTGGGGCATTCCACATAAAACGAACAAAGAAATGTTTAAGATACTTTGACTTTGATGAAATGTGGCATACAGTCAGTACCATACACGCTGGGCTGTGTTCTAAAGCTGTGTTCTAATAAACGCATACACCTAAGTTTGTAGATCAAGACGATGTTGACAACTCACTTGGATGACATACAGCCTTGGGCGTGCAGCTGGCTAATGCCACTCGACAACGAGGATGAAGAACCGAGGACTGAAGAAACCACAGACTTTATTGTCATTGACATTGGTCCAAAGTCAGCAACGTAGTTCACGTGCTTGTCGAAAGAACTGTCCAAAGCAATGACATGCCAATACCTTCCCAATAACGTTAAGTTGGCAGGCTGTCTGGGAACACTTTGTTATAGGCAGAGTTGTTGCAAAACAGTTGCCAGATGCACACTGTGTAATTTATATAATATTACTCATGATTTTGTTGTTATTTCTAAGTGTTGTACTTTTACTTCTACTTTTACTGCAAGTACTTTTGAAAAGTAGTTTTACTTTTTACTCAAGTACTTTTTTACAAAGTACTCTTACTTTTACTCAAGTAGTCTTTAGGTGAATTACTTCTACTTTCAAGTACAAAATTGAAGTAATTCAGTCAAACATTTTGCCGTCAACTAAAAAGCCACCTGTTTAAACTCGCTTATAGTCCTCCTTAGTGTACCGATCCCAGTTTACGACTGGAATTGTTAAACCAACTAGAACGGTCTAACCCTCTTGTTCTTGTGCACTGCTGAGCTTGGGTTTCTTGAAGAGCTTAGTGCAACAGAAGTTTTTTTTTCATATTGTATAGATCTACGTTGGAAGTCGGTGATCCTCATTCACATCTGTACAGCGTCATCTGGTGGAGTGGTGTAACACAATTTCCCAGCACTTATTTTAAACGAAGTGTACAATGCGTTTCAGTGGCAGTGGTTAACTTATACGTGGCTAGTTGAAGCTTCTGTATAATTAAAATTGCCTTTCGATTTTATAGTACGTATACATTGGCAATGTAATAAAATTACTAATATTCTTTAATCTTTATTTATGTAGTATATTTACCATAAAATTTTTTAGAAAATGGGAATTTGAAAATGCTGTATCACAGCTGAGTCTCCGACTCGATCACTGATCGACCTAATAGTTTAATTTGAGAGGCTAGTGGCATTGTGACAGTGTATTTATAACATATTGGTTAATAAAAAATAATATCCATGCAAAAAATCATGAAAATAATGTTTTTTCATTGCTCAAGTGTTCCGCTCAGCTACACCGAGATGATTGTTGCAATTGAATAAATACTACGTGGTCCCTTACTATGTACAGTAGACTCACTAGATGGCACTGTGGTTGTCTCACCAGGTGAGCATGCTATGCTAACGACATATGTCGAGTAAGTGTATTGCTATGAATTAGACACATGAACATTTAAGTCAACCATTCATAGTTACTATGTGTCTAAAACTACTTATGAATGCTATTTAGAACCACCAGACATTTATACGTTTACAGATGGTCACAATTACACCAAAGCACTGCAGGTCAGCTGATATTGATAAATATTTGATGCAAGTGAAAGTTCTCGAGTTGCCTGATTTTGTGCACCTTTTGGTTCACATGTGCAAGGTTAGCATAACTATCCCATTATTATTTTAGTGAATAAATTCCTAATTTTTGTGTGTTGCTATAACCACAGCTGAACTGACTTCAGCATAAACACTGATCTCCAGTGATCAACCGCTAGTTGCAGAATGATAAAATACCATGTTGCAACGGAATTGAGCAACGCACGAAGTTGGGACACGCAACCATGCAACCCAGATTCGCAACATATTGCAAAAATAGGGGTGTACACTTATTAGAGCAAGTACACTTATTAGGGCGAATACGGTACATGGCATACTGTATACTATCTCCAAGTCTTGTTGTAAGAAGAAGTCATATATAATGTTTCATTTTCCAACCCCATGAGTGTGTCGAATAGTTCGGAGAAGTTCCATTGGGAGATGAGTCATAATCAAGCACTGTCACTGTAGATGAGACCGGTATATTTGACAATGAACGTACATTAATCAGATATTGTGATATCTGTTTAGCCAGCCTGCGGGCATCTCTGATGTGACACCGGAATCTCTCGTACAAATACAGTGTTGTGATAATGGTGACAGGAAGTTTTCTCAAATGACTTCCCGGGCTGCTTTCGCAAAGTATTCATACATACAAACCTTCATACAAAGGTTGCTGTTGGTCTCCTCTTTATCCGTGAAGTCCGGGGGGAGGCTGGCACCGATACTGGTCATCAATTATTAAATCACTGATCCCATTTCACTGCTGTCTCCACCAGTCGTCTCCACTCCCCCATCGCATGCTCTCGTTCTCCGCTCCCTTCCCACTCCCGCCAAATATCTCTTCATGCAGCCCTCCCATCTCAGTATCGGTCTTCCTCTTCTCCTTCTACCCTTCACTCTTAGTGCATTTGCTCTCTTCATTAACTGTTCCTCTTCCATTCTTTCTACGTGTCCAGCCAACTTTAATTGGCTCCTCACCAGTGTCCTCCTAAAACTCTCTTTCTCACCACCCTCCTCCCTCAGCTCCAATTATCACATGTAAATTTATAATCCACGAGCTAATACAAATGATGTTGGGAAATCACAGATCTGCCATAATTAGAACATTCGTCATTCCAGCATGTTCATCAGAAGTTAAATTTTTCTCATTCGTGAAATTATTTGTATTACTCTTTACCATATTGTTAATATATTGTTATCATATTGTTAATATATTGTTACCATATTGTTAATATGTTGTTACCATATTGTTAATATATTGTTACCATATTGTTAATATATTGTTACCATATTGTTAATATATTATTACCATATTGTTAATATATTGTTACCATATTGTTAATATATTAATGTTCATCAGAAGTTAAATTTTTCTCATTCGTGAAATTATTTGTATTCTTCTTTACCATATTGTTAATATATTGTTATCATATTGTTAATATATTGTTACCATATTGTTAATATATTGTTACCATATTGTTAATATATTGTTACCATATTGTTAATATATTGTTACCATATTGTTAATATATTGTTACCATATTGTTAATATATTGTTACCATATTGTTAATATATTGTTCAGTTCAGTTCGGATTATTATCAGTCAAGAGGACTGGCCATGGGAAGTAAGAAATCCCAAACAGAGGGTAAAATCATAAATGTGTAGTAACTCGCTATGGACCCACCGACTCTAACCTGAAAGTTTGATGTGCTGTACACTGCCAGCCGCATAAAATATCTTTCAACTGGCAGTGGTGCCCGAGAACCACGGCCGAGTATTACATCTGAGGATCCAACAAAAAACTTAAAGTGTATATATGAATAAAACTCCCGCATGATGATGTCATAACTAGAGGTTGAGTGAATACAGGCACTTACTTGGTGCATGGCGGATGCAGGGTGACCCGGTCGACGGGTTGACCTGGCAACCAGCCAGTAAGATGTAAAAGAAGAACCACGTCCACCCCATTGTCCAGTCTGGCCTCACTGTGACTGGTACTGTAAGTTCTTCCTTTGTATTTGCCGTTCACTCCATCGCCCTAGTGATAAAGAAATCAGCGATTATGCATGAGAATATAAGCCCTACAATTTTTTTAGAAAAACTTGAAGATTACTCATCTATGACGTTCAAGATCTAGCAAAACAGCCAACTTGGCATTTCCAGAGAAAATCTAGTCATGTCTCATTTATCTGTTCTTCAATAATCATTTTCTGACAGTAATCGACGTGGGAAAAATTGTTGCTTCATTATTCTGCATTTCAACAATCCAGCTAAAACCTTTGGGAACCAAAGCGTGCACATAAACGAGACATGCTGTTGGTCTCTTCATCCCTGAAGGCACCGATAGTGGTCATAGATTTTACCCCTGAAGGCACCGCGATACCAGACATAGATTTTACCCCTGAAGGCACCGCGATACCAGACATAGATTTTACCCCTGAAGGCACTGCGATACCAGACACAGATTTTTTCCCTTCTTTTTCCATCACAGACCCTATTTCACTGCCTTCTCCACCACCCACCGCCACTTCCCCCTATCCCTTGCTCTTGTTCTCCACTCCCTTCCCACTCCAGCCAAATCTCTCCTCACACAGTCCTCCCACCTCAGTCTTCCTCTTCCCCTTCCCCTTCAACCCTTCACTCTGAGCATATCCACTCTGTCCACGACTGTAGTACATTTATTAAAAAGTCAGCAAAAAGCCAGCACACATTTAAATAATATCCACCGAAATAAATTTTAATAAATACTATCACTTCCAAACAACATAATTATTACTGTACTGTGTAGATCTCAATAAACTCCGAGCAAACACTGCATCTACCCTAACATTTCAAGGCCTAATATAACAATCACGGGGATAATATCCCAGTATTAAAGAGTCTGTCAAGTAAATGTTCCGAGTGCTAGACATTGTCAAACCAAACCTACAAGCTGACAGGGCGACCAGACGACCCACCTGATTCAGAATAAGGGCACACACAGAGCTGAAGAGTTGAACAAGACGCTGAGCTGGATCCGATCCACATTAACAAACAACAGCCGGCGTGTATACTTCACCAAACAGAACTGTGTTCTGAAAATATGTGTCTACCACCTACCACTGCATAACAATTAACTGGCAACAATACATGACATAGCACACTGCCTGGCCTTGGAACATGACATCACAATGCCTGGAAAAGCAATTAGTGTCTTGCCATTGTCTAGTTCCAGCACCTAACAGTGTGCAACACAAGTTTCTTGTGGCAGATTCCAATGTCTGGCACAATGCCAATCCCATGCTTCATCATAAATTAAGAAGACTCACCAGAGGCTTTCTGGATGTACCATTTAATTTAAAAACAGAAATAAATGTAACGGACAAGTCTGGCCTTCAGCAAGAGTCAACTTATTATGGACTCACCATTTTAATCATAATTGTGTTTGTCAGTGATCTCTTTAAATTCATAACCTATGTTGATGAGAGCTGCATATTTAGTGTTTTATTTTGGTAACTTAAATAAAACATAAACAAGAAACTGAGAATACTGACAGTAACAATGTATTGACTATTTGGAGATTATAACGATGTTCGTTGAGAGATAAATAACATGTCAAATTCCAAGAGTTTTTAAATTAGATTCTGAATCACTGAGAGTATTTATCGTGGAAGCACACAATTGATAAATGTATTAATGTTCCTTGATTTTGTGTGATATTACACTAAATTTGCTAGGTAAAAAAGGTAAGACTTTATTATATGTCATGATATCTAGCCCTATGGAACATTCAAATGGTTTGCACTACCCCTCCCCCCTGGCAGATCTGTTCATTCCAACTGCCTGAATCCAAAACCAACTGAACTTCTCTTGGAAGCATTCAGCCATGCTGCAATCACAGCATGAAAAGACTATTAGTTCTTATTTATACAACTCAATTAATGAAAAGGCTCGAGCTGTGAAACAGCAGCAAGTGGTAGCAGTTGCAGTGTTGGCAGCAGTTCTGGTGTTGACAGCAGTTGCGGTGGCAGTGTGGTTGTTGTTGTTGACAATGTTGTTGTATTTTGCTTTATAATAAAAAATGTTAAGTTCCATCTTAAGCAACATTATTTCCTAAACCATACATATGCTCTTTTTTGCAATGTTCCTGTCTACATGATACAGGATGCTAGTCACTACTGTAGTCAAGCTCACATGCACGCACGCATACACACACACACACACACACACACACACACACACACACACACACACACACACAAATTTATATATATGGGTCAGTCCATGTAAAATCAACCATCCTGAAATGTTAATATGCTGTTTACCGAATAAATACACAGTTAAAAATTGGTGGTCATAGAACTTGTTCCACATTCTCATTTTGGGTACTGAAATTTGTAAAATAGAAAAAAAGTTAAAGTTTAAGGCTGAATTATTCTGAAAGTATGGCAACTAGAACTAGTAGCAGCCAACTGAACTCATAGGTCATTGCCAGTATCTCATAGGTCATTGACAGTATCATTGACAATAGATGGTAGCAATTTGGACAGTGTACTGTAACACAACAATGAAATACAGACTGCTGAAGTACTTCTCGGAAATAAAACAAGATTATTTTGTGCACCTTGTAAGGTTTGGTCAGCCTAAAATTGTAAGAACAGAGATAGTGGTCATTGCAGACATATTTAATCAATAATTTAACGTTAGCATAAAGAAAACCCAGGTTGATACAACTTATGTAAGGCAAGCTAGTTTGTGGCCAGTTTGCAGCTTTGCTTATTATTTAGTATACACAGTAGGGAGGGGTAGAGTCGCCCCAACTGTAATAATAACTGGACTGTCAAATGGGAGAAATGTTTACCTGATTTAGAATGCAGGCCATAAGAAACTAGTTTAGTTAGCAACTGACCGTCCCCAAGGACACAAGAAGGTCTCCCAGTCCTGGGGAGTTCAGAAGGTGACCCGATATCTTGCATACGACGGTCATTTCCAGCATGTACGGGGATGACAGTTGTATACAGACATCGGCCAATAACGGCTTTCTCGATTTCCTAAAACCGCACCTCCACTGAGACGGGGGTTCTTCTGAAAGCTCTGGTATAAATAGGCCAGAAATAGACTCATAAAACAACGGGTGCGCGCAATCTAAATTACAACGCACCACGTTCAATTTGGACTCAGAATTATCGGCAAGGCTGGGCCACGCTGGCCCATACCTACCTTACCATTAGAAAACTAAATTTATTGAAGACTTTTAAATGTTAAATGAGAGACACAAGAACAATGGTAGTGAACCAGTCTATGTTGTACGATGAACACTTCTGCATTAATAAAATCTTGCAAACCTGGAAGATGCATTCACGGCTTATTATACCGATCTGATCATCTGCGGTATTATCAGTAAGCAGCTAGACGATCTGGCGAGCGACAAAGACAATTACTACACAACTGTGAGTATTCTCAACGAATGCACGCGCCCTTAAGAGAAGCGAGAATCTTACAACCTGTTACAGGGTCTACTCATTGTCCTTTGCTGTCATTCTTGAATGTCATTTGCTGTCATTCTTGCACAGATAATCTGTTCCAGTATGTCTACACATTCAGCAAATCTCAGATATGTATCTTGTAAACTTCTTAAGATAGAAACACCTGAAAACAGATAAAAATAGCAGGTGCGTTTTGGGGCGCTTACCTCCTGTTAACGTCATAGGCCGTTACAGACACAATTTGCATGTAAATGCTTAGTTCCTTAATTGGCAGAAGTGTTCAGGTATAGCTACTTATTAATTGGTTAAAATTTAAGCAAATTCTGAGACATCAACTGTTGAAATTTCCTGAAAATTGGTAGATCTGACACAGACTGACGCATAGACGGGGTATCACATGCTCACAAACCCACATGCAAAAACATGTTAACATTTCATTTTTAATATGAAAACAGTTAATTACAATATTATTTTATTAATCCTTCAGTCTCAGACTCGATGCTAGCCATTGTTCTGTAATATTCAATAATGCAAAATAATGCAATATAATGAAAAAATCTGAATGCTGTTGAACATAACTTCATAAGTATAAACGGACTATAAAGACTATAGTATAGACTATATTAAAGTCTATGTCTATGACTATGCATGACTATGACCATGTAATTTATTAATGTAACAAAAATCAACTGATTGTGTTCAACACAACATGGAATCAGTGAGTTGAATCTTCTGCGTTCGGCCACTATCATCAACAAGACATACTGACGTCATCAACCGTGATTCATGGCCGTCATTTATTGTCAAAAACGCGAACGTTTGTGACAACACCGACTGACAGTGGCACTGCTTATAAAATTGGCGGCACATATAACGATGGATGCAAACCTTTTGTTGTTGTAGGGCACGTTATTAGAAGCCCACAATTATGTGCATAGTGCATAAGTGTGCAGAACGTCTGCTTCGCACGGTCTGACAGCTTCCATCGTCAGACTGGACATTTGACAGTTCGCGACTTTCGTCGAGGCCGGCAACTTCCGTTTCCTGTCTTTCGCGTCGTTTACATAATAATGTCATTACTAAAATCCGTAATGTTAACGGAAACTATGTGATATAGTTAGTAATCTGTACAAACTATTTGCTTAATATGTGCAAATCTTAAATAAATAATATGTGTTTATGTTTTATACGCTCATTGCATAAATTAGGTTGATCCAGTTTTTTTTTATGTAGGAATTCTTGCTCGATGTAAAAGTTGTCGTTTTGCCTTTGCCAAAGGCTAAGGCTAAGGCCAAAGGTTTTGGCCTTAGCCTTAGCCTTAGCCTAGGCTTAGCCTTAGGCTTAGCCTACGCTTAGCACAAAAGCCAGGCAGTAGCATATAAGGAAATCCTCCTTTGACTTGTGTAACAGTTCAGACGCAGGTAATTGTGAAAAACTTAATCTAGTTATTTAACGCAGTATAAGCTAGGTAGGGGAAAGCAGTGTAAATTAGTTGAGCCGCTGGGTTAGTTGAGCCGCCCATGGGATGGCAAGCCATGGGCCATGGCCATGCATGTTGAAACTACAGCAGCGATAGGCAGCGACAGTTACATGATACCATCCAGTGATTGAACATGCTGTTAGAACAATATTTAACAAGATTTAACAAGATTGCCATCTCGAACAAGTTCCAGATGGCAAGTGGACAAGGAAGCCATTGGCTTATCGAGAGTCCAACAATTTTCACATCTATGTGTAGCCCGCCCTTATCAGATATCTGTCAATTCTATTTTTAAACATATTCACACTACTAGCATTAACACAATCGTTTGGCAGTTTGTTCCATTCATTTATCACCCTCTGTGAGAATGAGTACTTTCTCATGTCCAACCTACACTGCTCCTTAACTAATGCTGCTTTGTGTCCTCTGGTTCTACTGCCTTCTTTAAGTTTGAAGAACATATTCCTATCAACATCCTCATAACCGTTCACTATTTTAAACACTTCTATTTGGTCTCCTCTTAGTCTCCTGGTCTCTAGTGTTGTCAAACCACATTGTAATAAGCGACTTTCGTAACTAAGGTCTCTTAATTCTGGAATCATCTTAGTTGCTCTTTGTTGTATTCTTTCTAGCTTATCTATGTCTTTTTTACGATATGGCCTCCATGCTTGAATACAATATTCCAAATGTGGTCTAACTATTGCTTTGTACAGGGGTACAATTAGATGTTTCTCCTTATACGTGATAGTTCTCCTAATTAGGCCTAGAATTTGATTTCCTTTCGAAGCAGCAATCCCACATTGCTCTGAAACTTTCATGTCAGCATTAAATATTACTCCTAAATCCTTTTCTTGTGTGGTTCTACCTAGTACAGCATCCCCCATTTTATATTCCTCATCCATATTTCCATGTCCTATGTGTATACATTTACACTTCCCAAAATTGAATAACATTTGCCATTTTTCTGACCATTTAACTAATTTTTCTAGATCATCCTGTAAACTTTGTTTATCTGTATCATTAGTAACCTTTCTGAATACCTTTGTGTCATCTGCAAATTTGAGTACTTTGCTAGATATGTCATCCTCCAAATCATTTATATATATTAAAAACAGTATAGGGCCTAACACTGATCCCTGTGGTACCCCACTCAAAACAGATTTCCAGTTTGAAATCTTACCATCTACTATTACTCTCTGTCTTCTGTGTGTAAGCCACTTTTCTATCCAGTTGATTACATCATTGCCTATACCATGGGCTTTTAGTTTAAGTAACAATCTTTGATGTGGCACTTTATCGAAAGCTTTCTGAAAATCTAAGTAGACAACATCCACTGGTGACCCGTGATCTACCCACTTTGTAATTTCTTCTAAAAAACATAAGAGATTGGTTAGACATGACCTTGCTTTTAGGAATCCATGTTGAGATGTATTTATTAATTTATGTTTTATGAGGAATTCCACCATGTGGTCTCTAATTAATGTTTCAAGTAATTTACATACAACTGATGTTAAACTCACTGGTCTGTAATTTTCTGGCTTCTTCCTTGATCCCTTCTTAAACAGCGGCGTAATGTTTGCTTCTTTCCATTCTGAAGGAACTATTCCTTCTTCTAGTGACAAGTTAAATAAGTTTGCAAGTGGTGTACTAATTTGATCAACAATTTCCTTTAGCAGTTTTGGTGGTATCCCATCAACTCCAGGTGATTTATTATCTTTCATCTTCTTAATTTTCTTTGCTATCATTTCAGGAGTTACAAATAACTGCCCTAAATATTCTGATGTATTGCCCTCAAATTTAGTTAATGGAACTGAAAGTGAGCTGATATCTTCTGTGGTAAAAACTGAGCTGAAATACTCATTCAGGACCTCTGCCATTTGGAACCCATCTGAAATTATGTTTTCACTGTTGCTTTCCAGTGGTCCGACCTTATCTCGAACTTTCTGTTTACTCCTTACATAAGCATAGAAACTCTTGCTGTCATTTTTTATATTACCTGCCAATTTTTGTTCAAAGGTTCTTTTAGATTTTCTAATTTCAGTAGTAGCTAGGTTAAGTGCCTCTTTGTAGTTGGTGTAGTCTTCTACATTTCCAGTGTGTTTATAGACCTTCCACAGCATCTGTTTGTGAGCAATTTTTCTAATAGCTTCTTTTGACAGGTGTTTTTTCCTGGATCTTTTCCCTTGTTTTCTTAATGGAATAAATTTCTCAATAATGCCCTCAATCTCATATTTTAAACAAGTCCAGCATTCTGTTGCTGTCTTGTTCTTCAGCAAATTATTCCAATCTATATTTGCTAGATATGTTCTCATCACTTTATATCTGCCTTTGTTGAAGTTCCTCCTCCATTGTTTTTTATATGTATTCCCTGTTTTTACTTTTATATTAAAATGGATTTGGTTATGGTCACTTGAATTAATATTGACGTATAATAGATAATATTTGTCACAACGGTCGGAACATGTGGGCAAAATATGTTTTCTGATGTTTTTCAAACTTTTAAGAATTGTTATTAATGTCTGCTGGTGTATAAACTATCAACGCACGTGACCAGACTATGTTGTTTGTGTACTTAGAAATGGTTTAACTATGCACAGGGTCAGAGAAGAAAATTATTTACATCACTTCACGCATTAACGAGAAGTTAAATAAATAAGCTTAATTGTCGAAACAGTGCTAGTTGAGCCACCGAAGACCCAAGGGAGGTTTAGTTGAGCAGCGGTTAAAGAACAGAAACAAGTATTCTTTACCCCAAAATACATGAAGGAATTCATTTTTCCAAGCAAATTGGGGCATCGGATAGCAAGGCAACATAATACCAGTTAGTTACACTGGTTGCAATTTACCTATACGTCTATATTAACTGTGATGACTTAATTAAGCATGTATACTTGTCAGAGACGTGTTGTGCCCATTGGCTAGATGTGGTTGGCTGAGTTGGCCATATACGTGATAGTTCTCCTAATTAGCCCTATAATTTGATTTCTTTTTGAAGCAGCAATGCCACATTGCTCCTAAGTCCTTTTCTTGTGTGGTTCTACCTAGTACAGAATCCCCCATTTTATATTCTTCGTCCATGTCCTATGTGTATGCATTTACACTTCCCAAAACTGAATAACATTTGTAATTTTTCTGACCATTTAACTAATTTATCTAGATCATCCTGTAAACTTTGTTTATCTGTATCATTTGTAACCTTTCTGAATACTTTTGTGTCATCTGCAAATTTCAGTACTTTGCTAGATATATCATCTTCCAAATCATTTATATATATATTAAAACAGTATAGGGTCTAATACTGATCCCTGTGGTACCCAACTCAAAACAGATTTCCAGTTTGAAATCTCACCATCTACTATTACTCTATGTCTTCTCTGTATAAACCACTTTACTATCCAGTTGATTACATCATTACCTATACCATGGGCTTTCAGTTTACATAACAATCTTTGATGTGGCACTTTATCGAAAGCTTTCTGAAAATTTAAGTAGACAACATCCACTGGTGACCCATCATCTACTCATTTTGTAATTTCTTCCAAAAAAATAAGAGATTGGTTAGACATGACCTTGCTTTTACGAATTCATGTTGAGATGTATTTACTAATTTATGTTTTACAAGGAATCCGGTATCCGCGCCAGTTTCACACCGTACTAAATGGAAAGGGAAGAGAGCAACAATTGCGTATCTCGTGTAAATGCTGTGGACTCCATCTTTTATGAGTAATATATCTGGAATCCATCTATCACAAGTAAATGTTATGTACTCCATCTCTCATGAATAAATGGTGTGGACTCCATCTCTCATGAGCGAATGCTGTGGACTCCATCTCTCATGAGTAAATGCTGTAGACTCCATTTCTCGTGAGTAAATGCTCTGGACTCCATCTCTCATGTGAAAATGCTGTGGACTCCATCGCTCATGTGAAAATGCTGTGGACTCCATCACTCATGAGTAAGGGCTGTGTACTCCATCTCTCATCAGTCAATGCTGTGCACATAATCTCTCTTGATTAAATGCTGTGTACTCCAAATCTCGTGAGTAAATGTTGTGAACTCCATCTCTCCTGGTTAAATGCTGTAGACCAGTGATGCAGAAAAATGGGGTAAAATCGACTACATGTATTTATCCCAGCCTCACCAGGACTACAGGGAAAAGGAGGAAAGCAACAATTCCATCTCTCGTGTATAGATGCTGTGGACTCCATCTGTCGTGAGTAAATGTTGTGGACTCCATCTCTCAAGAGTAAGTGCCATAGACTCCATCTCTCATAACTAAATGCTGTGTACTCCATCTCTCACGATTAACCGCACAAGAGTCCAAAATGCAGTTAGCAGAATTTACTGGGTTCCAACATGCAATTCAGTAAATTCTGCTAACTAAATCACAACAGGATGCAAAAGAATGAATGAATGAATGCTATGGTGAGCGAGTAAATAATTTTGATGTTTTGTTGATAGGGTAAGCATATGGTGGACGCGGATGGTGCGGAGAGGTTCAACAACATGTTCCAAGAGAACTCTATGTTACACACAGAGAACAAAAACCTGCGTATGCGCGTGAAAGCGTTACAACAAACAGTCTACGACATTACAGCCAAGAACATCGTCTTGCTGGCCGAGCGCAATACAGTAATGATTGCCAGTGGAGACGGTAAGAACAAACTCTGGCATTTCGTTTCAGTTTGAAGTTGGGTAAAAGCACTTTTATTGACTAAACGCAAATATGTTTGAAGATTGCCTTCGAAAGCAATATGTTCCAAATGGCTAGTGGATTAGGAGCCATTGGCTTGTAATCTACCATTATCATACAGTTTTCCTACCAGGGCCGGTTAGAGGATATGAAGTTGTCAAATAACAGTGACATGTCATCCCTGTGGGTTGATCTGAGGAAGTTTGTTATTTGACAGGTTGATACTCTTAGTGCTGGGACGACTTGAATCCGGGTGTCACGCTAATATCCTCTCTTTTGTCACGCCTGTCGTCGTTGGTGTAATACTAGTAATGCCGCTGGTACATCAAATGTCACCTGGTTCTGAGCTGGCTACGAGGGAATGTTATTTTCTAGGGCGCAAGAAAGAGACTACAACGCTATAGTTCTCTACTACCAACACGCCACCAACCCTGTCGACCACAAGGGTGGCGTCGTTATAATCGTACGCTTTGTATACACGCAACTGAGACAGTAAACTGACTTCAATGGTCCGCAATGCTCTGGAAATATATGGTAAAAATTAGAGGGCATGACACCAGTATGTGAGGGAGCAGGCTGCCATTTTGCAATGCTCCGCAATGCTCTGGAAATATATTGTTCACGATCTATGGTTTATCAATCAAGTGTCAATATCAACCTATAATTAAATTATGCGACTGGTTTTCAGCTAATATTATGGGCAAGGTATTGTTTATATTTGGTTGTAAAACAAATAATAATGACTTGACAAGCAAGAGTGGTCCATAATGTGTCTACCTATACATTGTGCCGTAACTTGATATTTTACAGTCTGTTCTGTTCGGTGAGCGTTTGTTGTTGCAGCTGCATGGATTGAAATTATTCTGTGTGTCATACAATATTACTAATGTTGGATAGTTCTGGTGTAAACTGGTTGGCCTCAAGCCCTAAATTTTTGCCATTTTGTTTCTTACCTCAAGACAGCAACAAACGCACATGTATGGAACGACATGCACGTGTCGTTACAATTAGAATACCAGCCAGTCATACGAAATAGGTGAAGAAAGAGATGATACGAAACAGCTACTACGAAAACAAACAGTGCATCATAATCTTCGACTTTGTGACCTAAAAGAATGTGGAATACCACCGAAAAAGTGTCACTGATTTGAACACAATTTCTGTCTCGATTCTCATTGCGATGAAAAGTCAGGTTTGTGTATAAACTTTATTTGGCTTTGTAGATAATTATTTGTTCTTCAGTGGGATGGAGACGATACACTTTCTACAAATTTTAACTGTCTGTTGGCTTAGTTAACTGTTGTGCGCATTTGTTCCACAAAGGAACGGCGATGGGAATGACTATATTCATAGATAATAAACAGATAGTAACAGTTAATACAACTGTTCGACGATACTATAGCCGATATAATGAACTTTTTCAACTTGTAGTGTACTGCATTCCCAAGGTAGGGTTATTGATATCAGTTAACGGGTCGATGTTACTGTAGGCGCCATTTTAAAGTGAGCACTTCCGGCGCATGCGCATAATTTCCATCACTGAATCTGCATAATTCAATATCAATAACATAGACCAGTAATATTATTGATGCATGTTATACATTTTGCTGCATTACAACTTGAATTATGCTACATAAGAAACATTTTAATGAATAAAATGTATTAATTAGATTTTGTTATGTCAGACAAATGTAAAGTGAACAGGTTTCAAGAGTTCACACCACAAATTCGGCCGGAAGGGTGTACTAACTATATATTGGCAGATAATGGCTACGCGTCACTCACGTCATTGATCTCTTATTTTTTATAAAAAGAATGTCGATTATTCCATGCTCAGATTCAAGTTATTATTCCCGATTCGCATTAGTTGGTCAATCGAACAAGTTTTATTGTCATCGTATGTATTTTAGAAACTGTATAAGCTCTGATAGTTTTCAACGGCAGTTAAAGACTTTCCTCTTCCGACAGGAATATACAAGATAGAATGATATGTTTACCGGCTTTAATCTTATTCAATATTTATCATTATTATTTTGTTGTATTTAATTCCTTGTATGCTTTAATTTATTTGGTTTATTATTTTACTCCCATTTGATACTCATAATTTATTGCTCTTAATGTATTCATCATTTAAATTATTTAATTCCATGTATACGTTTTAGTTGTAATGCCATTCAATTTAAATTGGATTTGTTTTTTAACTGATTAATTTGATGTAAGATTTTTAGTTGTATAGCTATCATATTTTATTATTTTAGTGGTGACGTTCTCGAAACACCAGTGCCATAGTAAGCAACGTATTAATATTTTATGAAAACTTCCAATTTGGAGGATAAGCGCATTTGTGGAGGTATGTGAGTTTAACGAAACTTATTTGTTCAGCTCATTAGCAGCATAGTAACAGTGGATGTCATTAAGTTGTAGGATTTTTGATGGTCACGTTTAATACTAGTCATGGAAAACGTTAACGTGGCCACCAAGGGAAAGGGAAAGACAATGGAAAAATCTGCAATTGTTCTGTTACTATAATTTAATAGTAGAACAAAAGTGCTGGCATCAACAATTTGAGAATGTGCCATGTGTTTAATTAATTCGGCGCCAAAATATGTGTGAAATATTCTTAATTGAGGCACTTTGTCGTTTAATTATGCGTTGTGTGGTTGAAGTGTACGTTTGTGTTCCGTGGTGAGGCCGGCTTCTAAAAGGGCACTGGCGGTAAAGATGGCCCTCCTGGCGGACAGTTCAAAAGAACCGCAGTTTATCCGGTAGGTGCGCGCGAGAGGTTAGACGGAGACGCATAAAGATTTAACAAGAAAGTTATTGTTAAATTTTGTTATTATTACTGCGAAATTCGTATGTTTGATATCGTATTTTTATTTGTTTCGACATATGGACGGTTAGAAAACGAATATGAAGTTCCTACGGAAATGTAGTATGCGCTTATTATTCTGCTCAGATTCGATATCGGCATATTATCGCCGCCATTTTCACACCAGAGCCGAGGTGGATTTGCACTAGAAATGACGCATCTAGTCGCATATATCTTACATTACATTGGCGCCCGCTATCTGAAAGTAAGTGACGTACAGGTAATAACGGACTCGTTATTTTCCTGCTCCCATATGTTAACCGTGTCTGCAACATTTTACACGAATGTCGGTTTCTGCTTATCCAGTAATAAGAATTAGAATATGTCCCTGGCCTAGTCCTAGACCCCAGGCAAAGTCAATTGCCATAAACATTTTTCTATCTGGATGTTGCTGTTGTAAGGCAAAGAGCTCACTCGTCAAAAACGTAAGTGTTTTCGTGAAAAACGTCACAAACATAGCAATAAACACGTCTTTCATGTCTGTATGCATTCTTATATGTATATCTCTAAAGTTACCCAACAATAACCATGTAAAAGTGTGAAATTATTACCTTTTTGTCAGAACACATGTGCTTGTCAAAATTTGTATATAACAGGATGTTGTGTGAGCGAGATTACCAAACGGGATTCTCATACGTCAATATAAAGTCAAGCTAAGGCCAAATTTATGGATTCTTTGTGAAAGTATCCATAAATTACAAATTTATAGCTGATTAGAAAACCGCTTTATAGAAGAAAAAAGGTTCTTCATCCTCTGCAAAACAACCGAGTTAAAAGTAACTGTTTCCTCAACAGTGTGTGAATACTTTATGTAACACATGTAGTATATGTAATAAAAAATGCTTGTTCACATGACTTAAATAAGTAACTAATTTAATATTCTTTCCAACATCAAAGCAACTGATTTTATTAATGGCTTCATCTCGGCTGGACTGCCCGGTCCTTAGGACATCTTCGACATACAAGGCTTTATCTGCTTACCTTAAGAACGAGACAGTGGCACGTGTGGACTGTGTCCACCGTTACATGTGAATGACTACATTTTGTTGTTCAACTGACACAAAAAAAATTACATTATAGGTGTGTCGTTACATCATTGATTGTTACATAAGGAGTAGGCAGTGCATATTAACAGAATAAATATAGATGAGTAATAAGGAGTAAGCAGTGTATATTAACATAATAAACATATATAGGTATAATGAAATAGGATTTTGAGTCTTGAAGTGTGGTGGAACCAGTAGTTCCAAGCAGCCTTACGGCGAATTTAAATTGTTGTGCATTGAAGTACTAAATAGCCGGTCACATGGGTTGACTCCTGGTCAAGCTTATGTAGACAACATAATGAAAGCAGTGTGTCAAAATAATAATAATAACTTTATTTAATATATTTTACAACTACCACAACTACAAAAATCGAATACGCTAACTAAAACTAACTACAAAATCGTTTCTTCGATATTTTCGTCATTCCTACTCTGCAACAGCTACAAATAAAAAGCAAAAATTAAGTTCGACGCAATTACGGTAATGGAAGATTCAATAATAATTATAGTGAACTAATCCAACATACGTTCGCTCTGTCCTCAGCTTTTACCATTTTGATATCCACCATTTTTATCTTTACTATATCTATTCAATAAAGCCAATTCTTTCGATTATTTGAAGTGGGCATTTTTTATTATATGGACTGCAGATGTTGCATAAATTATTCACACACTACATATTTGGACACCAATGAACTGCATTTGCCATAGGCTAAATCAGTTGACGGAACAGTTTTCACTGGTAGGCATCGAGTCAACTGCTCTATAAGCGTATACTTACGGACTAACTGTAGAAGTTCATGTAGAACCATCCAAATCTTCTGTTGCTTCATAATTAATGCTGAAAAAATAAAAATAAATGTACATGTTGGAAATATCATTGGAACTTAGTAACACTGAATGGTAATACGTAATAGTAATGATTACAATTGTTGAAGTAATTTTGGCTACGGAAAGCAAAAAATCCGCACTTATGATAATGACGGCCTGGAACTCCACCCCAGAGCTCAAGAGTGGGGCGGACGACTCTGCCTACCTAGACCCTACCCTGATCGACCTCCACCACTGACACTGCCATCGAGACTACTGATGTCGGACAACTCTGAAGGGGTAAGACCACTATTGACCAGTTTATTGTTTCACACGAATGTAGGGTGTATTAAATTGTGATATGTGAATTTAAACAGTTTGTACGATGTGATATTAGTGCAATTGAGCAGGCATGTTTACAGGTTTGTTTGTTGAAGCTATTGGCTGTGAAATAGTGCATTTTTTAGAGGGTAACATGCAGGGGATTCATGGGAATTTTTCTACTGTGAACCACCTGGGTGCATGAATACATGGCTATTTTTGTTGAAATTGATGGGCATCGCACGTCGGGGCGTTTTAATAGAGCTGGAGGTATGTGATTTTGACAAAACTTGGTTAGCATGTAAATGAGACGATGGCAGTTGCTGTAAAAAATTTCGGAATTATTGATGGTCATGATTTCTTATCAGACAAAAATGTTAGCATGGCCACCAATGCATTTTTGTACGGCTGTACTGTGATCTGCCCCGAAATAAATGGAAGTCATGGTCACAAACACATTTATAAAATGTTGATATGTTTATGTTTTGGTCGTTGTTGTTAGCTTAATTGTGGATATTACAGGTAATTTGGATGAAATTATTAGTTTGTTATAACAAATTTCTTATAACTTTTATAATTTGCAGTTCCGATATATAATTTGGGCTTATTTTTTATAAATAAATAAATAAAACCGGTTGCTAGTCTACTCCTTGTTGTGTGTGTTTGACTTAGAAAATTGTCGATGTCAGACTGGATAATATTATATGATTATATATATTGGATTGATTCCATCTAGTCAACAAGATCATTACTGTTTAAACACCATTACTATTTAAACTGTTCAACCAATCTACTAAATATAGAAAATGTCAAATAAATGTACATTTTAGTTTTATGCTATAATATTTGATGTACATACGCTGATATTTTGCACAATTTGATATTTAATATGATATTTATTTGTTAATGAACATAATTTTTTAATTGTTCATGTGTTCAAATGGTATGAAAGAGCTTATGGTAAGCTAAAAATCTACATTAAACAATTTTCAGTATCAAAAATAACTGTTGCCATTCCAAAATGTCTATTCACCACATATCAATACCAATATATTATTAAATCTTCTGTAAGCCACTTCAAGGTTAGCTAGATATGGGGTTAGCTAAAGTTAGGGTTGCAAACCTTCACTTCCTTGTGCCCAAGATTTGTATGTTAGTATGCTGAATCAAACCCCTAAGAATGTAGCATATTATGTTACATACCATAGTAGCAGTCACACCATCATCAGACCTCTACCTGAATAAATGAATTCATATGGACAGTACATGTTCTCACATTTTTAATTGCACATGTCAAAATTTGCTTCTTTCGTAATTGTAAACCTTGTGCAGATATACATTGGGGTTTTAGAGTATTCTTGCAAATACCTGTCTTAGGTTTTTACTTTGTCATGTTTGACGCGTTGTGTCATAAACTGTTGAATAACAACAGCAGATTATTTGGTAACAACTTCTGCTTGAAGATAGATGTCTATTAGGTCAGGGCATTTAACAAGTCGTGGCTGAAGAATAATAGCAGATTATTTGGTAACAACTTCTGCTTGAAGATAGATGTCTATTAGGTCAGGGCATTTAACAAGTCGTGGCTGAAGAATAACAGCAGATTATTTGGTAACAACTTCTGCTTGAAGATAGATGCCTATTAGGTCAGGGCATTTAACAAGTCGTGGCTGAAGAATAACAGCAGATTATTTGGAAACAACTTCTGCTTGAAGATAGATGTCTATTAGGTCAGGGCATTTAACAAGTCGTGGCTGAAGAATAACAGCAGATTATTTGGTAACAACTTCTGCTTGAAGATAGATGTCTATTAAGCCAGTTTCTGATTACTTCTGTTGAAACAGTTGCATGGAAGCTGATGATTGGCTAAAATTTAGCCAATCACGATCCAATGATGAACAAGCTTCCATATTTATGCTAACAATTCCAATAATAATTAAAATTGATATATGGGGGTGGGTCAATGTGTGTGTGTGACCGTGGGTCAGTGGTCCATTTGGGTTATAAAAAATTGGAAAGGCATAATTTTAAAGCTTTTCCTCGTTAAAATTTTGCAATAATCAGCTTTCCATTCTTTGCATTGGCATTGCGTATACGGTACCTGCAATTTGTTACGTTTTTGGATATTGGCATGGGTGGAAGGGACAATTTTTTGGGTAGGATTATTGATAACCCAATATTTACACTAATGTTTAATTTAAAGAGATGTTTAACCAGTCTCTTATTCTCAAGTGACATTGTGCTAAGACAGTTTTGTAATATGATATTTTTGTATATTTCTGAATGGAACATTGGGATGATCTCAAAACAATGCTGTAAGACACTGCACAAAACCATTGTATATTTTTTATCACTGTTCATCAAGGTGCTGACTTCAGATAGCTGTTCATAAAGATGCTGCCTTCGAGCACATACAGGCAATGTAGAGTTATGACAGCTGAAGGGTCAATTGGGAATATGAAGTTTCGATTCGGGACGTAACAGCAGACGGAGCAACACATTTACACCCTGTCAACATGTTTTAAAATATATTTTGGTCATGTGAATGCATGTACAAGGCTTGCACTTTGGTAGGTTTTAGCACATGCAAAAAATTTTGCACTGCTATATACAGTATTGTGTAGTTTATTTACTTACTTTATGTGTAACAAAGCAAGCTATAGTAATTGAAAATAAAGCTTAATTTATTCGTATGTACTATAATCAGGCATAGGTTCACTCCAAACAGCTCTTTTTCAACATTTGTACAATTCTGTATCATACTATAATGTAATAATCGCTACTTTGGTAACCGCTGCTTTTATTGTTTGTTTTGTTGAAAATAAAGATTAATTCATTCATATGTACTATACTCTATAGTCAGGCGTAGGTTCACTCCAAACAGCTCTTTCGACATTTCAATGATACTCGGATGGGGCTAAAGTCAAGATCTGCCGAAAGGGAACATTCACAAGACAGATAAACCCATTACCACAATCAAGATTTTTAACAAGATTTGCCATCCAAGCCAAAGGCCCAGATGGCAAGTGGACAAGGAAGCCATTGGCTTATCGAGAGTCCTACAATGTTCATCTACTTATAACCTGCCCTCCTGAGATATGTGTCAACCTTGTTTTTAAACATATTCACGCTGCTAGCAGTTACACAATCTGTAGACAATTTGTTCCATTCATTTATTGTCCTCTGTTAGAACGAGTGCTTCCTGATGTCCAATCTACATTGTTCCTTTACTAATTTTACCTCATGTCCTCTAGTTCTGCTATCCTTCTTGAGTGAGAAAAACATTTCTATCAATATTTTCATACCCATTCAATATCTTAAAAACTTCAATCTGATCTCCTCTTAACCTCCTTGTCTCTAGAGTTGTTAAAGGGGGGGGTGAAGCACTTTGACAACCATAGCCCAATCGTAATAACATACCATTTACAGTATATATCACCCTTATATGATGGGCGCAACGCCACGGTTATTTTGTAATATTTGTTTAAACGTTGCCATTATTGACGCTGGGCGGCGCCATTGCTCTGCGGGGGGGTTCAGCGGCAGAGCGGTTTGAGTCCGAAATCCCAAGCACCGCCTTCATACAGTAAATCAATATGAGCGCCGACGCATCTCTCGGAAAAGCGGCCGAAACACTTGGAAAATCTAAAAAAAAGAAAACCGGCGTGCACTGCATGGCTCCTGGATGTACCAACTGGTACTATAAGTGCAAAGATAAAACTTTCCATCGACTTCCGAGGAAGGATTTGCAACGGAAAAGATGGTTACAAATTCTGAAATTGGCGTGTCCGCCAGAAGCAAGCTCTGCGAGAGTCTGCAGTGACCACTTTTCCGATGCGGATTACAAGAAGAAAAACGTATGTGATCGGAATGGACAGACGGTGAGCGTCAAGACGTCATTCTTAATCAAAGACGCCATTCCATCTTTGGTTGATTTTTCCGGATATGACTATGCATCTACGGATTATTCTTCGGCAAAATTGACCAGGAAACAGGAGATATCAGAGGGCAGAGCGGTGCGTAGGAAGCGACGAGCCAAAACCATGCAGGTTAGTAAATTGGATTAGCGTTACCATGGCAATGTAACTTATCACTCCGATTACAAAATAGTCCCAACCCAATATCATGCACAATTGTGCTCCAACGTCGGCATATATACGACCAACCATAGAAATCGAAATGAATTAATACAATAAAGTGCGAGTAAGTGTGAATCATTTGATACAATTACGAGTGTTTTCAATACCGCCGATTTATTTTCGACGTGATCGTGATGTACTACGCCACGGCTACGTCTACATACCTTACTCAAAACAATAACAATAAGTGCTAGAGGGTATACAGTAGCTTTATAACATGGTTTATGTATTAGGCAAAGTTATTCAAGAAGATAATTTGATATTATTTATTGACATACAGACGTAATAAGTATCCGGTGCTCTAAGTGAAACGCCTTCTGAGCCTGGGCTGAGGCTGTGGTTTTGAACAAGTAAGCACACCGTCACTGATTTTTTTCCCCGAGTAGATTTCTGGACTAATTTACCGATCCATTTACCTCTTTAAAATCATTAACGACCGTGTATATCATTGTACCAAGTTTTGAATGTTTCTTTTATAATTCTGTGCCTGTGGCTATGCCATGCTTTAGTGGGACTGGTGCATTCACTTTCGGTGGGGGTCCCCAGGGAATCCACTGGGAGAAACATGATAACAAGACACTCTAGGGCAGCAGAAGCCTGTTGTTGCTAATTGCAATTAAGTGCTCTTATGTGTGCCACTGTAAACAAAGCAATGCCAAGTCTTAATAAGATAAGGATTATGGGTAACATCCTTCTGCCCAGTCCACAGGCATGTCATATTAACTCAATGCAAAATTGACACAGTAGAAGGCTTTAGCAGCTAGCAGGGCACACCAGCTGGGGCATGGAAAGGCAAGATCAAAAGACAGACCAGTGCAACAACTAGAGGCTTGCTGTGTAATTAATTGCCAAGGTGTGGGCCAGTGTAAATAAAGATCAGTAGCACTTGTGATAGTGGCAAACTGTGGTAGTGTAGAAGACAAAATTATTTACTCTCCAAGAGCATCTAACATGCCATTTATTGATAATGCACAAAGCATTATATTGTTGTACATTTAAAATATATTATAGTCTAAGTATTTAAATGTACAAATACTTTCATTGTGATTAAGTGCAAATGCAAGTATAAATACTTTAAAAAAGTGTTTTAATACTTTCAAGTACAATGTATCTCACCCCACGTTTAGCTGGAAAGGAAACTAACCAAGGCATGGCCATCTATCCAGTTGAGCACTGTCAGATTACACGTCTGCTTTCAACGATACTAAATTCTCTTGACTTGTTAAGACAAAATAATATAAAATTAATCTGCTTTATTGATCAGATTCCACCCCACAGCTAATAACTGGAAGTTAATAAAGAAAGAGAGACATAATTACATTTTATTCTAAGTCTACTGATAATACTGTAACAGGCCTGAGGCCTATTACATTGCAATTTAATATATTATTAACACTTTGTTTTCTTTCTATTACTATTACATGTTGAAGGCACACTTCAAGCTATTACTGTTACATTTTCCATTGGAACCATTTTCTTTTGATTAAACATTTTACATACTTAATCACTTCAAATTAATTGATGGGTGTATAATTAATAAAGTTACAATTAACTCATAAATTTCCCAATTAAATTAACCTCGCACAATTCCAGTCGGATGTAGAAGTTTCATATTCATTGGAATGAAACAGAAAAGCAATGTCACTGTCCCATAACACAGTCTGATTATCCCATAGTAGACCCATACTGCTCAGCTGTTGCTTGGTGGACAGTTAATTATTGGCTCAAGGATAGGATGTTTTTCAAACTTTTGGTCAATAGTGTGCAACCTAGCTACCAACTTAGACAAACTAAGAAAAATTTGCATAAGCCAGTGGAATTTGTTAAAACATTAACTAGCATGGCAAGTTGGCAGCTAGGGTTGGGAGATGGCAATGATTGATTGATTGAGGTGTTAAACACTGTCTCTTTAGTGCTGGAAGCCTGGAACCCTTATCTGGCTTCAGTGAATGAATGAATGAATGAATAGGTTTGTGTGAAAAGGATAGATGACTGGTGGACCTGGCTTTAAATGACCAATTAGCCATGCAACAGTCATACTGTCAAATACTCAGTATCTCCTGCTAATAGTGCTAAAGTTCATTGACCGTCATGATTCTGATACAAAACCTTGTTATCGCCACTGTTGTAAAATAAATAAATAAAACTGCACATGAAAGACTGAACATGATGCTTGTCCAAGTCCCATTATGTCAAATAGATACCTGCACTTGGTCCGATAACAATATACATGCATGGTTGTGTTAAATCTAAATCGGGTGTAAGAGATCAAATATGGACCCCATAGAAAATATACCCATGTGTCCATATTTTATCGTGGAATTTTTATCCCCCTGGCCCATTGTAAGCAGTGCAATATTGACTAGATAATATAATCCAGTTTGTGGATTGTTACTAAAAATTCTATGAATTTTGTATAATGAAATATACATTTTTTTATTATTATTTTGATGCAATTAAATTTTACAATTTTTTTTAAACAAAGTGCACATAAGTGACATAACCACATATATTTTAATGAGCCATTTCTGTCCTTATTTCAGTTGTGCTACTTTTGTATTGGGTTTTGTCATATGTGCCATAATGGGTTGTGCCTTTTTATGTGCCTTTACGGTGGAGCACCACATTGAAAGGCCTGTTGTCATTGACTGTGTATAGTTATGCTATGAATTGCTATGTGAGACTAAAATTGCTTTGCATGTTTTCTTCCTAACTGCTGAATCATGCTGACACTTGTCACTGTCACAACAAACAATTAGCGAATTTAACTGCTCAAGTCTCTTTCAACTGTGCTCACATAAAGCACTGGTAGGGTCCATGTTCCATAACAGAATATTGACACACCAGGTTCAAATTATATAGGGGTCATTCTGTGTGAATTCAACAAAAATGTCTAACATTTGTTGCATTGATCTCTTCATTTTTAATATAAATAAATTTATTAATATTTCATGGTTAATAACTCATGGAATAATCAACCTATATCAATGACATTTAGTGGAATTGTTCCATGTATACATTGCATAATCATAATTAGAACATGCATACATTTTATAGTGAATGTAAACTGATAATAATCTAGACATATTCAATAAATCACTTGGAAGTATATTGAGCTAATTGTTATTTGTACTACCAGCCTGGTTTATGCTTAATCAAATCAAATCAGATCAATATCTGCTATCCCCCATTTGTTTGGGTCTGAAGTTAGCAATTTTTTTTAAATATCATAACGTAGCATCTTTGTATCTGTGTGTGTATATATATACATATATATATATATATATATATATATATATTAGCAATTTATACTAGATGTCATATTGCTCTGATATGAACATTGGGGCGCATAAATAAAAATATACCTGAGAACTCTTGCGAGTGATTTATTAACAAACCATGATTTCTATCAGCTTAATACACAATAACCTTCAATAGCATATAGGTATGTTCTGATTATGGGTATTTGATGTACACATTGCAGAGAACAATTCCACCAGGGTTTATTGATGTAGGTTCTTTACGTTAGATATTAATCTGTGAAATATGAATAATTTCATACATGTTTTAAATGCCATCACAAATTGTATAAGTACTAAGTTTCAAATTGACAGCTTGAAAAATACCGGTAACTTTTTTACATGCTTATCTTATCAGTGGCATTCATCAAAGTGACCAAACAGATTTGTTAAAAAATGAAGAGATAAGTGCAACACCCATAGGATAAATCAATATGGAGTGAGCCATGGAGAAAATGTTTTCCCTGGGGTTCATTACTTCATATATTCTATACGACACTGACACTATCATATTATAAAGGTAAGATATAGAAGAAAAAGTTTCTCACGTGATAATTTTTTATTATTCAAATTTTTTTAATCTTTTCAGGTGAAGGATTCGCCTTTAGCTAGTACAAGTACTAGTTTCAAATCATCCAGCGCTCCTGCTATGACACCATCGACAACCGATGCTGAAACACAAACCGATCCGGTTACAGTATCTCAAGTGCGACACTTCAAGGATGTTGCTGTAGTCACGGATGACATTATTGCACCCATGAATGTTGATCATGACCACTCATATGTGAAGCTGCCATCAGATTTGAACGTGTCTCCTCTCCATGACAGTCCTCTCGCAGTGAACGTCACTCCAGATGTTCCAATGTCACTGCCGGTTTCGTCAGATGATTCTACAAGTATCTGCAACAGTGAGAACAAAGACATTGGCGCAAATGATGCAGACTTTGTGACAACAGGTGACAGCGACATAACCAAGGATGACTCAAGCAGCTCAGAGACATATGAGAAGGAAAAGAAGTTTGTAATTTGTGAGAGAAACCTGATGTCACTGTTCTGCACCTGCCACACATCCAACTGCCACAAACCACTCATTTCAAAGCCCTACGTCACAGTGCATGGGTTTGCAGTGGTTGTGACAACAGAATGTGTAGACGGCCATTCATTCATGTGGCACTCTCAACCCAAAATCAACAACGTCTATGAGAGTAATCTGTTGGTACCAAGCGCTCTCTTCCTGACTGGACACTCATTCACTGTTTTCAAAGAGATGTGCGATCTGGTCAACCTATGCTCTCTGTCACCTCGCCAATGCTACAACATGCAGCAGGCATTCGTACTGCCTGTGATGAAGGACATATGGATATGTCACACAGAGGCCATCATGTCATCCCTAGCCGGACAGAGCGTGATCGCGTCAGGTGATGCAAGGTGTGACAGTCCAGGTCACAATGCTACTTATGGCACCTACTCCATCATGGACACACAAAGCAGACTGATCATCGCCCAGCTACTGGATGGAAGTGGAGGGAATGAAACGGTGCTTGCACAATCTTGGCGACCACAGGGTGGAAATCAGCACACTTGCAACTGACAGACACCCTAGCATCCGTAAGACCTTGGCTGACGACTACCCACAGATCAGACATGAGTACGACCTGTGGCACATCGTCAAGTCATTGAAGAAGAGGTTGTTGTCCGCGAAGAAACCCGAGATTGTGCCTTGGATAAATGCCATTGCAAACCACCTATGGTACTGCGCATCAGCTTGCAAGGGTGATCCTCGGCTCATGAAGGAAATGTGGATGTCCCTCCTTCATCACATCAAGAACTGCCACTCGTGGACGGCTGGTGCAGAGCTGTACCAGAAATGTAGCCGTGCACCATACACGTCAGATGAGGTACACACAACACCATGGCTAACAGAAGGATCCGAAGCTTTCACCACGACCCAAAAGCTCATCCTAGACCGTCGCTTGCTACAGGACATCGAAAGCGTGACACAATGCATCCACACAGGCGAACTGGAGAGCATACACTCCCTCTTCCTGAAGTACGCACCGAAAAGGAAGCACTTCAGTCGCGAAGGCATCACAGCACGTCTCCACTTGGCTACTATCGACCACAACACAAATGTTCAGGTAAGGTTTGTAATAGTGTCCACAAAGTTATGAAATAATGTGTCAATTGCATATAATTATATGATAAAGTTGCACATTATAAAAATGTGGGTATGCACCATGTATGCAACACATTGCATTACAAAAAATGCTGATGTGGCTGAAAAGTCCTGCCTGTTCAGTGACAAATCAACGATGAGGTTATGATGCTTAGTACATGTATAAGCAGAATCAGAAGTTTGAGCTTTTGAATTGCTTGTTGATATATATAATTATGTTTATTCATTCAACATAGCTATTTGAATGTGGTATATATAATTGCAAAGGTGGAATTGGAAGTGAATACCTTACTACACAATAGCCCAGCTCAATTTTGGTGATTTTCGTTGGGAGCATAACAATCACTACTGCAGGTGTCAATGGGGCTTATGTCAAGTTTGAGACATAAATCCCATTCACACAAGCAGTGGTGGTTTTTTCCCAACCAAAATGGAGTTGGGCTATTGTTTAATTGCTAATGTGGACGTGGAATTCATTGAAGATACGTGGAATTGAACTGGTGTGATATAGAAAAGTTACCCCATACAGAATTGTGACCCCAAGATCACTTTTCTATAGCAATATGCCTATTTAAATATGACCCCCACTATAGAATTGTGACCCCATCCTAAAAAATTATTTTGAAACATAGTAAGTGGTTAGGAGTTTGGAGACACGTTTAGGTTGATTAGTGACATATATCTAACAATGTAACACATAAATGGGGATAATTAAATACTAATTGTTATGAAGTTGTTCACACATAATATTTATACATGATACAATATAACCGTTTGGTATTTATTAATTTAGTCAAATATAATAAATTCCTGCTAAAACCTTTTTACATTAGTATATTACTATTAGGTACACACCATTTTTATAAATTTTAATTGCATGCCTATTTTAGCATGCTTATTATTAATTTAGTCAAATATAATAAATTCCTGCTAAAACATTTTTACACTAGTATATTACTAATAGGTACAATTTTTTTTTAATAATTTTAATTGCATGCCTATTTTAGCATGCTACATACAGACCAAAAATATAAATATACTGCATATCAAACTTATATACACTGTACATACATACTTGTTGTATTTAAATTGCAGTCTGGACAATAAGTAATTAGCAATGGGGGTCAACATTCTATGGTGGTCACTTTTCTATTGCAATGTGCCCACTGAATTGTGACCCCCCCCACTATAGAATTGTGACCCCCAACCTAAACAATTATGTTGACTTCAGAATGTATATCTGACATGCATACCTGTTATTTTTAAATGGCAGCTTAAACAATAAATAGTTAGCATAGCAATAAGGGGTCCTTTCTATGGGAGTCACTTTACTATGTCACACCGGAATTGGAACTGCTTGAATTGACCCTAAGTCTAATAAATATTAGGGTTACAGTAACCATTTCATGCAAGAATTTACAAACTGTTTGGTTTGTTCTGTGCATGTTGCAGCTATAGATAATTATGTTTCATTTTATTATGTCCATCTATAAAATTATTTATCATTTGTCCATTCAGCGGGAAATGGCAAAAACGGCAGACAACAAGCTACGTCATCAGCTGCAGTATTCTAAGTCGGCTGGTCGATACGTAGTGAAGAAGGTGATGGCACCGAAGGACTACAGTTTCAGGAGAGAAATTCTACAGGGCATTGTTGCTAGATGCATGGGTGGCCCAAAGCTGAGACATGTGCTCCAAGGTGTGACATCCACCAAGGAAACAACTCTAGCAGAGCATGCTGGCATTAAAAAACCAATAAAAGAGGAGGCTGTGGCACAGCAGAGAACACGCTTTACCGATAAATAGTTTCCTCCATCAATCAGTCAAGTGCCAGCAAAATTTACATGACATACAATTTCGGAACTTTCTAAGTAGCTCATACCTCACTCTGAGAAGTACATGTATTGAATCATATGTGACCCAGTGCTTTTGTTTTAATTTGGTGTGGCCTCTTGTCAGAGCACTGCATAGAAAATTAGTATATCATCTGTATTAACTGTGTACAAAACTAACACTGACCCTCATTGAACAATAGGATTAAAACATATCAATTGGTACAGAATACTACAGATGATTATGGTGAAAAGTTACATGTCTTCACTGTATGATTATTTCCTAAGCTAAACGACCAATACATTCACTACGTTGTGCCATAATAATGTATGTAATTTTGATATCCATGATCCAGGTTGTGTTTCCCGGTGGTAGAAGTAGTCAATGTTTAGTCTTGGTTTCAGTCATCCTAGTTAGACTTATTTCATTGCTAATTGTTTTTCTATGTGAATAAACATTTGATATATTGTGTGTTGGCCTCAACAAATTAAATTGTGTGTATGGACATGGTTGTATTAGCAGGTGGTAGAAGTAACTGTTTTTAGTCAATGTTTAGTCTTGGTTTCAGTCATCCTAGTTAGACTTATTTCATTGCTAATTGTTTTTCTATGTGAATAAACATTTGATATATTGTATGATGGTCTCAACATAAATGAAATTGTGTGTATGGACATGCAAAATGCTGCAGGTAACATTTTTGTTGTCAGAAGTGAGATAAGATGGCATTCAGATAATTAAGTTATTATTGCTTTAGTGGGGATGTTTTTACTTTTTCAACCTGCTGCATACTGTGTGTGCCTCATGCTTTGTCTATATCAGTACACTCACCTCTGTTAGGTCAATCTCCATAGCTAAACTTTTCATAAATCCCATTCTGTTCAGGATACACATCACAGATCCTTCCCACAGCACAGGATGGGATTACTCGTCTGTTGCCTTTCCCAAGCCTCCCTCTTGCCCACAGCGTAAAATGTCGATATGCAGCTAGTCGATATGTTCTGAAATATAACTTGTTAGGATTAGTTGATAGCACTAATTCTATAATTATCATAATAGTTGCAAAACTGTGAATATCACATAGCTAATTACTGTTATTTAAATGATTACAATGCACCTTACAACAATGTGTTGTGTGGTGCTACAAAGGTGGAATAATTACAAGTATGATTGTTAATGTAATCGTGATTACAGTCATTATTATAGCCACGGTTACAATAACATTTAACAATATAATTGACATAATGAATGAAATAAAATCCTTATGCTATTGTTGTCACCAATGTTATTCAACACAATATTAAAATACAGTCAAGAAACATTGCATTAGGTTAGGTACACAATAAGGAGAAAAGCATGTATGCAATTTGTAGTTGGGTCATGGCTATGGCTGAGGTTGGCTAAAAGATAATTATCCAGAAGTGAATAATTCTTGTGTTTGTAATCAAGATTATGATTACTAAAATGACAATTATTATTCGATAACAATCGAAATACTGACCTGCTAGCTATAGGTAGGTATATCAACAAAAAATTCAAATCGATCAGATGATCATTTAAATGGTTCCACAGGATAGAGTGTCCTATAAAGTTTATAACACTTTTGGAATTTTGTTGATATCTACATTATTTCCGAAGTTATTCCACTTTTTGATCTCTGAAAATTAGCATTGATGTCTATACAATTTGGTTCCATTTCTTGTGACCCGGAATGCTGAGGACTGTATTTCATTTATATGAAAATAGCAATAGTTTTTAATGTATTGAACATATTGATGTGAAATAAAAAGGTATATGACCCAGAAACTAATGTTAATAATATATGACCTTGACATGACCTAATTAGTTGACCTACATTTAACCTTTGACCTATATACATGGAGTAATGGGATTATTTGGTTGTAATTAATTAGTAAATGAGTTTATTAAACCTTTATGGGATGGAAATTGTCAATGTATCTACTTCAATGTCATGTGACTTGGTAAATCCATATTTTTGATGACCTAATTAATTGACCTACATTTTACATTTGACCTATTTACCTTGATTAATGGGCTAATTTAGCTGTTATTTAATAGGTAATTGGCCTATTTAACTTTTAATGGATGGAAAATGTCAATTTATCAACTTGAATACTATGTGACCATGTAATTTTACATTACCTAATTAGTTTACCTGCATTTCACACTTGACCTATTTACAGGGAGTAATAGCATGGTAATAAGTTGGTCCACCCATACAGGGCTAGGGGCATCAAAATAATTGTATGTGTTTAGATTATATTACAGTTAATTGTACATATTTTACCATGTATTAATTATGAAAAGGCTAGATGTTATTCAAAAGCAACCATTTATTTCTATATACACATACGTTTCTTCAGACAATGTCAATGCCTATCGATGTTCGTCATATTTTTTATTTCTTGCAGGCAAATGCAATAGTGTGTCAATGTTCCACAAGCACACTGTCTCAGCATCAAGCACATGATTTTGTTTATCATGTTAGATGAGTGCATGGCAATAATTTCCATGTGTAAGAGTATAATGGTTATCGTAGACGACAGCACATTTGTCAAAACCAGAATTCATCACTTTGATGTCGCTCATCGATGGACGATGAATCTATCTCAAATCATCATTGAAGAAAGGAACAGTTGTCCTGAGATGAAGTCTTGTATGATGTTGCAATAGTGCATGCAGTGTTATCTCCAAGGTGTTCATCATTCGATTCATTTGTATCATAACAGCCGATTGTAATCCATATAAATTATAAACTAGCTGAAGTCTGTACACACGAGTTGCTGTTGAATACCTTTACCTGTAACACAAAATACTTTTGAATAATTAAATTAATAATTATAATATTATATATCTGATATAATCAGATGATAAAATATCAAAAGTACATTTTATAACAGTAAATTTTGCACAAATAAAAACTGGATCTTCTAAAATCCAAGATGTCAAATAATGTGTAAAATAAAATAACGATAATTAAGAAGATATTCAAGTTGGCATAAATGATCACTGCAAATAAAAATTAACAAAACACAAATAGTGGCAGATATTAAGTATAAAATATGCATAATGAAATATTAAAGTGAAAAGTATCTGCAGCTTTAAACAATGATTACTTGGTTTTTAACAGTAATCACTGGAAGGCGACCGAACATATAGGTATATACAAATACACAACAATTTTGTTATTCATCATAAATGCATACCTTAGAAACACTACACAACTCACACCAGTTATTACAATTTACAAATTATATAATCAGTAAAAAAGGTATGCAGTAAAACGCAACAAAAAAAATAATAAAACATAATTTCTGACAACTAGTAAGTACTGCTACACAAACTACAGAAAGACATATATAACAAATGCTATAAACAAAATGTGCCAGCAATTTATTGTTGAAATGTGGATTGCTCGGATTCTTAGAAAAGATTTCATATTCCAGTATTGCAGATGACGCCATGACGATGTCAAATCATCTTGCAGTAATTTACCTTTCGTAATTTTTAACATAAAAATATTGACGCATAGACAACAATAATACATTTATAATAACTGTTATCAACAAAACATGCAATAATTTAATCGCAGAAATACGGATGTCAACGGATTACGATGCGTCGAAAGGTCTTTACAATATACGTTCACGCGAAGCCACCGACCGCAGCTTCCGAACGACAAAACATGACAGATTAGCGCGCACCGGGTCATGTTGCCCACGTTTTTCTGAAAAACGGCAGTTGTCCACTGCAATAATATGCACATCATTTTAAAGCTAAGTAATTATTGTACTGTTCTTTTTTAGTCCTATAAAATTCTTCTTTATATTATATGTACTTTTTAACAAGTTTAAGCAAAACAAAATTTACTTACCTTCGTGCAGTCACAAAAGCGTCGGAATGAAAAAATTATCGCGCCCATAATGTAAAGAAGACATTCATTGGTCGATATGAAGTTAAACAAACTCGGCCACGTCATTTGCATACCGAGTATTTTGGCTTTTCCCGCGACCATGTGATGCGAGCGTCACGCCTTCGTGCCAAATATGGGACACATAAAATGACGCTATTTTCGACGACAACGAAAAAGTGACGCCATCTAGCGGAACTTGATATACCTACTATAGGGCGAATCAATGAGTCGGCACGCAAATCATGCAACGACAATAGACCAACGTCCAGCACCGCCCTGTTTGTGCATACCGCTACAAAGTCTTTGTGTTCGGTGACGCAAGTACCAACAGGGTCGGGCAAACGGTGCTGTATAGCAGGTACCTCGGCGCAGCATAATGATTCGACGTGCGTAGACATCGGGACACAGTTACTCAATACATCGCCAGCTAGTACGTACATCATATCCTCCCGACAAAATCCACGTTTTGTTTTCTGTATCCAACACACGTTAACGCATGCAAGTTGCAATGCTATTAAGCTTACTGCTTTCATATGTCGTACTTTAAATAAGATAAATGTATCTTTTATATAAGTGACGTCAGCAGCCTCTTAACTTGGCTAGCTGCGCAGATATAAGTAGAACGTTGCCGGTGATCTCAGCCTGTTTGAGGGCATGACGTTGGCCAGAAATAAGTGTCCGACAGTGAACCCGGCCTGTGCGGCAGTGATCTCGGCCTGTAATTTTCTGTAAAAACCGACGTTAGATAAAGCTTCTTCTTGTCTAGTCAGTGATCTCGGCCTGTTTGAGGGAGTGATGTAGGCCAGAAATAAGTGTTTGTAAAATAAAACGTTGTATTATGTATTGTGATAACTGCTATATACTCCAGTAATCGACTCAATAATAATGTACAATATTGCATCCCAGCAATCACACTACGTATATGCAACGTTGTATGAAGGTAAAGGTTTGGTAACGTCAGGAATTACGCTTTATTAACGTTGTGTCAACGTAGTCTATCTACGTTATGACAATACGTAACAACAACGTAACAGTATTACGTTCTACTTACGTCGTGTCCACGTACTGCAACTACGTTGTGCCAGTACGTAGCAAAGACGTAACGATATTACGTCGTGTCCACGTACTCCAACTACGTTGTGCCAGTACGTAGCAACGACGTAGCGATATTACCTATAATTATATTATCTTCCTACAATTTTTCTGACATTATTATGCCGTTTCCAGACATGTTTGGCACCTTGTCACTACCTTTATAATACGTTTATACCACGTAAAATAAAAGGATTTCCTGACATTATCAAACTACTAATATTCTCGTATATGCAACGTCTTTTACTGGGATAATCCATTATAATTTTAGAGTCCGTCGTAAGGATATATGTTACGTAGAAATAACGATCGTTGCATGGGGCGGCTCGATTCAATACTGTCAGATATTTACAATGTTATGCATAGTTATAACAATATTTCTACAAAACTTGTCCATCAAATGAACTGTATTATGAAGAAGCGTTTTAAAATTTAAACGCGCCACCCATGGTAGTTTAACTGATGTCACACGATTGACACTGGTATAATCGGCAACAGCGTGTTAATCGCAACGACATTCTGTGGACAAATTTGTGTCCAGACATGTGTCATATAACTGGTACAGAACACGTAAATTCACGTATTTCAACTGGTTCAAATCACCGGTTTCCGTAAGTGAATTCACAAGATTCTGTGGACAAATTTGTGTCCCGTAACTGGTTCATTTGACTGGGTGAATCCATGCCTTGTGGGTTAACCATCTCGTGAGCGCAATGACAAATCTTAAAGTTAAATACCTAAACCGTAAGACGCTCTCGAATATTCGACATTTTCGCGGTTCTTTTGATGTTCTGATCGGCATGCGAGTAATACGATTCCTTAATCCGCGCTAGTGACCCGCAGGTTAACTATAATCCATCATTAGTTGCACTACCCCACGGGGCCACTCAATGCACTGCCAGTATACCACCCTTGAGAACTGACCGAACTGAGTCCCTGAATACGTTTTACACTTTCAGTGCCGTTTTCTCGTTGAGCGGGTTGAAATACGCACACTTTTCCTTGGACAGGAGTCACATTCCACAAGTTACGCAAAATTATATTATCTTTTCAAGTTAAAGGAGTAAAAGGAAATACGCATTTTTCGCGTATAAACTATGCAATGTTTCACGATATGTGCTGTAGATTAATTCATTATCATAATATGTCGGTGAATTATTCACTTTAATTAACATTCTAATGTACGCATAACATATTTTTTATTACTACATTTATTTTATTTAAAGTACGAAATATGAAAGTAGTAAGCTTAATAGCAGTGCAACTTGCTTGTGTTAACGTGTGTTGGATACAGAAAATAAAACGTGGATTTTGTCGGGAGGATATGATGCACGTACTAGCTGGCGATGTATTGAGTGACCCCCCCCCCCGTGGCCACAACTCGGGAAACGTAGGGGTGACTACAGTGGCTAGTTTTAGTATTGCGATAGTTGTATTACTATTGCAATACTATTGCGATTATTTACCAGTTATTGCTATATATAGTGTAATGTATTCGCGCTTAACCAGGTGAGCTGCAGTACCGAACATAATTTAATGGTGGCGCCATCGCGTGGCCTTGGATGCAATTGATTTGTAAGTTCACTGAAGTCACTGCAACGCAGGACAGCTATTTCGGGACCGTGAGGGAAGCCCGTCGCGACCGTTGACCAATCCCATGCGCGCTTCACTAACACGAATCGCGCGACGCGGAGCGGTGACTGACCAATCACATGCGCGCTTCACTGACATGGATGGCGCTTCATACACAGTTTCCACATGAACACCACGACACATTACCTACTCGGGAATCATCTGCAGTCAAAGCGCTGTTTTCAAAGTCACCCAAGTCCAGCGATAACAAAGGCGAAGCCGACCTGGAGCGGGGCTCGCACACTGGGTGAAACCCGTAAGGAACAGGTCCTTTTCGACTGTCAGCCGTTGTTTCCAAGTGGCCTGTCGAACTAGCCTCTTCATCTGTGCTTTCCATTTCCCCAAAGATTACTATTACGGAAGGAAGGCAGAACTGTCACAGACACAGGCGACTATCATGTAAACATTTAAAAAATAGTTCCGGTATTCCGTTGTCGCATATTCTCGTTGGCTAGCGTCTCGTGTGTTCGAGAAGTGTGGCGTTTTCCACGATTTTTTGTGTATTTATTGTCATTTCTTGCACTTTTTTATTTCGAGCGCGCAAAAAAAACTATTTTGTTGACGTGTGTAACGATCTCCATGTAGAATAGAGCGTCATATTTTTGTTTTCGCTCCAAAACGTCTATTTACGAAGAAAATCGCAAAAAATCGAAAATTTGCATTGATTAGATATACGCGACTCAAACCACTCGTTTCGACAACAAGATGGCGATACGCAGTGATGTATTTTGTCGATTTTTGTCTCGAACAAAATTGGTTTTTCAGCTTATCTCATAAATTAGCAGGTATCTGTCACCATTAATGCATAGTTAGATAATATATATTTAAATATACGGCATAACACAAAATTGCTTCAGTTCCCCTTTAAACCACATTCTTTCAGGCGTTCTTCATAACTAAGGTCTCTCAGTTCTGGAATCATTTTAGTTGCTCTCCTTTGAATATCAATATGCAGTGTCCCGAGTGATGGCGACTGATGCCCTCGGAGACGTTTAGGAATAGGTAAACGTGAAGCAATATCAAAACAAGCGGATATTTAGATTTAAACACCGGTGACCGGCGCCACTAGAATCCGTTAGTAAGTAGTTACTCTGCAGTGTAAGGCCAGCCAAACGTGTGACAAATGTCCCCGGCCCAGGCAATTATAGACTCCACGTGTAATGGGCCATAGCCGCGCTTAATAAACTGTGGATTCTAAGGGTGTTGGTCTGAAACATGCGGAGACCGCAGGTTGAATACATAAAAAACAACAATTGTGAACTGTGACCTCCAGAGAACGTTCGTGTCGTTCAGCCATGGGTAACCTAGGCTGAGGGGTTAGTTCATCAAAATACGCTAGAGGGAGCGACGTGAAACTCCAAGGGCTGGGGCTCCGAAGAGAGGTCGTAGTATCCACGGCTGGAGGATATAAACACGCATGATGATATTTATTAAACAGATGGGTACGATATCAATAGACATTCGTTAAAACGTTATGTGTCTATTTCACACTGTGCTAAAACAACGTTTACGCTACAACTACACGTGACTAAATGTTTGCATTAACCTTTATTATCGCTCAGGTTGCTACCTACCAGGCTACCGAAGCCTAAAGGGACAGGGACATTCCAGTTAGTGCATATCTCCTGGTAATTGATTAGAACTACCAGGTTTATCTGTTCACTACCAGAGTACCAGGCTCAGGACAATGGCTGAGAAAATAGGCATCTTTTAGTGTAACAAATGTGGAGTAATTCTTTACGTATACTGGTCGGCGTCAAATTCCAGTTACTTATTAGAATGTGCCGTTTTCACACGTCTTAAGAAACTTTTTGCGCAAGATGTTGATATACCAATTCACCAACATTTACTTCATCAGTTCAGTGCAAACACATTGTTAGAAAAGTTGTTTTGAGTGAAATACGTACGATAATTGAACGCTGAGCGAGGTGCCGGGAAACGAAGCTCCTTAAATTCGACCTAAATACTTTGCATGTTAGAAAAAAGTCACTGCGTGGTAAGCTGCAACACATTAAATGTACAAACACTATGGAAAATGTGGTATATTTACATCATGGCCACCAGAATCACCAATGTGGCGTGTTGGAACTGCCATCTTGTGACCATTGTCCTTATGAAATACCAAAATATGTCTCAAAAAACTGTTTGTGTAATTTTTGTTCTAAGCAGTTAGCTTTGTTGGGCATTTACACTCCCAATGACTGATAATGGACGATGGTGACACCTGTTATGCGATATCCAGTGAGAATCTCAAAATGGGTTGAATTCAGGAATGGCTCGAATTAGAAGCCAGTGCCTATATGGGGCCTTTCTATTACGTCCAGTCCATCAAGCCATGTGTGTTGCTGAGCGATACCAGAGGAGGCTGGTGCATTATCAAGTGTTGTAAAACACAATATTTGGTAATAACAATTAACATGCCCTTTGTGTACATCAAATAATGTAGTTTGATGAAATGAACATTATGAGATAGTTAAAATGAGGTAAGAATGACAATTCCAATTTGGAAACGTTTCAATGTTGAGTACATGTTGCATGTTGAAGTGAGCCTGGCTTGGGAGGTCGGCTGTCAGTGCAGTCACAGAGCATTCAGGACCAGCAGTGCAGCATTCGCAGGTGGCAAGTGGCGCTTGGAGTAAGTGGTACAAGTTTGTTTTTTTCATAATGTCAAACTCTCAATCGAGACGACCAGGATTCGAATCCTCGTGCTCAGTGAAAAGCAAGTCGTTATCATGACATTAAATTTGAAGAAATTATAACTAATGTTTTGAAAGTGCTCAGAACTTTTTGTTTTAATAGGAATAGAAGAGCATGCAGCATTGCACTGATTAGTTCAGTGCACATCTTGTGGTGACACAAACACTACAGTATTGATATCAGTTATTTTCATTGTAAAGCATACACCACTCGACTATGTAATGTACAGGAGCCTATAATATATTTGCTTGCATTATTTAACATTGATCTTCTTATGCCTTTAACTTGAAGTATATTTGTAAAAAAATAAACATGTCTTCACGTGGTCAGAAGAATGGCCTCCATACATCAGCATTGTCTGTCCAGAAACCACACCAGTGGTTATTGTTGTTCTGTAGGCGAGGAATGAGTGCCAGTGGCAATGAATATGGCCCATTGGTTGATATTCCTGATTGGTCATATGCAGGCAAGTGTAACTTTAATAATTCCTGTTGTGACTTGTGAGTAAACTGTAGCAAGTGAAGTAAACAAATTATGCATTTACCAATGTTTACTAAAAAAAATTGCAGAAATAAAATAACAAGTCCAGTAACCCCGAAACATGAAACCTACTTTGCTTTATTGGTGTGGCAGAATGGGATTTAAATTTTTTTTCTTTGTTCTACTCCTACAAATATGAAATAAACTTTATCAATAGAAAGACAGATTTAATCCCCAAACTTTGGCAAACTATAATAATATTCAATGTCATTTAATTATGCCCACCTTCACCTTGACAAAAATGTTCGATGAATGCCTGACTTAGGAGTTCAGGCGGTAATTCAAAAGTACATTCACAAATTGGGTTCATTTGCCTATTGTAAAATGCCATTTTCTTGTTCTTCACAGCAGGAGATGTGTACTTGAAATGTTTCTATGGTTTTCATCTATTCTTGGCATGTTTCAGATGGTCGGCCAGCTCCCCTGGGACGAAGAGAGATTGCACGCAGAGAAAGACGCAGGGACTGCGCGGTAAGCATGCATGCATTTTATATCACATATAAACCTGTTTGTTGTATGGAAGAGTGCATAATTAAAATTGTTCAAGTTAACTTATATGACATCTCTTGCAATGTGGTTCTTGTATATTCCATCAGCATTGTTGGCTTTATGCAGTAATAACATTCACTGTTTAGCTTTGTAAAAAAGTTATGTAATCATGCCTAGGATTTGTTATATGGTTATTAATTCATACCTGGTCTTTTGTACCGTTGCATAATTCATGTCTGGAATGTTTAATGTTAATGATGCAGCAGCTAGTATATTTGTCCAGTTTTCATGTAATCCCAAATTGCTACTATAAACATGCAACGTGTGGCATGATGCTATGTTCAATCATTCACCCAGTTACAGCACTCGGTGTGATAAAACTAGAATAGTTTTGAACAGATAACGCACACAGAGTCACACAGTAGTTTAATGTAGTAGCTTTATGTATTATATATTCAGAAATATATTTTATGTGTACATGTATGTATTGTACTGTTAATGCTCTTTGATAGTTGTTACCTAGAATATAATTTTTTTTATTTGATTGAACTTTGAATGCATTTGTACTTATATGAAGATAAAATCGCGTGATATTTTGACAGACCTGCAAATGCTCAATCAAGTGTTATATTATGCACTAGAGGTGCCACGGGTTTGTTCATGTAGCCTCTGGTATACACAGTGATTTGACCGCTAAATCTTCAAATATGAAGTGCAAAATTGAATTTGTGTTGTAATAACCTATCCGCATAACATCATGTTCCTTATCTGAACTACAACAGCAGGAACTTTTATTAATTGTCACAAAATAACCTTTTGGGCCTGTTGTTCTGTTACAGATGCGAGTTGTTGAACTGATAGATGAGATGAAATTTGCCAAGAAAAATTATGCGAGGAAACAGAAACTTCAAGAAGAAGAAAAGAACCGATTGATCAGTCGCAAACTCAAATCAAGAACATCATGACAAGAAAAATAGAACACTCGTATACCATCATCATAACAGCTGAAACAGGTATTCATCAGTGAAGAATTCCGTGGTACCTGAGGGTAGCTGTATGATATCCAAGTTCTGTATTTCTGCACACCATTAAATACTGTCATGTGACATGGATATTTTCATCCTGGTTTGTGTTATCTGTTTGTTAAAACTATAAGATGGAATAATGTACCTTTTTAACTAGAATTTCGATAAATAACTTAAATGCCCATCATGAGTTAACTTGCCCCAGGATTCAGCTGCTTGTGTAAACACAATTATCTGGATTCATAATTCTGGAACATGTTATGCAGAAAACTACATTTTAAAGTACCAACATATACATTACAATCTGTTTTTTAATATGCCAATGTATATTATAGTGTTGCTGCAGCATTTGTATTTAGAAAAAAAATCGATCATCAGAACAAGATGCAGCAAACAAAAAATTATTTAGCCTATATTTATTGTGAGAGTTCCAACAGGAAAGGATTCACCTAAATGGACTTGGTTACAGGTTCCACTAAGTGGTTCTTTCACTTGTGTAAGTATTGTAGAAGGATAGCAGATAAGATAATGCCAACAACACTGAGCTTTCTTGTGCAATTCAAACAGAAGACTTGAAATGGTCCTCCACCATTGGAATGTGAAACTTGTGAAACAATGAAGACCCTATTCTTTCAAGAAACAAGTCTGTATGAACACTTTCTCCTGCTGCTTGTCCACCAACATGTTGACAACATTTGAGCAGTTATGAAACTCGACACACACACACATCCACTGTGTACGATCTCAAGACATGATCTCACAAGTCCTCATCTTAATGACATACAGAGTCTTGCCGGCAAGAATAAACATTCGGTCATCGGTAACCTGCAGGCCCATGATTGTGTCAACCGACTGCAGACTGACCAGCTGCTGCTTTGCAATGGCGGCCACTTCCCGGCCAGTCTTACGGTTGCGTAGGGGCGACAGTATGGGCGCAGGCTGCCAGTACACATACACGTGTCTCGCGCTGTCACACACAACTGCGTACGAGAAGTTGGATGCACACGACGTGAACTTCTTGTCCCGCTTAGCTGCTAGCACGTAGCCGAGGGCATTGAACGTGGCAACATGTTCCCATGGCGACGCGCTCTCATTGGTCGGCTGCCAGATCAGTCCATCGACGTCATGACGCAGGCACAGGCAGAGTCGCTTGGTGTTGCTGTCAGACAGGCAGTTGAAGAGCCACTGGTGACTGCTCAGGTTGACCTGCAATGGACGTCAAGGCAATCAGAGACCCGAGCCATACTCCCTTGGCATGGACTGAAACCACTGACTAAGGGAGTATGGCTCTGGTGGATTTTCCAGATATATTTAAATGGCTGTTTTAACTACAGTGATTTAAAATACATTCATTTCATCAAATAGATCACAGGCACATCAGGCAAAAATTTGAACCCCTCAGAGGTCTTTCGTTCTAATGATAACTTTTCTAACGGATCAGATTTGTTTTCAATGTAACTCCTCAGAGGTCTTTCGTTCTAATGATAACTTTTGCATGTCCCTGTTCATAATACCATGCTTAAAAACTCGGATTTGTTGCACCTCTGAGCTAAAATTTCTTAGGTTTAGATGTGGTAGGCATTTTTATTATTATTCAGTAAATTCAGACACTCAAACTGAAACATTCAAATTAAACGTATAAAAAAATATGGTTAATTAAAAACATTTGGGTAGTAAACTGTTAGAACAGATAGTATATATTATATTTAAACATGATTTTTAAATAAAAACATCATGCTGTCTGACAAGGAAGTCTCTGAGAGGACATTACAGATCCACCAGAAGAGACATGACAACAAATGACACTGAATTCGGGACGAACTAACCTAACATGTCACATGACTGCCTCACCTGGTGTGTCACCTCATGTGAGGTACCGTCAATACGCAGCATGACAGCACTGTCTGGAGGGAACATGTCACAGTCCTCCAGCTCCTGGGCATTGTAGGGAGGCTTCACGTTCTCCTCAGGATCAGGATTCTGAGAACACATTGGAACATTAGGCACTAATGCATTTTTTTTCAGCTCTGTTATGCGTTTAATAAAGATGTTCTTAGCTACAATAAAAGATAATCTGCACAATTACAAGTTTAAAAGTAGGCCTGTGTTCTATAATGGTGCAATAATATGGATTTATTTGAGCAGAATAGTAACATTTTAACTACTCTACGGAAATACAAGTGTATAATAAAGCAATTTACATTATTAAATGATGTGAACATATGTAATAATATTGCATAGTATATCTTACACTGCTTTTGTATTTATTACTAAGACATGTGACAATAATATAGAAGCGGTGTAAGCAGGCGTAAGACTCAGAGCCAGCAGCTCGCACCAGCCGGCTGTCACGACTGCAAAAGACACTCTTAATACTAAGACATGTTTTTCAAAACATACGAGGGGGTATAACATTTTTGTTCTCTCATTTTTCTCATGTTTTTATAACGAGTTAAAGCATGAGAGAAGACCACGTGACATCATATGTACCCTGTAGGCGAAAACTGCGAAATTTTTTTTTAATAAAAACTTACCAGAAAATTGAATTAGGTAGTGGTTTGGACTGCATATCCACATTTCTGTGGGTTTATGAGAAATTACGCAATAACTACACTTACCCATGTTTCTGAAGTGAGGTGCGCCAGTCGCTCGTGTATGTGAGCCACTTGCTCAGGATCAAGAATCATCTCGCCTCTAGTGTCTCCACACACCACCAGGGGCCACATCCCTGGATGTGCCTTTATCAATGTCAGCTCGAGTCTGCAAGAAGAATGTCTATCGACTGGAGGAAGGGTCAAGAAGAATGTCCACCGACTGGAGGAAGGGTCAAGAAGCACGGAGCACTAAGTGAAGTCATGCAATAACAATAAATTGTTAATCATATATAATGCAGTTCAAGCATGTCTATACACAATAAAATCATGTGACAGTGTTAAAAATATCAACAAATTTAAATCTCATTATCCTTGTGTAAAGTTTATCTAACTGCAATTTTAACTGTAGTATTTGATTCATAAATTGTGTGCTCAACACTGCAATGCTGTTACTAAAATATACTGTTTATGTTTCACACTTAAATACTGCCTACAATTTACGCATTGCATGAGTGACAGTTGAAGATATTAGCACGCCATCTAGTGAGTGGTATGCGGCCACCAACTGGGACCATCTCCCACAAGTGGTGCAAAGTCTCCTGCTTTGGGAGTGAGATCTTCTTTTCTGTCAACTTTTTAACACCTCCCACTTCTTCCTTTTCCAATAATCTCCTTTTAAAAACAATTTCACATTTTTTAAAAATGTATAAATTGGCCCCCTTGACACCTTAATTTAAAATTTTTTTTTTATTAAAGTATTGTGGGAGGAGAGATACCCCCTTCGCGGTACACCTCATCACCACCTTGCCCTACCTCTGGTCTTGCAGTGTCCACGTACAGGAGTCAGGCTCCACATGACTGTGGAGTTCTCCCTTCAGTAATGTCTCTCCATTCTTCACTCCCAGCTCCACTGTCTCTGGGGTCAGTCGGTACACAATGTCTGCCTTGCCAACACCAGGAGGCAGAGTGAACTGTGCCGAGATATCCTCGGTCGTCTGGTTCCACGTGTATGCTGGAACGGTGGCATCTGGCAAGGGGAACAGTGGGGTTGCTAGCAGGGTAAAACAAGGGTGTAGAAAGCAAGGGGTGCTGTGAAACATGCCAGATGAAGGTTGGTGAGGATGTGTTTGTTTGACAGGGTTGTTCATCATGGCTGTTTTCCTTCCTGTCAGCAAATGAATATTAGGTGCCAATATCATTACAATGTGATAATGATTAAACATTTTCTCTCCATATTGTACACAGCATTATTATTACTGTTTTTTTGCACCTCTGAGTTCAGGCTGCTTAGGATATAGAAGCTATAAAAGTGTTGCTATTATTACTTTGGTAATCAAGCAAAAACTACCTCACCTCACAGTGATATCTGAGTATATGGGTCAGTGTTATATTACAATCCTAGTGAGCTGACTGTTTAGTTTTACTTGACTACTAGCAGTGTTCTACCAGTGTTTTCATATAAACTGAACATATTCTTTACATTTTTTTACTTGAAACCTTGTTGTGCAGCTTGAATTGCCTCATTCCTCAAGCTTATGTACATGCTTAACTTTAACCTCACTTTACCTCACATATGCATGAACAAACCTTCCCTCTCCCTCTCCGTCTTCTGTTCTCCCAATGCCTCTGATGCCGCAGTCTGTGGCGGGGACTCAGAATCATAGACAAGTTTGAATGGCTTGTCACTGGCCACAATGATGCCTTGACCACTTGCTTCTAAGACAGCATAGTCAGGGCTACTGGCACTGGTCAGTCGGCGAGTCCGCTTCAGGGTCCACTCACTTCCCTCACCTGCTGTACACAAAGGTTGGCGTATATGTATCTCATGAAGCATGTTAACGATACAAAGTCTGCTCTGACTCCAGTGTTATATTATAGCTGTGGTTCAGTAAGACACATTAGCCTTGGGCGGTCAAGATGTTGGAATAAGTATAGTTTATAGGTGATTTTATGACAAAAATTACCAGACATTGTGTCAGAGTCAACCTTTCAAAGAAATGGTTATTCAAGCTGAAGTTTAGCTAAAGATTAACAGCCATCCCAAATTCATGAACTTACAGACAGAAACACAAGGTGCATGCTGGAATACAACAATCAGCACAGGGACATTGAGAATCAGATGTCATTTAGACACTCCCAAATTAGCCACATTTAATGATCTAGATTCTCGCTGACTTGTGCAGAAACTCCCATATACACAAAAACACATGAACAGTTCTTATACAGATTTCAAGCTGACAGTGTATCTAGTTACAACTTCCACATTCTCATTACACTTCCCTTTACCCAACAAAACATGAACCAACATTAAAAAATTCACCCACACTTCACTGGGATAATGTGGGACAATCCGTTAGAATCATGAAAACTGATACCAACAGTTTTATTAGATTTCGTCCCAGGAATATTCTGAGATGACAGTCGTACCTGGGGCAAGATTGAGCCAAGTCAAATGTGTGACGAAGGACAGGGTTCTGGCTGTGTCTCCCCCGGCTTCCTTCTTCCCGTCTGTGTCCACGTGAAGGAGCAGGCATTCAATGTGCATGTCATCTTTCCTGCCATGCAGCACGCTGTCCAGCACGATGAATGGCCTGTCGTTTGATAGTACGGCAGCACTGTAGCGCACCTGGTGGTGATACACAAAACTACTACTGACTAGCGACGACTAGTGGACAGTTTTACATAACTTGGAACAACTGCGGAAAGCACGCATAGCATTGTGAACAATTTACAAAGGGTAATTCTAGGAAGGGTAACGGTGGGGTTGAATTAAAAAAAAAATATTACACATCCTTCCTGGGATCGTAGGTGAACCCTTGAAAGTTTGGCGCCCGAGATGCAAAGCGACTAGGACGAGTAGCATAACATAATACATACATACATAACATACGTACATACATAACATACATAATATACGTACATACATAACATACATAACTGTACCTGCCAGGGGTCAGTGTGTGTCCGGCGGTCTCCAGTGGCTAGTAGGTAGAGCAAACCAGCCCCATCCGCCAGCACCAGCCAGTCAGCGGCAGGGAAGTGCAGGCTCACATTCAGTCGCTCAGCTATGTGGCGTCGACATGTCGCTTCAGGTATGTCAAATACTGTCACTGGTGCCTCCAGACTAGTTTCCTGCATGACAACACCAACACATGACAACACCAACACATTTTCTTCTCAGGACAGTACATTACGAAAACGGTAAGCATTGAAACACCAAAACTGTGCCCAGAGAAACCACTGCACAATAACCAAGACATTTATTTAAAAAATTACATGCAGTGTCTAAAACAGCTAACTTCTTCACCTCACCCACTAGCTTCCATATTGTTGGCTATCCACGTGTAACCCAGTTGTTTTAGGTGCTAAAAGCCAAGTGGATAACACCCTGCAACACAGCCACATACTTAGCAAATTGAGGTGATGTGAATTGAAAGAATTCAAGCTTCTATTGGCAGATGGGCTCTCCACCACGACAAGCCAGTTCTCCAACCCATGGGTTCCCAAACTTCCTCAGCAGTGCCCCCCCCCCAACAACAATTTCCACTTTCTGGCTGAGGCACCGAGCTTTATATTTCACACGTAATGTGCCATTCTAGAATAATTTTGCATGCTTTCCAAGGAACATATGGAACTACATGGCGGGCACCCAACTAAACCATCCTTAAATTACACCACCATGCAACCAGGTTATTCATTCAATCATGTCTGTGTAGTTGTTTCTGCCACGTTGAGAGAGTCCAGCAGGTTAGACATTTACCCCCTGACCCCTGTGTGGGATATTTCACTTCCCCTGGAACAGACACTAATCAGAAGGGTCCAACGGATTTTAGTGTCTCTTCCGGAGGAGACAGGCAATGTGGAGTGAACGATATTGCCCATGTTTTGAAACAGCAGCAGGAGGACTCGAACCCTAGTCCTCTCGACTGGCAGTCTGGGGCTCTGACTACTGTGCCCCTAAGTATGGGGCGCACACTAGTCTCATTATGACTTACTAGTAGAACAGTGAACTTGCGCACTTTCCAGTGATTATCAACAAAGAAGACAGTGTCCGAGTTCCAAGGGTCAAGGATGAGGTGGTTGTGTTTGCCAAATGACTTGACATGTTGATACGAGTACTGGTTCTCAGTCAGTGTCACCATGTCCACTGCTGGAAAAACAATTTCAAATACATATTATTATATAACACATTCACAGGCAGTAGAAATACAGACACACAAACATTATCGTTTTATGTCATTATGGCGGTTACCAACGCCACCATGGGTGTAATGTCGTTAGTTAGAAAGAGCGGTCTGTACCCATTAGTACAATTGCACAAGTAGTTACAACGTACGTAGTTTGGGGGTCTTGCATCTCCAGCCGTAGATGCCAGCATGGCCACATGTCAGTGCTGTGTCGAATTCAGAATTAAAGAGTTGTTTTCACAGGTGAGTCTTGAATTCATTATAATGGACGGCAGCACTATAGCTGGGGGCCTTTGCCACGTCGCTAGCCAACTGTGTTCCGGTTGGCTGGCTGACACTATATAAACTCGCCCCACCCCTGATGACAGAGTTCATCCATCGAAAGGGGTCCCGGATGGTTCGGCCCACGCCGACGGATGGTTCGGCCTAGTCGATTCAGCCCACACAGACGGATGGTTATGCCCACTTCACAGTCCGTATTGCATTCAACGATGGTCACTTCGGCCCACTCTAGCAGCAGAAATCTAAGAATAGTCGTTTCAGCCCACGGCCTGAATCAATAATAATCATTGTGCACAGAAACATACGCACATGCTCACACGCTAATATAATAATAATGATCTAGAACTATTTACAGAAATATAGCAATATAAATAAAATAAAAGAAAGTGGTTGACATAAAAAATGAATCAAATTGAAGTAATTAATGTCTGAGGGAAACGTCCATGAATAAAAAAGTAATAACTAGTGGAGTTTGTATTATAATATATAATGTATTGACTTCATTGTTGGTGTGAGCACATTTTATGTGATAAAGCCCTTTATACAATTATATATATATATATATATGTATGTGTGTGTGTGTGTATATGTGTGGATGTACATATATATACATATATATACATATATATACATATATATATATATATATATATGTATGTACATCCACACATACACCGTGAAACGAAGGGCACCTTGTGGTGACATACACTGGAGGTGCTCCGTGAGAAGCACAAGCAAGAAGTGCCTCGCCACGGTGCGACAGACGGGAGGAGTTTACTAGCGGTTGTCAAACTCACTGTCACCCTGCTGCAGCGTGCGCCGCGGAATCTGCCAGGATTTCAAGAAAAACAAAGACAACTGCACTTGAACACCCTTACATGTCGGCGTTCACAATCGCAGAGAGAGTATTAGAGGGTAACTGCAACAAGTTTTACTGTATTACTGTGTGTAATGTGTATTGCATGTACATCCAACTATTCGTGTGCTGTGTTGCGGTTGTCCTACAATATATTGTACGTTGCAACTGTAGGTGTGTCAGGTGTCCCCGACCTGCTGTCTGCTGTTAACCTTGAACGATCGGCGAACGCATTCCGCCACAAGTCCAGACCACGCCATCCCACAGGTCTGGATTTTGTGCTAGACAGTCAACACATCTCGATGGAATTTTCAACTGGCAGTGAAATGGTTGACATCATGGTTAATGACAGGCGCCATATTGTCATGGCAACACACACCGCCAGTTGGAAATTCTTGCCAAAACAAGCTGTTGGTTCGTCGACGGAACGTTTAAGGTAAGATAATACCCGAACATTTTATTGTTTGCCTACATCCCAAACTGTTTCTTCCTCATATTTGTCGCGCCTGCATACCGGTATATATATATTGCAATGTTACATTATCTGTTTCAGGTCGTCAAGGCTCCATTCGTCCAACTGTGGAGCATCCATACATTTGTTCGAATGGGAGTGGCAACGAAACAGATACCACTTCAGTATGTGCTCCAGGAAGCACAACCGACCATGGCCTTCGTGCCTACCGGAGTACTGTCGCCAACTTCTCACTCTGCCGCTCATGCCACACGAGCACATCGGCATGCTCCTGCAACAACTGACAACAGAGGTTGTCAGACAGAGTTGTGCCGGTACATCAAGAAGATGTGGGTGGACAGCGTCGTCTGGCCGACAAGCACACGGTAAGTACACAGATATTATTTTCCATTGTTGATGGCACACTTCACATTCATTCGCCATATAGCAGGTGGTCGCAAGTCACATAACAACTAGTATCAACCACGTTGTTTAGTCCTTTCCTGTTGTGTGCCTAACTCGTCATGTCAGACCATTTAAAAAGAATTGTTGTGTCTATCAATGTGTCAATGCTGTAAAAACAATATAATGTTATTTTCATCATGCTTCCGTCATAGGTCTGTCTTCTCCCGCTACATTAAAACCAACAACGATGTCGAGCGTTGGCATCATCGTCTCAACAGCAAGGCAACTCGAGGCAACCTCGAGTTGTATTTGCTCATGACCTTGCTGAGTGCCGAGGCAAAGATTGCCGACGACAGACTAAGTCTTACATGATACAACGCTTGCCACGATGCGGAGAAGATGCAACAACAGGACAAATGCATTATTTACAATCTGGGAGCGTCTTGTCAAGGGTCAACGTAACGAATGAGAAACGCTGCATTCCTTGAGCCGACTGACACTAACCTAAGAATGTCATCCTGTTGTTTTTTGTCAGACCAATTTTGCCAGTTTTAGTGACATTACATGGCTACATTTTAATTTGATTTGGCCTTTTGACCACAAATATTGATCTAATTTTTATTATAGTGAATGAATATGCTGCATATAATTTTATGTATAGCTTCTTAACAAGACTATGTTCGTATTTTAATATATTTAAATTAATATTGATTGACTTTTAAATTTAAGATTATCAACCAACCGGATACTATCGTCACAGTTGGGAATTGTGCATAACTGTATTTGACATCTAACCATTCTACGAATATTGATTTGGTATTATAATGGTATATGTGATAATAAATTTGTTTTGCTATATTTAAATTAGTTGACTTGGCAATTTCAGGTTGTCAACCGACTGACTAATATCAACACGTTTTAAACTTTTTTGTATGCATGATCATACTTAGGTATATTTGATATTATCTATGAAATAAAATGCTTTTATTGAATACCAACCGGTTAAATTTGACGAGTAAGCCACATTGCTGCCTAATGTCGTTTGTACAGTCATTTGTACATATATATATAATATATACATTTGTATGTTTTTCAATATTATTTTATTACTTTAGCGAAAATAGCGAACGTAATAAACAGTTGGGTCGAAAACAATAATAATAAACAACATTTCGCTAAAACATGCAAACAGTTGAAACTAGCAAGTAATAAGTAATACTGGTGTCAAATACAGTTATACACAATAATAATGTAGCATATATGACATTTCTTTAAAACACTTTCAAAAACACTTGAAACTAGCAAACATAATAATGTATAACATTCCGCTATTACAACACTCAATTCGCTAACAGTTACAATTCGTTAGTCGTTTCGGCCCACGGAGCCCGTTGGCACTGGTTGGTTAAACATCAACATTCCAGGTAATGTACAACTCGTAAGATGAATTCATGCTGGTCACACCGGACTGCATACATTGCCCATTATTTGCCGATGCAGATGGCGGGCAACAGGACAATAGGACGCTGGTCAGGGTGTGACTTTCCAGGAACCATAATTAGGCTTGTGGGTCCGGTTATGAAATTGGTTGTTTAGTAAACTATAGTCCAGTCAGGCACGTCACCACTCTTGTAGTTTGTCACGCCCGTGAATCACAATACGCTTAGGTTGTGCTTTCATTTTTTTTTCCATTTTGACATTCCTCAAGTGCATGTCTGTTTCCAGCAATGTCAGCAATATTGTGTATCTTGGAGTCCTTTATCATATGGTATCCTCGCTACAATAACGCACTCGACAGTTAAGAAGTAGCAGAAACCAGCAAAGAGCGGCATCATTGTCGATCTTGACCAGTCCGAAGTAACATTTGATACTACTAATCACAGGGGACTCGCCATGCCAAACAATTTAATAAATAATATAATAATCATTACTATTAGAGCACTTCAAATGCATCAGTGTAGAGTCTGCAACAAACTATGTTGCTTATTGTACTGTATAAAAGAGAAGAATAAAATGAGATAGGATACACACAAATTGTGTGTGGACAGCAGGTTCTTTGACGAAGGAAGGGCCCAGCTGTAAAAGAGAAAACAATGTCATGACAGAAGAAGACAATCACAAGCAGTTACAAAGCAGTCATTGTGATGAGAACAAATAACAATTAATGAAGATGCGCTGGATGTCATTACTGCAGTGCTGTTGATTCAACACCTGGCGCACAGACAACGCGAATGTGGCCTGACGCCCAGCCATGTTTTATGTTGGTATTTGTTGTAATTAAAGAATCAGTTTTTATGTTATGTTCTTAAATAATAACACCTTGTTGTGTGTTGATATCTTAATAAACACACAGAACTAATGACATAACATAAATTTATTCACTACACTAACTACATGGTGTTGCTCTCCTCCTTTTTGGCTTTTCCCTGTGTTTCAGTGGGGCTGGCACCGATACCGGTCGTCGATTTTTGTTTCCCCGATGAAGAATCAGTTGTGATGAAGGTGCATTAAGTGTGACTTTTTAAGAGTTGCAGTGCACGAAAATGGGAGTAATGCCAATGCACGGTTTGACAGCATGTGACAAGCTATGTGACAAGCTATGTCAACTGTCCGTTTCATATCACCGATAAACAAATAAGTGAACCATGTCAGACGCAGACAGGCTTGACATACCACCGGGGCGACGGCTATGACAATGCCGCCAGCAAATCTGCCACAACCAAAACCATTGATTATGGATGACAATCTAGCCACTAGATGGAGACACAGCAGAAAGTTTCACAGCAGTACGAGATAGCGTCGGATAAACAAAACAACCAAGTACGCATAGCAACATTGTTATCAGCGATTGGTGATGAGGCAGCAAAAGTACTATGTACGACACATGGGTAGGAGGGAATGAGACCATCGATGATGTTTTGTCGAAATTTGACATTTATTGTGAACCACGTATTCAGGTTATCTATGAAAGATACAGATTTAACAAACTACATGCAGGAAACAGGTGAAAGCGTAGCAGCGTACGTCACAGAACTGCGCACTATAGCAAAGAACTGCAACCACGAGGGCATTACATGAGATGAAATAAATTTCTACCAGAAACCTGTCCTGTTTCTGTGATTGCTGTAAGGGAAACCTGGCATCAGTCTGTACATCTCAGGAATATGCTGAAGACTGGGAGCAAAAACAAGTCAACTTTGTCAAGTCGTGGACAGATTCTTCCACTTCTGCTCTCAGAGTCCCACCTCCCTCTCCATGCCAGACCAACAGAGTCCCATGAGTTCTTTTCAAAAATGTCCTGCCCAGCATCTGAGGACCCTTTGCTCCAAAGATATTCTGAGGAGTACAGCGACCGCCAGTCTGCAGCAAAGGCTCTTCAGGGCGAAATCTTCGTCATCAGAAGTCCATCAAAGGAGTATGGAATATGGCATTTATTTACCACAGCAAACATTCTGCACTCCAGTGATGATGAGCATCTTTCCTGATAAGGGTGAAGTGGATATGCGGTGCCTGGCCAAGAAGACCATTCTGCCCCAAAGGGACCAGTCGGCCACCTTTACAAAATTCATCATGTGGACAACTCACAGAGAAGACCTGACAGACAAGCACTGGGTACCCAGCCACTTTGTGCTGCTGCTTCCCCTTCACCCAGTGACTAGCCTTCGGTGGTTGGGGAGGAGGAAGACATCAGTGACAACACCGTCAACACTGGTTTCATTTTGAAAGGCAAGAGACCGAGTGCTACAGTATTAATGATAAATCTGTGCACATTAGTGTTTTATTTGTTTTTATGACATGGGTCCAATTGGGAAACATCCATACGTTATCTCTTTTGTCATATGTGAACTCATTCTGAGTAAATTGTGTATGGTTAGTCTTTTTGTTGTTTTTTTTTAAAGAAAATATTATTGTACAATACGATTCACATTTTTCTCTCTTCCTCCCCTTTGTTCTTTGTTTGGTGATGCGCCTGCAGCCAACGAGTTTGACATGCTGTCATGGCAAGATAAAAAGGACTGTGTGCCAGGTAATTGTTCAGATACCAGATACTTTCCTCTTTGTCTGCATGAATTTGCTTTCTTGTAAACAGCCACCTTTCTGACACGAATATGCTTCCAACCGTTTAATCTGTCATTAATTGAGGTACATTTTCTTGTAATAAGAAACCTGTTTATTTTACGACAGCCATCCCAGATGAGTGAGTTTTTGCATGTCGTCTACACGTTCTCTGTGAGCAATGTGGATGAGTCTGGCCAAGTGAGACTCTACATCAATGGAAATCTAGCTGATCAGAAGCTGAAACATGTCTTTGTCTACATGATGGCAGTTTGAGCAGTGGAAGGCTCTTCTGGCTAAGTTACCATCCCTGCAGTAGACTGCTGTTGTGGTGTGTGACTTCACTGAAAATCACCTGTGTAACCGTGCATGCTGTACTACCTGCCAGGTCTGCAGGGAGCTGGTTACAGATTACCTGGTGTACCTATCTGATGACTTGACCCATGATGCCCACATGGTGGAAGTGATCTTGTCCGACACGAAGGTTCATCTGCGAAAGGAGGCAGGAGCAGAGTATTTCATCATGTGGAGAGATGGTTGTGCTGCACAGTACAAGTCAAAGTTTCCATTCTACAGTTTCCTCATCTACAGATGTCGAAATGAGATACTTCAGCTCACAGCACGGGAAGAGCCCATGCGATTCATGTGGCGCAGTCATAAAGACTGCTGTAGACGAGGATGTCGTAGGAGAAGGGCTGACAATTCAAAATGCTGAGAGCATGTACCAGCACTTGATGCAGCACTATTCGCTTCCAGACCCTGAACAACCTGCTCCTGCTGACTGTATCCACACTAAGCGGTCCTTAAGTGTGATCTGAAAGGAAGACATCGACAGATCACTTCCTTCCTCCGCACTCAAGACAGTCCCAGGTACACGCCAGATTAACAGCCTACAGGGCTTGGGTGACAAATAAATTTCTACCAGAAACCTGTCCTGTTTCTGTGATTGCTGTACGGGAAACCTGGCATCAGTCTGTACATCTCAGGAATATGCTGAAGACTGGGAGCAAAAACAAGTCAACTTTGTCAAGTCGTGGACAGATTCTTCCACTTCTGCTCACAGAGCCCCACCTCCCACTGCCTGCCATGCCCAACCTGCCTCACCCCCCCTCTCCCTGCCAGACCAACAGAGCCCCTCCTCCATCGGCGAACAGGGAACAAGTGTTTCAGTCAATACTAGACCGAATGGCCAAGAGCAGAACATACACTAAGCTGGAGAGAGTCTGCAAAGACAGTGCTGCTTGCGTAATGGAGTACAACCTTCCAGAAGACCAGCAGTACTACCTCACATCAATGCCAGGAGTGTCTGTTGATAGTGAGTCTTTCCAACACCTCCCACAGGACGCTCCTCCACTCCACTTCCCTGTCAACATCACTGGAGATGGAAACTGTTTACCATGAACAGTCAGGTTGATAGTATTTGGAACGGAGGAACAGCACATCGAAATGAGGATTCGCCTTGTAATGAAGATGGCGACGCACTTCCACCTGTACTTGTCCCACGAGTTCTTTTCTAAAATGTCCTGCCCAGCATCTGAGGACCCTTTGCTCCAAAGATATTCTGAGGAGTACAGCGACCACCAGTCTGCAGCAAAGGCTCTTCAGGACAAAATCTTCGTCATCAGAAAGCCATCAAAGGAATGTGGAATGTGGCATTTATTTACCACAGCAAACATTCTGCACTCCAAAGTGATGATCATCTTTCCTGACAAAGGTGAAGAGGACATGCGGTCCCTGGCCAAGAGGACCTTCTGCCCCAAAGGGACCAGTCGGCCACCTCTACAAAATTCATCATGTGGACAACTCACAGAGAAGACCTGACAGACGAGCACTGGGTACCCAGCCACTTTGTGCCGCTGCTTCCCCTTCACCCAGTGATGAGCCTTCGGTGGCTGTGGAGGAAGTGGACATCAGTGACAACACTGGTTTCATTTTGATAGGTAAGAGACCGAGTGCTACAGTATTAATGATAAATCTGTGCACATTAGTGTTTTATTTGTTTTTATGACATGGGTCCAATTGGGAAACATCCATATGTTATCTCTTTTGTCATATGTGAACTCATTCTGTGTAAATTGTGTATGGTTAGTCTTTTTGTTGTTTTTTTTAAAGAAAATATTATTGTACAATACGATTCACATTTTTTTCTTCCCTCGCCTTTGTTCTTTGTTTGGTGATGCGACTGCAGCCAACGAGTTTTACATGCTGTCATGGCAAGATAAAAAGGACTATGTGTGCCAGGTAATTGTTCAGATACACGATACTTTCCTCTTTGTCTGCATGAATTTGCTTTCTTGTAAACGGCCACCTTTCTGACACGAATATGCTTCCAACCATTTAATCTGTCATTAATTGAGGTACATTTTCTTGTAACAAGAAACCCTTTTATTTTACGACAGCCGTCCCAGATGAGTGATTTTGTGCATGTCGTCTAAACATTCTCTGCGAGCAATGTGGATGAGTCCGGCCAAGTGAGACTCTACATCAATGGAAATCTAGCTGATCACAAGCTGAAATAGGGTAACATCGTTTCTTGCATTTGAATTGGTGCATTGCAAAGCAATATAGATGCACCTGATTTCGAGAATAAAACTTGCGTTCTGCTCTCTCTCTCTCTCTCTCTCTCTCTCTCTCTCTCTCTCTCTCTCTCTCTCTCTCTCTCTCTCTCTCTCTCTCTCTCTCTCTCACCGTTTTTTTTCTTGAGCTTTTAGGCCATTTCTGAGATTCGTGTAAATTCGTTGAGATATTTTTTTAAATATGGGGTGGTGGGTAGGTACGCTAAAATTGAAAAGAGTGTACTCTGTAGACCTTCACCTGTGTTGGCTATTGAATGCGTGGGCAAATGCGCGAGGAGCTATTTAATTTTACTTTGGTGGTAGAAATGCACAAACTCATACGAATAATTTTATTGGCTGGCATCACTGGGTAACCGCGATACTTCGCCAATGCATAGCGAGAAGAAGTAGAAATGCGTGAACTCGGTACAAATAATTTTATTGGCTAACGGGACCAGGTATCCCGGCGCTTAGCCAATGAGCGTGCATCATTTCCATTAGTCTAGCCTTGGGCCAATCAGTAATGGCGCCTTTGTTGAAATGTGGTGGAGCGCAGCAAAAGTTCTATTGATAAATACATAACGATGGAGACAGTGACTAACAGGCGATTTATAGAGCGGAAAGATGACCACTAAGGCACGTGTCCCTGTACGATGACACCGGGTCTTGACCACTAAGGCATGTGTGATCAACAAGTGGGTATTTTGTTAGTTATAATGTGACATTCTTGCGTTGATGGACAATTCTGACACGGACTTGTCAGATAGCGAAGACGACGTCGATGCAATCAGTGATTTCTATTTTGACTGTGCAGAGCTGTTCAACTTGTGGAGGTGAACCTACACCCAGTACAGACTGTCTACCTGCGGCTCACAGATGCAGAGCTGTTCAGCTTGTGGAGGTGAACCTATACCCAGTACAGACCATCTACTTGCGCCTCACAGATGCAGAAGCCAATGTTGTGTATGTGAGCTAGAAGCTGCAAGAGCAGCTTCACTCCCAGGAGGCCGTGGTCCTGGTAGACTCCAAAGGGAGGGAGAATCACGAGTCACCTGGCACGTAAGGTTTGTACAACTCTTTATATACAAAACTTGTTATATGCAGATCTGTGTGCACTGTATACATGGAAGCACAAAATAGGGTTATGATACTGGCTTCAAATAGCTACAATATTCAGTACATTTTCATAGTGAATTTGATGATGAAGCTAAAACTAAAACTGTGACCCTTATACGTAACATAAAATTTATTACTAGCTATAATATAACAATTACTTGTAATGTTGAATAATTCCTTGAAAAGTCCATGAAGCAGCCATGCTTGATGGTGTGCCTTCATAACAATTTAGTGCTGTTTTGTAGGATCGCATTTCTGGAAACCCCAGATAAGAGAAATTCTGTGAATTTTACTTGTACATGCAAAATCCCTGCATAATGTATATAGAGTGTTACAGATTTGTTTTTAAAAAAATGTCTAAACTGCGGTATCAGCCACAAAACCTCATCAAATCAGCCATTATTTATTACAGACAGGCCCATCATATGGTCAGAAGATGATGACAGGCTACCTGGCTTCAAGAAATATCAAGGTTGCTGTAACAATAGTGTTACATAAGTAGTTCTTTGCAATTAATTAGTACATTATGTGTTAAAATGTAAATAAAAAAAAAATTTTTTATTAAAAAGTTATATATTTTATTATCAAATACAGTAAATGTATTAAGACATAGACTCTATTACACTATTGTATGTAAACATGTTCTTGAATGATGCAAGGTACTGTACTGTGTGCTTTGTATAGTGAATACAACTGACTCAGTTAGTTTTGTCTTATTTTTGATGATAATTAGAAGAGATCAGCCCAGTTTTATAAGTGAATAAAGTGACTGACTCTTGACCCTTTTAGTCGTCTTCTTAATCGGTCCTTCAATGGACCGACACCAAGCCAACAGGTCGTGGAACTGTCGGGGTACCCCCTCCCCCAAAAGTTAGCATCCTGGATCCAGATCTCAGACTGCATGCTTTTGACTGTGTAGTATAGTGCCACAGCAGTAATCTGTATTTTACGGGCTTGTCGGTTTCATGTACTGGCAGCCGAGTGTGTTAGGAGACACTACATGTACTGGCAGCCGAGTGTGTTAGGAGACACTACATGTACTGGCAGCCGAGTGTGTTAGGAGACACTACATGTGTTTTGTCAAAGATGTCATCAGTTGTTTCCAACCAAACACAACATATATAGCAACAAGGATGAACAACATAGTAGGGACATGTTCTAGGAACACAGCACATATAAACACCAACAAGTCAAATGACGTTGCTGGCAGCTGGCTGCAAGTAGCTACAAACGGTGTTGGTGGGCGATAGTCGGTGCATAGGCTTTCGTGTTCTCTTGTATCATGGCAGCTGTACTAAGTGGTTTAGCAGGAATTCCTCCATTCAAATTTAATACAACAAACATTTCGGGGTTAGCCAACAAATGGAAAAACTAGAAATCGTCATTTGAAATATATGTCATTGCTCCGGGGATAACCAACAACAAGCAGAAGCGTGCAGTACTCCTTCACATGGAAAGGTAACCAGTTACAGAAATTATTCCAGACCCTGCCGGACATTGGGGAGCATAATGTCTATGACAAGTGTGCCCAGGCACTAGACAGGTGTTTCGAAAGATATAATTTTCTGTCTACCTCACCGGAAGGAGGAGAGACAATCATTGCAAAGAATGTTGACTTTACAAAGTCAACATAGTGATGATGTTGATTTTTATAAAATAGGTTTGGCCAACTGAAAAGAATATCACAAGAAATAAAAAAAAAACTTGTTTACAAGCACAAATATGAAGCCACCGATAGAAAGCGCACTTCATTTAATTATTCTGTGACCTGCAATTGCATCTTCAAGCTACATTTAGTTCATTCACATGATGTATTTATGTCCATTGTTGCAGGCAGAAATTAAAGCAAACAAGATTTATATAGCCATTTTGTTTTTACAACTGTATTATAAAACACAATTTGATAAATTTTTTTCATGTCAGAAGATGGTGTCTTAATATTTCTTAAAAAATATGAACACCTTTAGTATTGCTGTATCTACAGGCTCTTTAGATATTTAACATGTTGTTAACGCATTTTAAAAATTGTTTCAGATAACACTTTACCACATTTGATGCCTTTTCCTCTGGTAGTTTTTTTATTCTAATCAAGAAAATTTAGAAATCTGAGACTCTTCATCTGAACCACGACCTTCTTCATCGTCTTCCTAAGTTCTCACCATTATCCCAGATAACAGCTCCAGTTCTTCCCAAACCTTCCAGTGACACTGTTGGTCCTCTTAGTCAGGATGCAGGCATTTCACTGAACTGGCTGTTCAATAGTTCAGATGTTTATACTGGCCATGTTACAATTTCATTACGTATGCTTTTAAAACTGAACCACATAAAGACTGTAAAAAAGTGTAACTGACAGCCATTGTGTTTCCTGGATTCGGAGGCTGTTTCATTTAGGTTCCCTTCTTCATTCTCACATCATCCAGAGGCAGTGGGGAAGAATTGTGAGGGGCAAGACGGATGAGAGGGTTGCCTATCCTGAAATGTCCATATCGACTAAGGTTGTACCAGTGTCAGTTTCCCAGCCAGAAATGTTGGAAATGGGAACACGGTGTGAAAACCATTTCCTGACTTTAGTCGAACTGTCAAGCCTTGCATTCAAAAGATCATCTGTTGTATCAGAAGTTGGAAAAACTCAGCTTAGTGGCTGACAAGATCAAATACTTAGTGTTACATCTGAACTGGAAAAACTTGTTGCTAATGCCCATTTGTCACATTTATACACGTTTTTTTGTGTTGTAATGGCTAACCCATTTCTAAGGGCCACACCTGATAAATGTTTGAAAGAAGTAGAAATTTTGAAGGCAAAAGTTGTTTCTCTAGAACAGAATTATGCACTAAAGCTAAAATCAAAATGGAAGACCATGGCAACAGGGTGCCACACGTGTGCTACAAAGATTTCACAGCTCAATGATAGCGTACATGTCTAACAGTAACCAACAAAAAGAGGAGTCTTCAGTGACTATTGAAGAGCAAGAGGTTAGAGACGGCCGTGTTAGCTACAGTGACAATGTTCGTTTAATTTACATGGAACTTCTCTCAATGGGCGTTTCTGTTGCCAAGTGAAGTGAAGTGGTGAGAACTGTACCAACAGCGTTCACAGAATGTCAAATACATAAACTACCAACGAAATCCATCACAAATGGTTTTCAATCTGAATGCAAGACAACGGCCAACATGCATGTTGCAAATATCATATTAAACAGCCGCGATATCAACCGATTATGCTGGAAGAATGAATGAGTTGATGACAAGCTGATGACAAATATCAAGAATTTGATGACTGACCATCATATCGCCAACAAAACTTTCAAAGATAACTTTGAAGAATTCAGAAGGGATATATCATAGCATACAAAGGATTTCAAGACTCTTTCGAGGGACAAGCAGAGTCAACTCGTTGCATTGCATGGGCTACTCTGTGGGTTGCACGTTCTGGCAACTATGGACACAGAAGCAGCCAAGGTGGTTAAAATATATAAAGACAGAGCTTTTGCATCTCTTGGAGGAGGTAGAATTGAGTACAACTCTCACAGGGAAACTTGCCACATTGCACTCTGTGAGAACATTGCTGAGTCACCAACCCATTGATATTGTTTTCGAGACAGGCCTTTACCTTGAGAATCACCCCGCTCGGCCTTCTCCCACTGCACTGCCAGCAGCTTCCACATCGGTGGATTCGAAAAGGTTTCATGTCATCCCATAAAGCACAACTACCCTTCTTGAAAATACTTATTAAACATGTCCAGCACACAATGTTGTGTCCCACCGCCCAGTTTTGAGTTCAAAATCGGACACATCCGGAACTAGTTGCTTACATCATACATGGTCATCGTGTACGAAGACGATGGATCTACTGCTGGCATCATCGTGATAACGCATGTGTTTAGTAAGTGCTGCCTATTGTCAGTATTGGAGGATGTATTTGTGTCACAGGGAATCATGTCACAGATCAACGTTTGTAGCACTAACTTGCCTGCTGATAGAGGAGGAGGCATACGAGGTTCGTGACCAAGCAATGATGGGTGTCCTTCCTATGTTTCTGAAATGGAAAAGGCCAACGGAATTCAATGCTAAGGATAAACAAAGTTGCCACCAAAAGTAGACCTTTTTATCTAACCAACAGTGCAGTGAGGCAGCAGTGCGAAAGGTGGCGAGTCAACTGAGCATTCTCGAGCAAGGAAATAGGCTACACAGCAACAGCTCTGTGTACTTCAGCAAAACACCTCCACCTCCAGAACGTGAAGAACCAGATAAAGATGACGTTAACATAGTTGCAGCAAACCAAACATGCCAGCAAGGAACGAATCACTACAGCAGCAATGGTTGTGAACAAGTGCGTCAGAACAGGAACAAATTGTACAGGATAGTGAAGCAATTGAAGAAAGAAGTCTAACCACAGAGCAGACAGATACAAAAAAATATTGCAGCATTTCCAATCCCAAACCATAGACAAGTCGACATCTCCTTTTCCCTGTGACACCCTTTTCGATGGCGACATGTTGCATATGCTCTTCTCACTGGGCTGTTTTGGTGACCGAGCTACGAAGGAGCATTCCTGTTATACTGATGTTTACAAAGCTGTGAAAGACAACTTGCCATATGACTTAATGCTCGGTTGACATGCTGCATGCCCACCAAGTGCATTTCTCTATACAGCGTGGACCAATTTACTTCAAGTACAGGTATCTTTGAAAGAATAGTATCTTCTGTGTTGCATGTGAAACCTTCCCGAGACAAGTGAACTTCCTCCTTGATGACAGGTTTCACACTAAGAAAGGTGACAAAGTGTTGATGCTGCACTACTTGTTCAACAACTAGAGCAGGGCTTCGGAAAGTCAAATAAAAATCAGAGATCACAGAAAACACTCTGACTGCCAAGCGTTGCATCATCTGCAATGCTTTTTCTGCAGAGCGCAGTTTTGTGGAGTTTCTTTTCCGAAAATGTTTTATATTTAGTTGAGACACTTTGGAATAAAAAGTAGACAAATAAATTTGTTTTTGCATTATTGTTAGAATATGGACTGAGGAAGATAAAAAAAAATTTTTATGAACGTATTCGTGCTAGTGAAAATTCCTGCGGGCTAGTAGATTTCATAATCCACTAGCCTAGCGGGCTTGTAGAATTTTTTTTTATCCAGCAGGCCTGACTACAGTGTTGGTGATTATCATCTGCATTTGCATGCTGAAAATTGCTATGGACAAAAGATGAACTCCTGCATGATGTGGTACTTGATATGGCAAGTACTGACTGGATGCCACAAAAGCATCTGTCACACCAAATTCAGCAGCGGCCAGGGTTTCTGACTAGTTATACTGGAGGGCAATTCCATGACTCAAGGGACATGAGGGAAAAATAGCATTTCATTTCATTGTACAAAAGGTCAAAATTTATTCACAAGACCCCTAATTTGCGGAAAAACAGAACATTCTTGTTGACACGTTTTCCTCATGGTTCTGGTATCAACACATATCACATAATTTCAAGGCTACAGAGTACCAGTCTACAGCTGATAAAGCTGTACACTGCTTGGTGCACATGGTCATGGTAAACGTTTGTTTTTGTGGCTTATATTATATTGTTTAAAAACATGTAGAAACTCCAAATACTGCTGGATTGATGCAGCTCACTGAGCTCTTTCATGAGATATATAGTTTTGCCTATTAACTCCACAATTGTGGCTTATGTGGGCAAAAAACTAGTCATTTTTAAGGGTTTTTGGAACACAGCACCAGTAATTCCTGTTTAAAAGTGTTTTACCTGCATCTGGTTCTATTGCCCTAGATCTCTAGTACTTCTGCAAACCAATTTTGAGTTGGTAGACTCATTCATACCTTTTTCCCCAGGATATACTAGTTATATTCATCAAAGAATTTTTGGTGGGAAAAACTGTAGTGCTCTCACAATAAAAACAAGCGTTGTCTAGGTTTTGCGTTACCGTTGGCATGCACTTTGTCCACTCACAAAAGAACAGCCCCTGCAAATTAGTGGGAAATATTTTTGCTAAATGTCACTGACCGGGTATAACTGGGTATAACCGGGAATAGCCTCAATTACCCAGGGTCTGGGCGCATACATGAGTAGCTCATTAAGCTCGATATTGCTGATTGGCTGCTGGCACTTCATTCGGTAACACCTACAGAAATGCAAATGGAGTCGTTACGAGTTGCAGGTGCTATCGACAGAACAAGAGTCGTTAAATTTAGAGTTTGCACTGACAGAAAGACAGTTTGTTTGCAACCAGAACATTACTGATGGGTGTCATGTGAAAACTCTCATATATTCAATTCTCCCTGGTGTACTTGATATGTTACCCGGCAAGCATATCAGCTGGCATATATTGACATTGGTATTGGTCATCGGTAGAAAGACCACACAGCCTTGGTGCTGTTCACCTGAGCGGTAACACTACTGGTGTTAGTAAGCCATTGTATTGGTTTCAGTTTCATACATATAGCATATATGGCTGACTATTGCAGTAACGCAGATTTCTTATGGTTCATGTTTGTATTGCAATCAAGTTAGTCAGTTCTAAAAAAGGCACCAGAAAACAGGTCAAAATAACTGGTGCAATTTGGGGCTCTTGCCCCTGTTCACACCATAGCCAGGCCTGGGACATTCCAGACACAATTTGGGGCTCTTGCCCCTGTTCACACCATAGTCAGGCATGGGACATTCCAGACACAATTTGGGGCTCTTGCCCCTGTTCACACCATAGCCAGGCCTGGGACATTCCAGACACAATTTGGGGCTCTTGCCCCTGTTCACACCATAGCCAGGCATAGGACATTCCAGACACAATTTGCATGTAAATGCTTAAAGTTTTTTGTAAAGCATTATTTTAACAAATTGATTACATTTTATACAATCAAATACAACTTGCATACATCTATTACTTCCTAATTAGCTTACCTAGTGCCTACACGGTACACCTATTGGCATTGCAGATACTAATATGATATGGTATGGATGTAGCTCTCAGCGAAATAGACCCTCTCACAAATCATAACCCCTGTACGAGCCTGATTTTAACTGTACTTGATTGGGTGAGCAACCGAAATCAATTTCACAGATATTTACTAACAATCACAGCCCTGTAACAGGGTACGGTGGCAGTTGCACACAAGGATATATCAGGGGCAGATGAGCAACTTTTTTGGCTTCTCCAAATAGTAGTGGTGACATTGTTTATCAAAAATTCGCCTTAGTTTCCTTCAACTTCAACTCACAATTTTCAAGTCCCACCAATACACAAGATACGCTTCGGTTACCTATGCCATCCCTCTAGTCCATTTACTGTGCCAATGCTAACAACACAACTAATTTAATTATTTTACATTCCTAACTGCTAGTGTCACTCTAATTTGTAAGCTGGATAGCAATGTCATTAACTTGAAAATTCTACGACTGTGACAAAGCTGCTTTTAAAGTAGCCAATTATTAATGATTAGCAATTCGTGCTTTGCAATGTTATAGATTACTATTACAGTTCAAGCTACTACTATTACTAAAATATTTTCTTTTGATTAAACATTTCATATCCTTAATCATTTACATAAATTCAAAATAACTGATGGGTTTATAATTAATTAAATTACAATTAACTCAAAAAAATACCAATTAAATTAACCTCACACAATTTCAGTCGGATGTAGAAGTTTAATATATTAATTGGAATGAAACAGAAAAGCAATGTCACTGTCACATAACACAGTCTGATTAGCCCATAGTAGACCCATACTGCTCTGTGGCTTTTGGTCAAAGCTACCAACTGAGAAAAACTAAAAAATATTGTATAAGCCCTTGGATTTTGTTCAAACATTACCCAGCTTGGCAGTCTGGCAGCTAGAATTGGGAGATGGCAATGATTGACTGACTAAGATGTTAGAGACAGTCTGTTTAGTGCTGGAAGCCTGACACTTTTATCCATTTCAGTGAATTAATGAATAGGTTTGTGTGAAAAAGATAGATGGCTGGTGGACCTGGCTTCAAATGACAAATTAGCCATGCAGCAATCACACTATCAGAGTGTCTCCTGCTAATAATGCTACAGTTAATTGACTGTCATGATTCTGATACTAAACCATTTTATCACAACTGTTGGGAAATAAATGATTAAATAAAACTGCATGTGAAAAAAATTAAAACGGTAGTTGTCCATGTACTGTACCAGTATGTAAAAAAAAAAATTTGGTCTGATTATTTTCAATGAAATAATATTTTGGTGTGATTGAAATGTTTAAACGTAATAGCAAAGTAATAGCTCAATTACTATTACTTTGCTTCCGATGGGGTTGAATAAGCGTCCCTCAATCAAGGATTACTGGTCCACCTTTGCTTCTGACTACAGCCCGTGGTACCACAAGATGTTCACCAGTTTGAGGCAATATGTCACACCATGCTACATATCTCAGAGATGGGTGCAGAATCGAAAGAAAAGATAGAGCCTTTCATGAATGGACTGATAAAAGAATTCCAGGCTGCATTTTACCCATTCGAAAATGTAGCAATTGACAAAATGGTCATCGGGTGGAAAGGCAGATGGAAGTATAAACAATTTAATGCAGCCAAGCCAAAGAAATATCACATCAAGACATTTGGCTTATGCGACAGCACAACTGGCTACGTGTACAACATCCTGATGGATCCATGTCAGAGTCATATGTACAACATCCTGATGGATCCATGTCAGAGTCATATGTACAACATCCTGATGGATCCATGTCAGAGTCACATGTAAAACATCCTGATGGATCCATGTCAGAGTCATATGACGTTTCTGCACCAATCATCTGGGCAAGCAGAAAAGGTCTTCAAGTACCTGTTGCGACCACTCGGGCCAGGTCATCTGACCGCATCTACACTACATACAGACTGATAGCATACCTCATGGACAAACGCACATACTTCAGTGGCACATTGAACACTAACTGCGAGACCTTCCCTCCCCAGCTGAAAACACTGAAACTGAACTATCGCGAGTCGAGGTGGTATCGTGACAACAAGTCTGGCATGCTCTGCGTGGAGTGACGGGATAAGAAGGCTGAGAAGCCATGCATTCTTGTCTCCACCAAAGCAATCGTGCAGGATGTGACCATCACTTGGAAGCGGGGCAACGAGGTGACATTGCCAAGCCTAATTCACGACTACAATCAGTCAATGAGTGGGTGTGACCGAGTTGACCAGAGCGTGTCCTACTATGGTCAGTTCACGCGGAAGACCATCAAGTGGTGGAAACGCATATTCTTCTGCCTAATGGAGATATGTCAGGTCAACTTGTATGCAGCATGAGTGCAAAGCATCGCCGCACTAACTTTGACAAGCCACATCTCCACCTGAAGGAGTGCTTTGTAAAATATCACTAGTGAACACATGTATATGTTTTTTAGGAAGTACCGTAAAACAGGGGGAACTTTGGTCAGAGAGGGGAATTTTGGCAACTGCTCACAAAAAAACATATCTACACTTTCTCTTAAACAAATAAAAACTGCTGACCTACACTGTTTCAAACATGGCTGCTGTTTGGAAACAAGAAATTGTACTTACTTTGCAGTGGGGCTGATCATTGAAAGCAAAAATTTGAGAGTACTCTAAACATGTTATATTCCTTGCAAATTGGATAACAGGGATTTTGTGGGAATTATTTCTCTCACATTTCATAAGTATGCCAACTAACAGGGTGGCCAATGTTACCCCCGTGATTTTCAGCAACTTTTGGCCAGGTGGCCAAAGATACCCCTATTATTTTGCCATTAAATAATGTACACGTTATCGCATTTTAAACACTAAAGTCATTCTCTTTCTTAAGATATTTGGACAATTAATTTTCCCCACAATTAATTTTCCCTATAAAGAATAGTCTCAGTTGCTATTCATTTTGGTATAAATCTTATCTAGACATTAGTAGCTCTACTTTCATTGTAATTTACATTACACTTTTTATATCTGTTGTAAAAACTAAACCTGCCTATAATATTTTTCTCACCCTCAGGTTCCTGTTTCATTGGTACGCTCTACAGCACTAGCTACAAGATGCCTCGTACTTACAAACCCAAACCTGGAACCCGTAAATACGCGTCGTGTGGAGATGAGAAGTTGCAAGAGGCGATCCTATGCTTCACAGTGGGCATAGCCAAAGAGAGGACTGTGCAAGTCTTGGGATCACTCTCCAAAATAAACTGAAGAAGCAGCACACCAAAAAACCTGGCAGACCACCTGTTCTATGCAAACAAGAAGAGATTGCCATCGTAGAGCACGTTGCCACCGCCACTGCCGCCGCCGCCGTCGCCGCCAATGCTGCCACTGCCTCAGAATGGGGTTTCCCATTTGATGGTGTGTACATTAGAATGCTGATAAAGTAATTTCTCGACCAGCAGAGTCGAACAGAAGAAAGGTTTTCCAACAATCTACCTGGCATAGACTGTTTTTTTTCTATAAAACGGTTTTCTAATCAGCTCTAAATTTGTACTTTCACGAGAATCCCGTTTAGTAATCTCGTTCACACAACATCCGGTTGCATAAAAATTTTGACAAGCACATGCGTTCTAACAAAAATAAGAATGCAGAGATATGAAATATGGGTTTATTGCTGTATTTATGACGTTTTTGTAAGGTTTCACATTTCTTATGAGCGTGCTCTTCGTTTATACAACAGCAACAGCGAGAGCAAAAAAATTGTATGGCGATTGACTTTGCCTAAATTCATGCATGTGCACAGTATGTACTTCTGCGTGGCAGTAGCAACGGCATAAAAATGTGATCGGCTGAAAAACCGCAGAAGTTACGGTCAACACATGCGCACTGCGTTTCCCCGATGGAAATCCCCTATTCTACGCATCCTAGACAACAGCAGACGACAACTAGTTGTAAGAAGCCGATTGTTATTGTGGATTACCGTCAAAATGGAAAGCACGAAGCGTGCCAATAACACAGGGAGGCGTTCTTATGCCTCTCAGTTGCAGGCAGCACGGGGAAATAGATGGAAGGCGACTTTTGCAGCAGTTGATTTGGAAGCCGTCACCGGTAACTGGTGACAATGACGATGTGGATGCGACATCCGACCACAGAAACAGTGACGACCCTGGGGACAATACTCGTTCACCAGTGACAGATGACAGCTGCCTATTTGTGCAAATTTCATCGCTGAAGAACATAGTCAAGAATTTTCCGTGCCCTAACAGCCAGGGGGCATTTCTGATGGTAGAAGTTATTGATGTCCAGAAGGGACCAGTTGTAGCCTTGCACTCAGTTTGTGGTGGTTGTCAGCACGTGTGCAGTGAAATGCTTGTCTTCTTCTCGCCTTGGTGACTAGGGTAGTCGTGCACCCTTCGCAACTACCAGACGTATGGTGGCAGGAACAATGGACAGTGGTGTCGGCTTCTCGGGGTTGCAACGGCTCTGTTGGTGGCTTGATTCATCATGTGAACACCAGAAGACGTATGTGAAACACCAGCGACCTGTTTTCCAAGCTTTCACTTCCACAACCGCATGAATACTTGACAATGCAGTGACATGTGTGAGGGAGGCGTATGTGGATATTGATCCTGGCATGACTCCAGAAAACGTGAAGGACATGCACTATGACTTTGGTTGCATGATCGATCTGCTGACCAATCTGATCATCGACGATGCCATCCTCAGGTACGTACTGCCATGGCTGTGCAACAGTGGGCAATCGCATGGACAAGAAAAGTCCCGAGTATGACCTGTGGCTGGCTGATCACGAATGTGATAAGAACTTTGAAGGCATGGCTGGAGCCATGCATGCCGCCATTGCAGAGATCTTGTGGAAGCGATCAAAAGGCATGGCTTTCGGTACATGATCCTTCTGTCGGATGGTGATGCCAGAACGTACAATCACATTGCATCACTGAACATCTATGGGGACAACAGCCATGTACAGAAAGAGGAGTGCGTCAACCATGTGTCAAAGAGGCTTGGGACAGCACTGTGGAAAGTGGCAGTGGAGGGTCGTCAGGAAGGTGTCGTGACCGGTGGCAAGGGCTATGGCAAACTGACTGCTGTAAAGTAAAGTAAAGCTGACAAGCTACTATGGCAACCAGAAGCAACAGCAACAACCTCGACGGAATATGCAACGCTGAGTTTGCGACTTTCTTCCACGCACTCTCTACAGATGACAACCCACATCACGATCGGTAACGAAAGGAAAAGAAAGCTGGTGATTTTATCAGAGTGCCATAGCGAAAGGTGAACATCCAGGGCCCCACCGAGTCATGGTCGGGACACCAATTTCGCGTGAGGTCGGCCAGTTTGTGCGACCAGTCTATGCTCCCTTTGGTGAAGAGAGTCTCCTGCGTCAGTGCTTGAGACGTAAAACCCAAAACAGCAACAAGAGTGTCCATGCAATCGTGTGGAGGAAATGTCCCTAGACGGACTTCTGTGGCAAGGTGCGACTGGATTCTGGTGCTGCAATGGCAGTCTGCGAGTTCAACGTGGCGGTGGAGACCTTCGTCACAGCCGCCACAGTCACCATGGGATTCGAATGTGTTGTGTCAGTTGAGAAGCTGACAAAGGCGAAGGATTATGAACGACTTGCTTTGATGCAGCAGAAAGGCAGTGAGGTCGAAAAGAAGCGCAGAGAAGCACATCGTCTGAAGCAGATACGCCAACATGACATGCTTGTCAGGGCCGAAGGTGGTCCATTATACAGCAGTGGACACTTCTGACAATGTGATGGTTGGCGGCAGCACTGTTGGTTCCACATCGTCCACTAGGGGGCACTACATGTAACACACTGCAACACTTATGTCCTGCAACTTTGTGCTGTAATGTTGTAAATACATAATCTCTCTAACTTTATTTGCCGTTTTTGACAGCAGTGACAATGTGGCGGTTGTCGGCAGCACCGTTGGTGCACATCATGCATGGCCATAATGGCCACTAGGGGGCGCTGTGTGCAACATTACATATACCCCGGTATTCTGCATTGCATAGAAACAATTGCTATGCAATTTATCAACTTACTATGTGCTTTGTAATGTTGTAAATGCATATAATCAGTGTGTAAATAGAAACATAATCTTTATTTGCTGTTTTCTCATGATTTCGTTTTTGTGCCGTTCTATTCTAAAACTTTCAATGGAAAGTTCTAACAAAACCGTCTGACATTTCCACCTGAAATTTGGCAACACATATACAGCAAAGCATACAGTGCATCATGACACAAGGAAATTTCAATATGTTTCATGATTACAATTTTATGTGATGTTGTGTGATGTTGAATCATGACTGATTAAAAAAAATCACAAATAAAAAATTATACAACAAAATCTTTTTTTGTGATACAAATTTCCTTCTGTCATGATGAACATACATGTATCTACTATCACTATGATTAATTTGAAACACTATATCACAAGGGGTCCATGAGAACAAGATGTTGAAAAATATTTTTTGTAAATAATTATTTTTTTCGTTTTGACCCCAATGGCGATTTCCCTAAAATCTTAGGCATCTGGCATTAAAATTGACCAAAACTGAATTTCGCAGCAAGTGTCCCCTTAAATTACATTATAAACATGTTTTGGTTGTCTACATTATACATAAGTATCAATCAGTCAGATCTTGTTTGGGCTGATTATATACAATATGCATTCAGTAATAACTTATATTTCACAGTTGCAAAATCATAGACAATTGTCAGTCGAAAATACTGTCTCGTTATAGGGGCAGTGACTTCTGAGAAGATTATGCATTGCAACAGTTACTCCAGCCAAGAGGATCGACATCCAGAATGAACTTTGCATGACAGCTTCACTAGAAATTTTGGCATGTCTAGATCAGCCAAATATTGTATATCAGGCTGTGAAATCCACACATTACACATGCATGGATTTACGAAACAGTGAACTGTGAATATATGGACACTGAGCTGACAATGTCACGTGAACAACTTTATAGCCTCATTGCAACAAAGTTTATAAGTTCATGTCTTGTGAACATTGACATGGACTGAATTTATGAAAAAGTGAACTGTGAATATTGCTGCAGTTAAGACACACATATCTTTAGCACAGTAACCTCTTAAATTTCAGGTTCCTGAACTGTACATAGACTGTACCAAAGAAAAGGTTAAGTATTTGAAATTTGTTATTGATGTAGCAACATGAATTAATACCATGTACGCAAGGTAATACTGAATATGAGTGATGACGTTATAAATTCATCACAATTAGGTAAACACCGAAGTCATCAGAGCAGACCCAGCTTCTGGAAAAATGGGTTGTGCAGATGATGAAGAGGCTGACAGACTACGTGCCACTTCCAAATGGGCCTGATGAGGAACCGTACACGATAGCATGCCACGGTGACCGACTATGATGCGAAGGTATGGTCGATGCGAGGTTCGCCATGGGAGACCACAACTGTCCAATTAATATGCTGAAAGGTCTGGAGCCATGGCCTGGAGAATACCACCACCGATGCTTGCATCTACAGATAAAGGAAACTTGTTATAAAAACTTCCCCCACCTTTGACAAAAATTGCACTCGTGGCATGAGACGCTGAAGGAAGGTTTTGGCCAGAATATCAACACCTGCACCCGCAGAGAGATGTTCAGTTGGTTTAAATGACCAAGAGTAATTCCAGTGAGTGTCACAATAGCAAAACAAAACAAATTAATATGGTTAAAGGGGTACAACTATGTGAGGCAGGTGTAGGAGGTTCATATAGACCTAATCATTGTGCTGAATGGGGTTAAAACTAAAAAAATAAGAGCAAGGTGTGAGAAACTGGTAAGAAAAAATTGCAACATTAATTTTGTGTAAGGTAATACATCTCAGACGATAGCCGATGAGTTGTAACAAATTAACATTTAATGTCTATGGGAATACATGCCCCCCACCAATAAATAATATTACGTTCCGGCTTTATGGCAAAGGAATTTACGTTGGCGGGAAGCCCGCAGTGATTTCATTGTTAATATGGAAATACCCTGTTGCTGTTTCGTAGAATCCAACAGTGATTTATACATATACAAGTGAAATATAAGTTTTTTAACACACCATTAGTGCTGTGTGATTAAATTAAGTAACGCGTAAGCGGCCCCATCTGAAACCACCTTGACCACACATTTTTTAAACAATAACCAATTACCATATCCAACGCTGTTGATTAAACATATGCTGTTATGTTGATAGGACACCATGAATGAGCTCTTCAATTGTTCATCAGCAAGTCAGAGAGGAACGCTGTACCACATTAAACATTGGTTTGGGCACCGTCCTGTGAAGAAACATGTAACAGAGAATGTGCCCCATGTGTATGACTTGCTCAACTTCGCTACTGACAACATCGTATGCCTGGCTGCACCTCAGAAAACGTCTAGAGGGAGAGTTATTAAGAGGCCGGTGAAGTTTGCCGAGTATGTTTGTGACTAGAATCAAGGACTGGTGGCAAAGACCAGACCCCGACAGGCTGACAAGTGCCTAGGCATGTACTAGCAACCTCTGCCTAAAACTGTGACATGACATTTATTGTGGACATTTGTTGACATTTAGATAATTATGTTAAATAGTCCTAATATGTAGAATGCTACTTCTTTTGTAAACCAATATTGTTTTGTAATATCTCTGTTTGGTCAAGTTTTAACGGACTGTAATTGAGGAGTAATTTAATTAAAGAAGGGAGATGTCATATACTGTGTAAGCTGCTTTTAGCTGCTGCCCTCTAGCGACCAGACAAGTGAATGAATGAATGAATGCTGATGTTATGATTCATATCTTGGTGATAATCTGATCTCATCTACAACATCTATGCGAGGTTTGCCATGACCATGCTGGTTAAAAACAGAGTGTCTGTCCGCCACATGGAGGACGTTCCATTTGTAAGGAGAGCAGCCACTACAATTCTAGCTGAAGCGTTCCTTCCTGGTCCAACAGATTGGGACGAACTACGTGCATGAATGGAGCGCTGGTGGCAAGAATACTGGTCACCCACGTAACTCTGTTTGAAGCGCTGACGCCAAAGGTTACCTGGCACATTTGACATGACTACACTGACCAGTCAGTGGCAAAGAGTGAAGTGGTGTGTTGCATGTCAGCCCAACAAAATAAACTTAATCTCACCCAGTCTCTTAGTGGGTGCAGCCAATCGACTGTAATTCCCTATTGTAATTAGATGCCCCATATACATAGAAAAACAATAATAATACGTCAGCCAGGGGTACACCCCGACATCTATTGAGACACATTCCATCTTTAGTACACTAACCTCTTAATTTCAGGGTTCCTGAACTGTACGTGAACCATACCATTAACAAAGCAAAGGTTATGTGTTTGAAATTTGTTATTGATGTAGCAACATGAATTAATACCATGTACGCAAGGTAATACTGAATATGAGTGATTTGTTATAAATTCACCACATTTAAACACCGGAGGCATCAGAGCAGACCCAGCTTCTGCAAAATGATTTGTGCAGATGATGAAGAGGCTGACAGACTACGTTCCACTTCCAAATGGGCCTGATGAGGAACCGTACGCGATAGCATGCCACGGTGACCGACTATGATGCGAAGATATGGTCGACACGAGGTTCGCCATGGGAGACCACGACCTTCCAAATAATACGTTGAAAGGTCTGGAGTCATGGCCTGGAGAATACAACCACTGATGCTTGCATCTACAGGTAAAGGAAACTTGTTAAAAAAAACTTCCCCAACCTTTGACAAAAATTGCACTCGTGGCATGAGATGCTGAAGGAAGGTTTTGGCCAGAATATCAACACCTGCACCCGCAGAGAGATGTTCAGTTGGTTTAAATGACCAAGAGTAATGTCAGTGAGTGTCACAACAACAAAACAAAACAAATTAATATGGTTAAAGGGGTACAACTATATGAGGCAGGTGTAGGGTATTCATATAGACCTAATCATTGTGCTGAATGGGGTAAAACTAAAAAAATAAGAGCAAGGTGTCAGAAACTGGTAAGAAAAAATTGCAACATTAATTTTGTGTAAGGTAATACATCTCAGACGATAGCCGATGAGTTGTAACAAATTAACATTTAATGTCTATGGGAATACATGCCCCCCACCAATAAATAATATTACGTTCCGGCTTTATGGCAAAGGAATTTACGTTGGTGGGAAGCCCGCAGTGATTTCATTGTTAATATGGAAATACCCTGTTGCTGTTTCGTAGAATCCAAAGGGGATTTATACATATACAAGTGAAATATAACTTTTTAATACACCGTTAGTGCTGTGTGATTATATCTACCGTGGACAATATTTTGTAGCATATTATGGGGGGGTGACAAAATTAAGTGCCGCGAAAGCCGGCCCATCTGAAACCACCTTGACCACACATCTTTTCAAACAATAACCAATTACCATATCCAACACTGTTGATTAAACATATACTGTTATGTTGATAGAATACCATGAATGAGCTGTTCAATTGTTCGTCAGCAAGTCAGAGAGAAACGCTGTACCACATTAAACATTGGTTTGGGCACCGTCCTGTGAAGAAACATGTAACAGAGAATGTGCCCCATGTGTATGACTTGCTCAACTTCGCTACTGACAACATCGTATGCCTGGCTGCACCTCAGAAAACGTCTAGAGGGAGAGTTATTAAGAGGCCGGTGAAGTTTGCCGAGTATGTTTGTGACTAGAATCAAGGACTGGTGGTAAAGACCAGACCCCGACAGGCTGACAAGTGCCTAGGCATGTACTAGCAACCTCTGCCTAAAACTGTGAAATGATATTTATTGTGCACATTTGTTGACATTTAGATAATTATGTTAAATAGTCCTAATATGTAGAATGTTACTTCTTCTGTAAACCAATATTGTTTTGTAATATCTCTGTTTGGTCAAGTTTTAACAGACTGTAATTGAGGAGTAATTTAATTAAAGAAGGGAGATGTCATATACAGTACTGTGTAAACTGCTTTTAGCTGCTGCCCACTAGTGACCAGACAATTGAACGAATGCTGATGTTATGATTCATATCTTGGTGATAATCTGATCTCATCTACAACATCTATGCGAGGTTTGCCATGACCATGTTGGTTAAAAACAGAGTGTCTTTCCGCCACATGGAGGATGTTCCATTTGTAAGGAGAGCAGCCACTACAATTCCGGCTGAAGCGTTCCTTCCTGGTCCAACAGACTGGGCTGAACTACGTGCATGAATGGAGATGCTGGTGGCAAGAATACTGGTCACCCACGTAACTCTGTTTGAAGCGCTGACGCCAAAGGTTACCTGGCACATTTGACATGACTACACTGACCAGTCAGTGGCAAAGAGTGAAGTGGTGTGTTGCATGTCAACCCAACAAAATAAACTTAATCTCCCCCAGTCTCTTAGTGGGTGCAGCCAATCGACTGTAATTCCCTATTGTAATTAGATGCCCCATATACATAGAAAAACAATAATAATACGTCAGCCAGGGGTACACCCCGACATCTATTGAGACACATTCCATCTTTAGTACACTAACCTCTTAAGTTCAGGGTTCGTGAACTGTACGTGAACCATACCATTAACAAAGCAAAGGTTATGTGTTTAAAATTTTTTATTGAGGTAGCAACATGAATTAATACCATGTACGCAAGGTAATACTGAATATGAGTGATGATGTTATAAATTCATCACAATTAGGTAAACACCGAAGTCATCAGAGCAGACCCAGCTTCTGGAAAAATGGGTTGTTCAGATGATGAAGAGGCTGACAGACTACGTGCCACTTCCAAATGGGCGAGATGAGGAACCGTACACGATAGCATGCCACGGTGACCGACTATGATGCGAAGGTATGGTCGATGCGAGGTTCGCCATGGGAGACCACGACCTTCCAATTAATATGCTGAAAGGTCTGGAGTCATGGCCTGGAGAATACCATCACCGATGCTTGCATCTACAGGTAGAGTAAACTTGTTAAAAAAAAACTTCCCCCACCTTCGACAAAAATTGCACTCATGGCATGAGATGCTGGAGGAAGGTTTTGGCCAGAATATCAACACCTGCATCCACAGAGAGATGTTCAGTTGGTTTAAATGACCAAGAGTAATTCCAATGAGTGTCACAACAACAAAACAAAACAAATTAATATGGTTAAAGGGGTACAACTATGTGAGGCAGGTGTAGGAGGTTCATATAGGCCAAATCATTGTGCTGAATGAGGTAAAACTAAAAAAATAAGAGCAAGGTGTCAGAAACTGGTAAGAAAAAATTACAACATTAATTTTGTGTAAGGTAATACATCTCAGACGATAGCCGATGAGTTGTAACAAATTAACATTTAATGTCTATGGGAATACATGCCCCCCATCAATAAATAATATTACGTTCCGGCTTTATGGCAAAGGAATTTACATTGGCGGGAAGCCCGCAGTGATTTCATTGTTAATATGGAAATACCCTGTTGCTGTTTTGTAGAATCCAATGGTGATTTATACATACACAAGTGAAATATAAGTTTTTAATACACCGTTAGTGCTGTGTGATTATATCTACCGTGGACAATATTTCATACCATATTATGGGGGGGTGACAAAATTAAGTAACGCGAAAGCCGCCTCATCTGAAACCACCTTGACCACACATCTTTTCAAACAATAACCAATTACCATATCCAACACTGTTGATTAAACATATGCTGTTATGTTGATAGAACACCATGAATGAGCTGTTCAACTGTTCGTCAGCAAGTCAGAGAGAAACGCTGTACCACATTAAACATTGGTTTGGGCACCGTCCTGTGAAGAAACATGTAACAGAGAACGTGCCCCATGTGTATGACTTGCTCAACTTCGCTACTGACAACATCGTATGCCTGGCTGCACCTCAGAAAACGTCTAGAGGGAGAGTTATTAAGAGTGAAGTGAAGTTTGCCGAATATGTTTGTGACTAGAATCAAGGACTGGTGGTAAAGACCAGACCCCGACAGGCTGACAAGTGCCTAGGCATGTACTAGCAACCTCTGCCTAAAACTGTGACATGACATTTATTGTGGACATTTGTTAACATTTAGATAATTATGTTAAATAGTCCTAATATGTAGAATGCTACTTCTTTTGTAAACCAATATTGTTTTTATGTTATGTTCCACATCAACGTGCGGACATATCTGCCAACATCTCTGTTTGGTCAAGTTATAACGGACTGTAATTGAAGAGTAATTTAATTAAAGAAGGGAGATGTCATATACTGTGTAAACTGCTTTTAGCTGCTGCCTCTAGTGACCAGACAAGTGAATGAATGAATGAATGCTGATGTTATGATTCATATAAAACAGTGTCTTTCCGCCACATGGAGGACGTTCCATTTGTAAGGAGAGCAGACACTATGATTCCGGCTGAAGCGTTCCTTCCTGGTCCAAAAGACTGGCAAAGAGTGAAGTGGTGAGTTGCATGTTACCCAAGACATAAACTCCCCCAGTCTCTTAGTGGATGCAGCCAATCGATTGTAATTAGATGCTCCATATACAGAGAAAAACAATAATAATATGTCAGCCAGGGGTACACCCCGACGTCTATTAAGACACATTCCATATTTAGCATACTAACCTCTTAAGTTCAAGGTTCCTGAACTGTACATGGACCATACCATTAACAAAGCAAAGGTTATGTGTTTGAAATTTGTTACTGATGTAGCAATATGAATTAACACCATGCACGCAAGGTAATATTGAATATGAGTGATGACGTTATAAATTCATCACATTTAAACACCGGAGTCATCAGAGCAGACCCAGCTTCTGCAAAATGGGTTGTGCAGATGATGAAGATGCTGACAAACTACGTGCCACTTCCAAATGGGCCAGGCCAGGTGAGGAACCGTACACGATAGCATGCCACGGTGACCAACTATGATGTGAATGTATGGTCGACGTGAGGTTCGCCATGGGAGACCACGACCTTCCGGTCAATACAAAGTCAACATGTTCAAAAAACTTCCCCCACCTTCGAAAAAAATGCACTCACGACAATACATCAATATGTGCACCCGCAGAGATATGTTCAATTGGTTTAAATGACCAATAGCAATGCCAGTGAGCTTCCCAAAAACAAAACAAATATGGCACATCTGCGACTTGTTCATAGTTTGCCAACATTCGGGCAACATGGTTGACAGCGACAGGTGAGTTGTACGTGCACTGTTGCATTAGGCAGTGAAGAGGAGGAAAATGGATTTGGATAAGGTGAGATTGGCCACAAGTGTAGCACTGAAAGACCATAAGAGACATTGGGATCCCCTGAAGACTGTCTTAAAAAAGAAAGAGAGCGAAGTGGCAGAAGTTCTACTCGATATGTTAGTACATTTTTTATTATTAGGCCCTATCGTATCGGCATTGCATCGATACCCGGAGCCCCAGGGGCCGGTACTATGCTATGGCTAATGCTACACCATAAATAGATCTGTTGACGACGCTGTCTGTCTAGGGTTGTTTTATGTTCTCAAGCATCTAGAAGGTCCAGATACTTACGCCAGGATCCTTTTTGTTGATTATAGCTCTGCTTTTAATACCATTATTCCTTTAAAACTGTTCGAGAAAATACAGACGGTTGGGGTTCCACAACCAATGTGCCTGCGGACCCTCGATCTTTTGTTGAACAGACCACAGGTTGTGAAAATAGGTGGCAACTTATCGTCATCACTCATTTTGTCTACTGGTGCACCTCAAGGTGGTGTCCTGTCACCAATGCTATACTCTCTTTTTACATACGATTATGCATCCTGTCATAAAAATACCCAAATATTGAAAATTGCAGACGACAGAGGTCAAGATTTTATTCTTAAGAATGCGTTTACTGTGCATGATGTTAGTTAGTTTGTTTCATACCGTTTGCTGCATGTGAGTGTATTGTCATGTATACGTTATAGTACGACCCAACATCGTTATACATTCCAATGTTTCTATTGTATTACTGCAATGACTACACATGGCGATAAATTTTATCTTATCTTATCTTACGTGAAATTCGCTTTTATTTTCATACTGTAAAATGAATTGCTACCATCTTTATGTTGATAAAAATGTAATATTTATTTTGTATGGTTTCTCTGTAGCAGCTCAGTGATGGGCTGATGGAGAATAAGTCCATCCAGACCCAGAGCATAAGGTAAGTATTTTGTATGGTTTCTCTGTAGCAGCTCAGTGATGGGCTGATGGAGAATAAGTCCATCCAGACACAAACAAACCTGATGGTTTCTCTGTACCAGCTCAGTGATGGGTTGATGGAGAACAAGTCCATCCAGACACAAACAAACTTGATGACAGGTGTTGTAAGACCCTGAATTGCTTTTGTTAAGCCCGGCGCACACGAGCGGATCGGCCGCGCGGCGCCAGCTCATGACGCGTTTTTGCGGCCGATCTACTCGTGTGCAGGTGATCTAGCTCAGCACTTGGCTTCGTGAGCCGGGGGAAAGATTATCCGTCGTGTTTGATATTATGAGCATCACGTAAGCGCGATTCTCTCGTGTGCGGGCAACATGAGCTGTTAGCTCAGCTGCGAAAATAATCTAGCCAATGATATAACATACCGCGGTCACATGCCATAATAAAAATGGCAGCGACCAACGTGTTTCTGTGCGAGTCAATTGCAGAGGATAAACTTGTGGAGATCTGGGGAGAGTATCCATGCCTGTACGACGTAAGATTTGAGACCTTTAGGAATAGGGATCTCAGAGAGCAGGCGATGCAGCGTACTGCTGAAGAAATTCGGCAAAGTAGTAAGTATTGATGAACTCAAATCTGTAGTGAGCGGTATTTTTTTAAAGACAAGTTTATCTTGATTCCAACTGGATCAGGTCCAGCAGTGGACCTGATTTTATTTTGACACGGAAGGTACTCAAAAAAATTTTGTTTTCATACACATTGAACACGGCCGCCAAAGGCCCTATGAATACGAGTTATTCGTGATATAGCTTACTATTTAATAAATCCTACAGTTGATCTATTCCATGGAATTATGTCATGGTGTCCAAAGTCAACACTAAGTCACATTTGTATAGATCCCTGGTTCAAATTGTTGATGTTTTAATTCTGAATAACTGACTGCCTGTAACTAGTAAAATGGAGAAATACAAATATTTATTATCTCCTTTTTCAGGTGATTGGGTGAAGAACAAAATTCGCCAGCTACGGAACAGCTATGGAAAGGCGAGGAAGACGGCTGCTAATGGCAGTGCTCGCAAGCAGATAACAAAAAGAACAGCGTGGCTGATGGAGTGATTACAGTTTCTGGCGTCTTTTGTGGGAGGAAGAGACACTGTCTGCAATCTGAATGTTGTACGTGTAGATATAAATTTGTTTTAATAGATATGAAATGAAACAAGTCAATGTATGTAAGAATAGGTAACATTTAATCGGATTAAGGAACAGACCGGGTCGCTTTAAAGAGAGACCATATGGTCCTGCCATGGAACTGCTCAAGACTCTGACAGAAAGAATTTCGTCAGCATGATTCGTTGTTCCTTTGCACTTAAAGTTGGGTTTCTGTCAGAGCTGGAAGACAGACCTGTTAATGTAGGGTCGGTTGGCCAGGCACCAGCAACCGCGTTGTGCTCACTATCTTCTGTATCTTGCACACTGATGTATGTGTGTTTATTTGTGTCTACTAAATAATTGTGCAGACAACAAGCAGCCAGGATGATGTCAGTTACTTTATCGGGTGCCAGATTGATGGTAGTCAGGAACACCCTAAATCTGTTTGACAGAATGCCAAAAGCGTTTTCTACGACATGCCTAGCGCATGACATACGGTAATTGAAAATGAGCTTTGGTTTGTCAAGGTTTCGGTGAGGATATGGTTTCATTATATCAACTCTTAGGGGGAAGACGTCATCACCTACTATGTGATGATGTAGTTTATTGGTCGTTCCAATGTTTAGGGGGGAAGGTATGTTAAGAGAGTTGTCGTCCAACGCTTTCTTTAGTGATGAGTTGGAAAAGACTCCAGCATCGCCATCACGCCCAGCTGCACCTACATTGACATACAGGAACTTGTAGTTGGCATCTACAAGTGCTACAAGCAAAACACTAAAGAAATGCAGATTGAGGTATCTCAACTGGCAGAAGAGGGGGCTATGACGTTGACACTGAAGTCGACCAAGCTACCCCCTAAACAGAGGCAAAAGTCAATTTCGGAAAGGAACGAAAGTAAAAAAGCTAAGATATCTGGGGTGTGTGCCAGTTATGGCACTTACGTAGGTGAAACGTTAGAGAAGTTAGATGCTAGAACTGGATGTATAGCACAGCATCAGATCAGCAACATCCTATTCTTTGTTAAGTGTTTCCCTGGACCTCCAACTTATAATAATGAGAAAACTTCTATTGTGTGTAAATCTCCACAAAACCCAAGCTCAGAAGTAGTACTGTATTATGATAACAATACGTTCGGTTTGGATGTCATACTTCAGTCAGGAACATGATAATATAAAGAAGAATAAAACGATTATTGTGCCATATTACACCCAGGCCCAGCTACTGTGCCCAGCTTTCATACTGCTGTCCAGGTGGCAATCAGACAGGTCCAGGGAGCAGACAGGTCCAGCGACAGGCAGCACCTGTGTTTGCTGTCACACTGCTCCACCCAGTGGCAGTGCTACTATTAGTAATGTCTGCTGACAATTATCACGTAATCCAAACTTATAATTGAATTAATTTGAGTTGTTGATTCAGTTGCCCGTGGTACATGGGTTTCTGTCCGGCTGAGTAGGTCGAGTCGAGACAATGACGATTGACAGATATATCAATAGTATGTCTGTACGAATATTAATATAGAATATCTTGTTGATAACATTCATTGCAATAACACAATCTTAAACAAAGTTAATTTCACAAACACCGTGACAAACAGAATATTGACGACAATTTGTGATACCTCCAACTCTGTTGTAGGAGAACTGTCTGTTTCCAAGGAAGCCATGTTGTTTATCGGTGACAGGCGCTGACATAATACAAGCTCCGCCTCTTTGGGTCGCAACCTTCTCGGAACTAGCCGAAAGCTGTTCGGGAAGTGCAATGACCAGCGACGTAGAATGTTGTAACCATCGAAGCATTGATTTCAAAATTGCATCTTCTTCATTTAGACACATTAGGCCAGTTGGTATGTTAGAATATATATAGTTTACACTAAGTAACATGATGTCATGATAAAAAGTTTTTACGATCAGAACCCTTACCTTTAAAATATAAGTTTTTAATACACAGTTAGTGCTGTGTGATTATATCTACCGTGGACAATATTTCATAGCATATTATGGGGGGGTGACGAAATTAACTAATGCGTAAGCCGCCCAACCCCATCTGAAGCCACCTTGACCGCATATCTTTTCAAACAGTAACCAATTATCCATATCCAACACTGTTGATTAAACATATGCTGTTATGTTGATAGGACACCATGAATGAGCTCTTCAATGGTTCGTCAACAAGTCAGAGAGGAACGCTGTACCACATTAAACATTGGTTTGGGCACCGTCCTGTGAAGAAATGGGTAATGGAGAGTGTGTCCCCTGTGTATGACTTGCTCAACTTTGCTACTGACAACATCGTATGCCTGGCTGCACTCAGCGTCATTGGTATAGAATGTCACAGATATCAGTCTCCCCGATGTCGACGCTGAGAAATACTTGACAGATCTTTGCAGAGACATCGTCACCATGCAATGGCCTCAGACAAGTGAAGTGGTCATCTCCATCATCATCATCACCTCCAGCATCATTTAGATTATCACTTGATTGTTTGATCAACACTTTTAAATGTTAAATGGGAGAAACAAGAACAATGGTAGAGAGCCCAGTCTATGTCGTATGATCAACACTTCTGCATTAATAAAATCTTGCGAACCTGACTTACTATACTGATCTGATCGTCTGCGGTATTATCAGTAAGCAGCTAGACAATCTGGCGAGCTACAAAGACAACTACTACACAACTGTGAGTATTCTCGACGAATGCATGCGCCCTTAAGAGAAGCGAGAATCTTACAATCTTACGACTTGTTCTTATCGACCGACTTCTCCCTTGACTTGTTATCATCGTTCACCTGTCTTACATCCAGCTTAATGTAATCTTCTTATCTTATGACTGGTATATATAACTAACTAGTTACATGATTAATATAAAAATGTAGTTTTGTTCATAACCAAACTATTATGCCAGTTTAAAATAAACACTTGTTCTTTGTCCTAAAGGAGAGCTAATGCTAATCTTCCTTGGTAAGCTATCAACTTTCATGAACTTGTCAGAGAGGATTGTTGGATGACGGGAAACAGCACAGAAACTTCGTGAGCACCAATGCACGTGCTATTATGTGGATGATCACCAGTTGTGAATATAACCAATCATTTGCTCATACATGCATAAAATAATATTATAGTTTGACTATTAAGATTACTGTTGATGGATAGTGAACTGTTTACTTTTACTCTACAGCATCAGCCAGAATCGACAAACGAGTCTTATTCGATCATATAAGACAAATGGACTTGTCGCAAAGGAGAAACGATCTGGAGGCAGACGTGTCAACATCAGAGCACACAGCTTTGCTGACATCGAACACTGTGTATCCTTCATCTCAAATTACACAGAGGACCATGCCCTTGCGCTGCCTGGCAGGATACCTGGCTGCAGGAGGGAAGTAGTAAAGTTACTGCCATCGTCGGAGATGAAGGTGTACGGGGCATAGAAGTCTTAAAGTTTTAAGTTTTAAAGTGAGGTCAATGTAATTAAATGTGAAGTATTAATAATACTAACATTATTAATTTTTATACACTGCAATCAGAATTAAAGCTATGGATTTGTGTTTGCGATTGAGTATAATGCTAAACCAATTATTAAAAATAATAAAATTTAATTTTGCTAAGATTATTAGTATTAGAATATTATTCTGCTGTACACGTATAACAAGTACTTTTTGTTCAATCGCACTATGGAAAAAAACCATAAAATATAACAACATGGTAATTATGTGAATGTTACCAGCTATAATGATTATTATTAAAATTATTGTTAATTTTAAACAGAACAAAGTAAGGAGCTGTTGATGACTGTTATGTTTTCAGATTACAGATTTCATAGAGAGAACTGAATATAAATTATTTTAATGATTTTCTTTTCATAAGGCTTTTGTTGTGCACGAAGCAATTGAGTGCATTGAGAGTATTCATTGTAATGCCATCATTCTTTTATCTGCCCCAATGTGACAACTTTATAGCATATGGCATTGTACAGTAAAATTATGCACATTACTATTATTTTGTAAACATGATAAAAATTATGTAAACAAAATTGTACCAGTATCATAACAATGGGACAGTGTGATTGTTCGTGTTTTAATTATAATGGCTGTTTGTGGCATGTTATTGATAACTGGTTACATTTGACAGGAACACGAGTTGTCCACCTGGCGCGATCTTTCTACAACGGGATGGTGGAAACTGCCAAGCAGACATGTGGCATGCTGAAACTGGTGGACTTCAGCAGGAATGTTCCCTGCAGCCGACAGATGTCGATGCACTATAGCTTCGACTTTGCGCAGCAAGTTCACCCGCCAAGCGACCCTCTCCAACCAGGCCCCTTACACTTCCTGGTTCCTAGGAAGTGTGGCATATTTGGGGTCTGCTGCGAGGGGCTGCTGAAGGGGTCGAACGCTGTTGTGTCTTACTACTTTTTGGAGTGTTAAGACTGCTGACCTTCATTGTGACAATTGTGCAGGGCAAAACAAAAACCGTTTTGTCATGTGGTATTGTGCATGGAGGGTCGCCAATGGTCTCCACCAGTCCATCACACTCAACTTTCTAGTTGTGGGACAAACAAAGTTTGCACCCAACGCTTGCTTTGGGCTTCAAATGCCACGCAATATCATCGCTATCAGAGCTCGAGACTGTGGTGAATGGGAGCGCCTATCTGAATTCCATCCAGTTGATCGGCAGAGAAGACGGCTCATCACTCGTCCCAGTGGCAGACTGGCAAACCCACCTCAGTCCCCACTTCAAGGCGTTGCCAGCCATCAAGAAGTACTTTCACTTCAGGTACACTCAGTGCTAGCTATTTATACCAATAGTATCCACAATATCAGTTGTTTGATAAATGTTAAAGAAAAAAAATAAATGTTATGATTGTAAAACAAAGCTTAAATATTTTCACAGGCAGTGAACACACCATGTAGGACCTGTAAATTTTTGTATTTGTAATTATTATTTTTACGTTGCATTAATTGTGATGCTTGAAACATTTGCAGGTATGCACATGGTTGATACGTTGATTTGTTTGTGTTTTTGTAAAATATAACCAATGTTTTCGTGTTCTTGTGCTTTCACAAGGGCAAATTGCCTGTACTAATTCCTGTCCTGCACTATTATTAAATTTGTAATAATTTTACCTGCAGTGGAAATTTTCTAAAAGTTTGCCTATATGAGATGAAACATACTGTGTTTTCAGGTTTGATCCAGCCAGCCCTGGCATTGTCTTTGTGAAGACGACAAGCGAGAGCTTGGAAGAGCAGTTTGGCTTGATGGTTGACAGCGATGATCTGCTGCTGTCTGCTGCACCAGTCGCCATGAAGCCCCCTGGACTCGGATATGAGCGGCAGCAGTACTTGTACAAGAATATTCGACGTTACGTGAAGGACTGCTATAAAGATGTGTTGTGTCCTAGCCTCCCTGAGAGGGAGGTTACACCCGATGCAGGGCCATCCCCTGCCCCTGATGTTGTGACTGCACCCAGAGGAGGGCTACGTGGCCAATGTCGTCGAACTCGCCAGCCTTCGTATTCACCTTCTCCATTGCGGAAGAGAGGTCGCAGGGGGCGTCGTGGTGGTGCTAGGGGGCATCGTGGTAGTGCCAGTGAATGAAACTATGCACCGACATTCACTGGTTTAGTGACTTTGAAGTTTTTGTCTAGTCTTTGCATTGTCAGTTTATCAATAAAATGAATACACTTACCTGACAAACCAGACTGTATACATTGAAACGTGTTTTGCTCATAACTTTTTTAATATCCCATACATTTTGTTCATATTTTCAGACACATAAGGCAATATCACAATCTTGGACTGTGCAAAATATCAAAGAAATCGGTTCATGGTAACTAAGGTAGTTCTGAGTAAACATGTTCTCAAACTTCAAACAGCTTTTCCTCGGTTTGAACATTCTTACCCCATACATGTTCATTATGACATAACTTTGGCTAGGAGTTGACTACATCCACTATTTATGTACCATATTAAAGCTTAATATCTGCCCTTTCCAACGATGTGTATAGTTCAATTTTTTTATTACTAGCTAGTATCATGAAAATTAACTAGTATCACGGCCACGTAATCAATAGATCTTGTACAATCTGCCAAGTAAATCTGTCATGTATCTTGCCAATACCATCTTCTTGCATGGCACAATGACAAACTTGACAACACTGTCAAGCTGTTGATAGGTACAACACAAAATGAACTGTTAAGTTTTGTTTTTCTGCTCCGAAATGATGAAATTCTATCATATTGATCACAAGAGAATGAAAATCTAGACACCTCTAATGGTGAAAATCTAGACACCTCTAATGGTGAAAATCTAGACAACTCTAATGGTGAAAATGTAGACACCTCTAATGGTGAAAATGTAGACACTTCTAATGGTGAAATTTCACTCATCAGTGAAAGCCAACATTACACGCTACATGAGGAAGAAATATGCCACGATGAAAGGGTTCTCGGAAAGATTACTGTGGAAGTACTGTAAAACAAGCAGTTTCCATGGAAACTCAGTCATCTTTTGTTGCTGATCATGTTTTGGCTGAACCCGTGGAAGAAGCCATAGAACAGGTAAGATGTCCCTCAAGGGTCAGTTTTGGGGCCGTCGCTGTCTACCATATATCCAGCCGGTGAACTTTGGTGAAAAATCCGACAACATGGGCTACACTTCAACAAGCTAACTCCATTGCTGCGTTCAAGTCATTGTTGAAAACAAATCTCTTCTGTGAAGCCTTCTGAACACTTTGTTTGACATTTTACTTTTTTAACTTATTGTTTAACTTGTTTTATTTAATTTATCTGATTCATTTATTGGTTTATCTAACATATCAACTTAATTGTAGTTGTTTATTTTAGCTTATTAATTTTATTTATTTATTTAACATCTTTATTTAACTATGTTTACCTGCCTTTAACTACCCCTCTTATTTTAACTTTTCAATTTATTTAAAATTATTTAGTACTGTCTTGTTAGTGCCTTTGAACAGGTTTTTAACCTGGAAACACAGTGCATAATAAACATTTAATAATAACGACACACAGCTTTACACAATTTTCAAGATCTCCAACACGTCTGATGCCATCTGTCAGCTTGATGATTACGTTGTGAATATCAACTGTGGCATGACTACAGACTTCAACTAAATGGTGACAAACCTAAAGTTCTATTCATGGGATCGGAGCAGATGTGAAGAAAGATGCAATCAACATCAGAGATGCACAGGTGACACCAAGTACATGCGTTGGAAACCTTGACGTCATATTCGATTCTGAACTGAAGATTCTGCATTGAAGACACACCTTTTTTAAAACTGCACAGACTTATTAATTGAGGACATTCATCCAGAGGGGAGCGTATCAACCGTCCCTCTTAGTAAAACAGTCATAGGAGAGGTCATAGGTGTTCTAAGGGCAGAAAGCGAAGAAGACAGCAGCACAGAATGAGGTATCGTTATGGTGAGTTACATTACTGTATAGCTTGGGTACAAGAAACTGCTGTAGTTCAACAATGACAAAACCAAAAGAAGTACTGTACAAGCAGAAAATTTAAGAAGACACAAAGTCAAGCAGATATAAATCAAACTTTAACACATAATTTCCATCACGTCCTGCACCTATGAAGACTTAGTTGGATTACGCACTGACAGACCTGAAAATCTTTATATATGTAACCTTCATAATGATGGCAGCACAGTATGCTATGCCCAGTTCACCAGGTGATGATAATGACTTAATACAATCATGATGATGGTCACAGAGATGGTTAAAAGAGGACACATACATATTTGTTTTGGCAGAAAATATTTGAAAGACAACACAGCAACTTCCCGACTCTTTCTCAGTTGGTTCTCCACTATCCAAATACCCCGGCCTCATCAGCCCCAGACAACAGGCTTATTCAGCATCTTTGGAAAACCTTCCACACTGAATGATTTCTCTTGAGGACTCAACCTTCAAACAGCCAATATGAACCTTCCAAGGACAATGATTAGCACTGTCAATGTTTAATATACATAAGACTGAACACATTAATTTCTGGATTGCAATCATAATGGACTATTTTTTACACATGTCACAGTGGTGGATGAAACTGACACATAGATGAGATGATTCCAATTTGTAGATCCATAAGTGACATACAAGCCCTGACGATGATGCTCGTGATATTAGGGAATGAGGGGAAGGAAAACCCTAAAAATTACCTTACTGAGAAGGGCCAACAACCCACCCAGTTCAAATTACTGTTCTGGTAACTGAAAGTGAAACTCGAATACCAGCTTATATGGGAAATGGCTATGATGAGGCAACGGTCCAGATACTAGAGGATGATTGTATCAAATATATGCAGCCTTATGGACCACTAGGCCCGAAGAGGATAGGTGTAATGATTTTGGTTTTTTGAGCCTGACCTGCAAGCTAGGGCTGCAAGCTAGGGCTGCAAGCTAGGGCTGCAAGCTAGGGCTGCAAGCTAACACTGCTGCCAGTTGCATCCATTCGGTTGTCAGCTGACGTGGCAGGTGGCTTTTACAGCCCACCAATATCATAATGTTGACAACTTTTTGTATTTTCATCAATAACAAATGTTTCAATAAATTTCATCCTGAATTCTGATACAGTAACTGAATCACTCCATTGAATATCGCATCGGCAATGCTTCTGTCCGACCTGGACTATCATCCAGATTTACATTAGCTGCCACCTGGCGAGTCACGAGTCAATCGGTCACGGATTGAATAACACTAAAATAATGTGAGATTTTGCTTGTTCATCATTGCATCAGTTTATAGGCTTGCACCTCACGGGCCTGCTGCTTACAGTACCAGCAGCTACTGCAGAAGCTGAAAGGGGCTTCAATGCCATGAAGCAGTTCAAAACTGACTGGACATCCAGCTTGATAGCAGATACACTGAAAGACTCGCTTACTACACTTCTGTTGTCACCTGAAATAGCAGTTTGATCCCCATGGAGTAGCACAACTGTGGGTGAAAGAGGGGTCCAACGTGAGGAGGAATAACTACATGGAAGGCAAGACCAATGCTAGTCATGCCCAGCAGGAAGAGGCAAACACAAATATTGGTGAAGAGACAATTATAGTATGCCTGGGTTTGAGATGCAAGGATAAAAAAATTGTTTTGTTTCAATGTAGAAGATCACTGATGTTGCACAACAGCTCACTGCCAGATTCACTTTCATGAAGGCCATCCAAGGAGCCCACAGCAGCCACTGTTTGGTGCTAGTCTCAGCTCAAGGATAAGCTAGGTTTCACTTTCAATTCTTAAGTTGCTGTGTCTGCTGTTCCTGTTTCTGAACCTACTGACTGAGTATTTGTCAAGGCAGTATGACACTGTCATTTCATGACATGCATGTATGGTGGGTTCTGGGTGCTGGGCAATATCGTGGAGGCGCTTGATGACAATGCTGACATATTCATCAATTTCATGTATCCCATAGGACCACCATGCTTCTTTCATTTCATGTATCCCATAGGACCACCATGCTTCTTCAATTTCATGTATCCCATAGGACCACCATGCTTCTTTAATTTCATGTATCCCATAGGACCACCATGTTTCTTAAATTTCATGTATCCTATAGGACCACCATGCTTCTTTAATTTCATGTATCCCATAGGACCACCATGCTTCTTCAATTTCATGTATCCCATAGGACCGCCATGCTTCTTTAATGTCATGTATCCCATAGGACCGCCATGCTTCTTCAATTTCATGTATCCCATAGGACCGCCATGCTTTTTAATGTCATGTATCCCATAGGACCACCATGCTTCTTCAATTTCATGTATCCCATAGGACCACCATGCTTCTTTAATTTCATGTATCCCATAGGACCACCATGTTCTTCAATTTCATGTATCCCATAGGACCACCATGCTTCTTCAATTTCATGTATCCCATAGTACCACCTTGGTTTCTACAATTTCATGTATCCCATAGGACCACCATGCTTCTTTAATGTCATGTATCCCATAGGACCACCATGCTTCTTTAATTTCATGTATCCCATAGGACCACCATGCTTTTTCAATTTCATGTATCCCATAGGACCACCATGTTCTTCAATTTCATGTATCCCACAGGACCACCATGTTCTTCAATTTCATGTATCCATAGGACCACCATGTTCTTCAATTTCATGTATCCCACAGGACCACCATGCTTTTTCAATTTCATGTATCCCATAGGACAACCATGTTCTTCAATTTCATGTATCCCATAGGACCACCATGCTTCTTTGCCTGGTCGATAAGAAGAAATCAGTGGTGGATTTCTTTGACAGACATCTTGTGCTAAGTGTCAGTTGATGTCATTGCCTGCACCATTGGTTTGTGTTTGTATCGGGCACAGTTTGTTGAGCAGCTGTGTATGATACAAGGTGCCTGGTGATTAAATTCTAGCCGATCATGGATTCATGGGGTCAGAAGAAGGAAAAAGTAACTGGATGCACAAGACGCTGAAGTGTCACGTAAAATATCATCAGTTCAGATCCATATGGAGCGCATCCTCAAACTTATGAAAAACCAGTACACATGCAAGGTCAATGATGGCAATTCAATGTGGTCACTGTCCTCAACACACTCGGATGTGAATCAGGTGGACATGGTTGGTGAAAGAGAGGGACCCGATGTGATGTCACCACCATCACCCTAGCAGAGGCCATCCACACACAAGACTCCATCTCAGCTGCAGATATCTCCCCACAGGTCTCTGTCCCAGTGAAGACACTGGCTCAACCGGCTCAACTTGTTCCCAGAGTTCACGAGACAGGAATAGGCGTCTACACTCCTTTGACAACATGTGCCATTCCCCTTTGTCTACTTCAAGAGCCACCAATGCTTCCACGCCGGAATCTCCTTGCAGATAAAATGTCCTGGCAACAATTAAGATCACTAATGTGCAACATCAAGGCAACCATTGTGACTGGTGTGTTAGCCATTGTGACTAATACCCAAAGTTTTGTAGAAAAAATACTACAAAAACACTTCAGCCATGGTTACTGTCAAAGTAATGCATCACCAATAAATTTCTACCATTGCTAAAATAAAATATTCAAACATGTATACTTTGAATATTAGCAAAGCAAAGCATCCTTATTAGTCCAGCCCTGGTGGCAGCGAATAGAAAACCTGGAAGACCAAAGATGTTGCAGGAGGTCATTCGTGGAAGAAATTACGAAGCTTGGAATAACTAGGAAAGAATTTTTTTATTTTAGCCAAAAACAGAGCACATTATACAAGTGTTGTTTCAGTTAAGGCAAAGTTACAGTAAGTAAATGGGAATTTTGGGGATTTTATGCAGCCTTTGTAGTGTGTTCAATATCACAACACCCACAGTGAGAGTTGGTATTGCTAGGTGATTATCCTGTGAGCTCTATACGGCAGCGGTATCTTAGATACAATGAGAACGAGTGCGTTCATCATCACAACAGACACAAGACAGTTGGTATTGCTAGGTGAATATCATGTGAGCTCTATATGACAGTGATATCTTAGATATAATGAGAACAAGTATGATCATCATCACAAAAGACACAAGACAGTTGGTATTGCTAGGTGAATATCATGTGAGCTCTACATGATAGTGATATCTTAGATACAATGAGAACAAGTGTGATCATGATCACAACAGACACAAGACAGTTGGTATTGCTAGGTGAATATCATGTGAGCTCTATATGACAGTGATATCTTAGATATAATGAGAACAAGTATGATCATCATCACAACAGACACAAGACAGTTGGTATTGCTAGGTGAATATCATGTGAGCTCTACATGATAGTGATATCTTAGATACAATGAGAACAAGTGCGATCATCATCACAACAGACACAAGACAGTTGGTATTGCTAGGTGAATATCATGTGAGCCTTATACGATAGTGACATCTTAGATACAATGAGAATGAGTGTGTTCATCATCACAACAGACACAAGACAGTTGGTACTGCTAGGTGAATATCATGTGAGCTCTACATGATAGTGATATCTTAGATACAATGAGAACAAGTGTGATCATCATCACAACAGACACAAGACAGTTGGTATTGCTAGGTGAATATCATGTGAGCTCTACATGATAGTGATATCTTAGATACAATGAGAACAAGTGTGATCATCATCACAACAGGCACAAGACAGTTGGTATTGCTAGGTGAATATCATGTGACCTCTACATGATAGTGATATCTTAGATACAATGAGAACAAGTGTGATCATGATCACAACAGACACAAGACAGTTGGTATTGCTAGGTGAATATCATGTGAGCTCTACATGATAGTAATATCTTAGATACAATGAGAACAAGTGTGATCATCATCACAACAGGCACAAGACAGTTGATATTGCTAGGTGAATATCATGTGAGTTCTACATGATAGTGATATCTCAGATACAATGAGAACGAGTGTGATCATCATCACAACAGACACAAGACAGTTGGTATTGCTAGGTGAATATCATGTGAGCTCTATACGATAGTGATATCTTAGATACAATGAGAACGAGTGTGTTCATCATCACAACAGACACAAGACAGTTGGTATTGCTAGTTGAATATAATATGAGCTCTATACGATAGTGATATCTTAGATACAATGAGAACGAGTGTGTTCGTCATCACAACAGACACAAGACAGTTGGTATTGCTAGGTGAATATCATGTGAGCTCTATACGATAGTGATATCTTAGATACAATGAGAACGAGTGTATTCATCATCACAACAGACACAAGACAGTTGGTATTGCTAGGTGAATATCATGTGAGCTCTATATGACAGCGATATCTTACAGATACAATGAGAACAAGTGTGTTCATCAGTATCATGCACATTTCAAAATAGTTCAAGTACTGGAGGAGAAATAGAAGCATTACTACAATGTCTACATGAAGTCAAGCTATGGCATGTCTGCCTCTGTAAACACTATGTGAAAACTTCAATTCAGGCCAGGCACAAAGCAATTCTTGATTTCTTTTCATACACTCATTGACTCATTCTCTGACTGCTGGCCAGATACTGCACACAGAAGTGTGTGCACTTGTCAAGGTAGATTTTCTACAGGAAGGAAACGTTGCATCCTGGTACATAGGGAAAAACAATGCAGACAATAAGCTGCATAAGGATGGCAGGATGGCACAACCCGAGATTTGAAGAATCTATTCTGCCCCAGTTTCTCGAGCACTGCTAGCAATTTGGTACATCAAGAGTGTACAATTGTCATCCTACAAACACAGCGAGAAGCTGAGGTATATAATTTAGTAGGAAATATATAAGGAATATCCCATATTATGTTAAATTCACTTTTATTTTCATACTGTAAAATGAATTGCTACTATCTTTGTGTTGATAAAAATGTAATATTTATTTTGTATGGTTTCTCTGTAGAAGTTCAGTGATGCGCTGATGGAGAATAAATCCATCCAGACCCAGAGCATAAGGTAAGTATTTTCATATGCCTTCTATTTGTATTTGTTGTATTGCTTTACTTTTTGCGTCAAGCATCAAGATTTTGAGCGTGATTGTAATAATATTTGTTCATATTAGCACGTTCGTATTTGCATACATGTACTTAAAGTCTTAAGATCCCTCAAACATTACTTCCATGTTTATATATTTAAAATAAAGTTTTAAGTTACTTTTTCACATACCTTCATGTGTTATCTCTTCTTCTATTATTATTACCATACAGGTGATAATGCCAACCTCGCTGCACAGCTAGTAAGACTCGATTGGGCCAATAATGGTTAAACCGCACTTGGCCTGCCATTGAAAAAAACCTAATTCGGCCAATATTGGCTGTCATTTGACATTTGCATTAGCTTACCAGTACAAAAACCAAATGGGCCAATAATGGCTGTCATTATATCTACCAGAATTGGCTTGCCAGTGAAAAAATCATTAGGGCCAATAATGGCTGTCACAAACCCAAATGGCTTCCACGGAAGCTTTCACATTTGGCCCAGTTGTTGATGAAATAAATCCCAAATATGAATTTGACAGCTACTTTGTACCAAAGAAAAACGTCATACACGAAAGAATAAAATTTAACCAGAGAAGTCTGCTGCCAGGAGAATTGGTTGAGCAATACATACGAAGTTTGCACGATTTGGCAAGATACTACAATTTCGAAGAATATGAGTCCAAAAATATCAGAGAAATGCTTATCGTGGGAATGACAACGAACTGTCACAGAAACTAAAGATTGAGCAAGATGATTTTACACTACAGAAGGCGTTGGGAGTTGGTTAAAACCCAGAATGCCGCAACGGTGGATGCAGCAGCATGGGGTGGTAAAAAGACTAAAAGCAAGCAGCTGCAACGTCATGACAAGCCGCCTTCCCATCATGACCAAACAAAGCCAACAGTAAACTCCCAGAACAAGTGCAGACACTGTGGGTATAAGTACAAATCGAAGGAAACGATGTATGTCCTGTGACTGGAGCGGAATACAGGAAATGTAGTGATGAAGTCTGTGTATACAATCTTTGCTTAGTTTCGTTGCAGTTCGAAACAGATCGAGTCTATCGCGCCTTTCTGGCCATTTCATTGGGCTTGTAAAGTAAAAATTCTCTGGTGGATTGAATCTTGGCATTGTGTGACTCACATGAGTGATATTAAAGGACGTCAATGATTTGGCGAATTAATCAGTCTTTACTAACACGTCTCACTGTCTTTCCTTTGTCTATTTGTTGTTAGACATTAGTGTTCACCGCTGCCACCATATTCTGACATTTCTACTTGTATGTTCTGACCTTTTGACCTGTATGTTCTGATCTTTTGACTTGTACTAACTGACTGAAAAACTAGTATAACACAACACTTTATTATGCCCACTGCCCGACAGTTCATCTCTCCATGGTTGTCAGGCAGCAGCACCACTAGCTGACACCACTGGACAATACATGACAGTGATATCTGCCATGCGGTGATGTCAGGTTTATGGTGATATCTGCCATGTTAGCTGTGGTGATTCTGAGATACAATAATATTAACATTAACTTTTGCTGATGTCAGGTGTATGGTGATATCTGCCATGTTAGCTGTGGTGATCCTGAGATACAATAATATTAACATTAACTTTAGCTTTCAGGTTGGATCACTGTGACCTAGACATTGACATTTCATGCCAAACAACTGAGTGATGGGCTGAAAAACAACATGTCCATCCAGACTAAGGTAAGAATTGCCTTCTATTTTTATTTCTTGTGCTGGTTTATTTTAGTATCAAGAATTTGATTTTGAGCGTAACTGTAATCATATCTGTTCATATTAGACATATTTGCATGCATATATTTAAAGTCTTAAGATCGTTCAAACATTACTTCCATGTTTATATATTTAAAATAAAGTTTTAAGTTACTTTTTCACATACCTTCATGTGTTATCTCTTCTTCTATTATTATTACCATGCAGGTGATAATGCCAACCTCGCTGCATAGCTAGTAAGACTCGATTGGGCCAATAATGGTTAAACCGGACTTGGCCTGCCATTCGAAAAACCTAATTCGGCCAATAATGACTGTCATTTGACATTTGCATTCGCTCACCAGTGCAAACACTGAATAGGACAATAATGGCTGTCATTATATCAACCAGCATTGGCTTGCCAGTGAAAAAACATTAACTTTCGCTTTCAGCTTGGATCACTGTGACCTAGACATTGAACTTTTATGCCAAGCAACTGAGTGATGGGTTGGCTAACAACATGTGCATCCAGAGATTAAGGTAAGAATTTTCATATGCCTTCTTTTTTATTTGTTGTATTGCTTTACTTTTAGTGTTAAGCATTTGATTTTGAGTGTGACTGTAATCATTGCTGTTCATGTTAGACGTATTTGCATGCATGTACTTAAAGTCTTAAGATCCTTCTAAACCGGACTTGCCCTACCATTCAAAAAACGAATTCAGCCAATAATGGCTATCATTTGACATTTACATTGGCTTACCATGCAATAACCGAATGGGCCAATAATGGCTGTCATTATATCAACCAGCATTGGCTTTCCAGTGAAAAAAATCATTAGGGCCAATAATGGCTGTCACAAACGCAAACGGCTTCCACGGAAGCTTTCACATTTGGCCCAGTTGTTGATGAAATAAATCCCAAAGACGAATTTGACACAGTGATGGGAAAGTTCGACAGCTACTTTGTGCCAAAGAGAAACACATACACGAAAGAATAAAATTTAACCAGAGAAGTCTGCTGCCAGGAGAATTGGTTGAGCTATACATACGAAGTTTGCATGATTTGGCAAGATATTACAATTTCAACGATGAGTCCGAAAGTATCAGAGAAATGCTTATGGGGGGAATGATAAAGAACTGTCACAGAAACTACAGACTGAGCAAGATGATCTACAGAAGGCTGCTAATACTGCTAGACATTGGGAGTTGGTTAAAACCCAGAATCCCTCAACGGTGGACGCAGCAGCATGGGGTGGTAAAAAGAATAAAAGCGAACAGCTCCAACGTCATGACAATCCACCTTCCCATCATGACCAAACAAAGCCAACAGTAAACTCCCAGAACAAGTGCAGACACTGTGGGTATAAGTACAAATCGAAGGAAACGATGTATGTCCTGTGACTGGAGCGGAATACAGGAAATGTAGCGATGAAGTCTGTGTATACAATCTTTGCTTAGTTTCGTTGCAGTTCGAAACAGATCGAGTCTATCGCGCCTTTCTGGCCATTTCATTGGGCTTGTAAAGTAAAAATTCTCTGGTGGATTGAATCTTGGCATTGTGTGACTCACATGAGCGATATTAAAGGACGTCAACGATTTGGCGAATTTATCAGTCTTTACTAACATGTCTCACTGTCTTTCCTTTGTCTATTTGTTGTTAGACATTAGTGTTCACCGCTGCCACCATATTCTGACATTTCTACTTGTATGTTCTGACCTTTTGACCTGTATGTTCTGATCTGTTGACTTGTACTAACTGACTGAAAAACTAGTATAACACAACACTTTATTATGCCCACTGCCCGACAGTTCATCTCTCCATGGTTCTCAGGCAGCAGCACCACTAGCTGACACCACTGGACAATACATGACAGTGATATCTGCCATGCGGTGATGTCAGGTGTATGGTGATATCTGCCATGTTAGCTGTGGTGTTTCTGAGATACAATAATATTAACATTAACTTTTGCTTTCAGGTTGGACCATTGTGACCTAGACATTGACATTTCAGGCCAAACAACTGAGTGATGGGCTGACAAACAACATGTCCATCCAGACTAAGGTAAGAATTGCCTTCTATTTTATTTCTTGTGCTGGTTTATTTTAGTATCAAGAATTTGATTTTGAGCGTAACTGTAATCATATCTGTTCATATTAGACATATTTGCATGCATATATTTAAAGTCTTAAGATCGTTCAAACATTACTTCCATGTTTATATATTTAAAATAAAGTTTTAAGTTACTTTTTCACATACCTTCATGTGCTATCTCTTCTTCTATTATTATTACCATGCAGGTGATAATGCCAACCTCGCTGCACAGCTAGTAAGACTCGATTGGGCCAATAATGGTTAAACCGGACTTGGCCTGCCATTCAAAAAACCTAATTCGGCCAATAATGACTGTCATTTGACATTTGCATTCGCTTACCAGTGCAAACACTGAATAGGACAATAATGGCTGTCATTATATCAACCAGCATTGGCTTGCCAGTGAAAAAACATTAACTTTCGCTTTCAGCTTGGATCACTGTGACCTAGACATTGAACTTTTATGCCAAGCAACTGAGTGATGGGTTGGCTAACAACATGTGCATCCAGAGATTAAGGTAAGAATTTTCATATGCCTTCTTTTTTATTTGTTGTATTGCTTTACTTTTAGTGTTAAGCATTTGATTTTGAGTGTGACTGTAATCATTGCTGTTCATGTTAGACATATTTGCATGCATGTACTTAAAGTCTTAAGATCCTTCTAAACCGGACTTGCCCTACCATTCAAAAAACGAATTCAGCCAATAATGGCTATCATTTGACATTTACATTGGCTTACCATGCAATAACCGAATGGGCCAATAATGGCTGTCATTATATCAACCAGCATTGGCTTTCCAGTGAAAAAAATCACTAGGGCCAATAATGGCTGTCACAAACGCAAACGGCTTCCACGGAAGCTTTCACATTTGGCCCAGTTGTTGATGAAATAAATCCCAAAGACGAATTTGACACAGTGATGGGAAAGTTCGACAGCTACTTTGTGCCAAAGAGAAACACATACACGAAAGAATAAAATTTAACCAGAGAAGTCTGCTGCCAGGAGAATTGGTTGAGCTATACATACGAAGTTTGCATGATTTGGCAAGATATTACAATTTCAACGATGAGTCCGAAAGTATCAGAGAAATGCTTATGGGGGGAATGACAAAGAACTGTCACAGAAACTACAGACTGAGCAAGATGATCTACAGAAGGCTGCTAATACTGCTAGACATTGGGAGTTGGTTAAAACCCAGAATCCCTCAACGGTGGACGCAGCAGCATGGGGTGGTAAAAAGAATAAAAGCGAACAGCTCCAACGTCATGACAATCCACCTTCCCATCATGACCAAACAAAGCCAACAGTAAACTCCCAGAACAAGTGCAGACACCGTGGGTATAAGTACAAATCGAAGGAAACGATGTATGTCCTGTGACTGGAGCGGAATACAGGAAATGTAGCGATGAAGTCTGTGTATACAATCTTTGCTTAGTTTCGTTGCAGTTCGAAACAGATCGAGTCTATCGTGCCTTTCTGGCCATTTCATTGGGCTTGTAAAGTAAAAATTCTCTGGTGGATTGAATCTTGGCATTGTGTGACTCACATGAGCGATATTAAAGGACGTCAACGATTTGGCGAATTTATCAGTCTTTACTAACATGTCTCACTGTCTTTCCTTTGTCTATTTGTTGTTAGACATTAGTGTTCACCGCTGCCACCATATTCTGACATTTCTACTTGTATGTTCTGACCTTTTGACCTGTATGTTCTGATCTGTTGACTTGTACTAACTGACTGAAAAACTAGTATAACACAACACTTTATTATGCCCACTGCCCGACAGTTCATCTCTCCATGGTTCTCAGGCAGCAGCACCACTAGCTGACACCACTGGACAATACATGACAGTGATATCTGCCATGCGGTGATGTCAGATGTATGGTGATATCTGCCATGTTAGCTGTGGTGTTTCTGAGATACAATAATATTAACATTAACTTTTGCTTTCAGGTTGGATCATTGTGACCTAGACATTGACATTTCAGGCCAAACAACTGAGTGATGGGCTGACAAACAACATGTCCATCCAGACTAAGGTAAGAATTGCCTTCTATTTTATTTCTTGTGCTGGTTTATTTTAGTATCAAGAATTTGATTTTGAGCGTAACTGTAATCATATCTGTTCATATTAGACATATTTGCATGCATATATTTAAAGTCTTAAGATCGTTCAAACATTACTTCCATGTTTATATATTTAAAATAAAGTTTTAAGTTACTTTTTCACATACCTTCATGTGCTATCTCTTCTTCTATTATTATTACCATGCAGGTGATAATGCCAACCTCGCTGCACAGCTAGTAAGACTCGATTGGGCCAATAATGGTTAAACCGGACTTGGCCTGCCATTCAAAAAACCTAATTCGGCCAATAATGACTGTCATTTGACATTTGCATTCGCTTACCAGTGCAAACACTGAATAGGACAATAATGTCTGTCATTATATCAACCAGCATTGGCTTGCCAGTGAAAAAACATTAACTTTCGCTTTCAGCTTGGATCACTGTGACCTAGACATTGAACTTTTATGCCAAGCAACTGAGTGATGGGTTGGCTAACAACATGTGCATCCAGAGATTAAGGTAAGAATTTTCATGCCTTCTTTTTTTATTTGTTGTATTGCTTTACTTTTAGTGTCAAGCATTTGATTTTGAGTGTGACTGTAATCATTTCTGTTCATATTAGACGTATTTGCATGCATGTACTTAAAGTCTTAAGATCTTTCTAAACCGGACTTGCCCTACCATTCAAAAAACGAATTCAGCCAATAATGGCTATCATTTGATATTTACATTGGCTTACCATGCAAAAACCGAATGGGCCAATAATGGCTGTCATTATATCAACCAGCATTGCCTTTCCAGTGAAAAAATTCATTAGGGCCAATAATGGCTGTCACAAACGCAAACGGCTTCCATGGAAGCTTTCACATTTGGCCCAGTTGTTGAAGAAATAAATCCCAAAGACGAATTTGACACAGTGATGGGAAAGTTCGACAGCTACTTTGTGCCAAAGAGAAACGCATACACGAAAGAATAAAATTTAACCAGAGAAGTCTGCTGCCAGGAGAATTGGTTGAGCTATACATACGAAGTTTGCATGATTTGGCAAGATATTACAATTTCGAAGATGAGTCCGAAAGTATCAGAGAAATCCTTATGGGGGGAATGACAAAGAACTGTCACAGAAACTACAGACTGAGCAAGATGATCTTACGCCACAGAAGGCTGCTAATACTGCTAGACATTGGGAGTTGGTTAAAACCCAGAATCCCTCAACGGTGGACGCAGCAGCATGGGGTGGTAAAAAGAATAAAAGCGAACAGCTCCAACGTCATGACAATCCACCTTCCCATCATGACCAAACAAAGCCAACAGGAAACTCCCAGAGTGCAGACACCGTGGGTATAAGTACAAATCGAAGGAAACGATGTATGTCCTGTGACTGGAGAGGAATACAGGAAATGTAGCGATGAAGTCTGTGTATACAATCTTTGCTTAGTTTCGTTGCAGTTCGAAACAGATCGAGTCTATCGCGCCTTTCTGGCCATTTCATTGGGCTTGTAAAGTAAAAATTCTCTGGTGGATTGAATCTTGGCATTGTGTGACTCACGAGCGATATTAAAGGACGTCAACGATTTGGCGAATTTATCAGTCTTTACTAACACGTCTCACTGTCTTTCCTTTGTCTATTTGTTGTTAGACATTAGTGTTCACCGCTGCCACCATATTCTGACATTTCTACTTGTATGTTCTGACCTTTTGACCTGTATGTTCTGATCTTTTGACTTGTACTAACTGACTGAAACACTAGTATAACACAACACTTTATTATGCCCACTGCCCGACAGTTCATCTCTCCATGGTTCTCAGGCAGCAGCACCACTAGCTGACACCACTGGACAATACATGACAGTGATATCTGCCATGCGGTGATGTCAGGTGTATGGTGATATCTGCCATGTTAGCTGTGGTGATTCTGAGATACAATAATATTAACATTAACTTTTGCTGATGTCAGGTGTATGGTGATATCTGCCATGTTAGCTGTGGTGATTCTGAGATACAATAATATTAACATTAACTTTTGCTGATGTCAGGTGTATGGTGATATCTGCCATGTTAGCTGTGGTGATCCTGAGATACAATAATATTAACATTAACTTTTGCTTTCAGGTTGGATCACTGTGACCTAGACATTGACATTTCATGCCAAACAACTGAGTGATGGGCTGACAAACAACATGTCCATCCAGACTAAGGTAAGAATTGCCTTCTATTTTTATTTCTTGTGCTGGTTTATTTTAGTATCAAGAATTTGATTTTGAGCGTAACTGTAATCACATCTGTTCATATTAGACATATTTGCATGCATATATTTAAAGTCTTAAGATCGTTCAAACATTATTTCCATGTTTATATATTTAAAATAAAGTTTTAAGTTACTTTTTCACAAACCTTCATGTGTTATCTCTTCTTCTATTATTATTACCATGCAGGTGATAATGCCAACCTCGCTGCACAACTAGTAAGACTCGATTGGGCCAATAATGGTTAAACCGGACTTGGCCTGCCATTCGAAAAACCTAATTCGGTCAATAATGACTGTCATTTGACATTTGCATTCGTTCACCAGTGCAAACACTGAATAGGACAATAATGGCTGTCATTATATCAACCAGCATTGGCTTGCCAGTGAAAAAACATTAACTTTCGCTTTCAGCTTGGATCATTGTGACCTAGACATTGAACTTTTATGCCAAGCAACTGAGTGATGGGTTGGCTAACAACATGTGCATCCAGAGATTATGGTAAGAATTTTCATATGCCTTCTTTTTTTATTTGTTGTATTGCTTTACTTTTAGTGTCAAGCATTTGATTTTGAGTGTGACTGTAATCATTTCTGTTCATGTTAGACGTATTTGCATGCATGTACTTAAAGTCTTAAGATCTTTTTAAACAGGACTTGCCCTACCATTCAAAAAACGAATTCAGCCAATAATGGCTATCATTTGACATTTACATTGGCTTACCATGCAAAAACTGAATGGGCCAATAATGGCTGTCATTATATCAACCAGCATTGGCTTTCCAGTGAAAAAAATCATTAGGGCCAATAATGGCTGTCACAAACGCAAACGGCTTCCATGGAAGCTTTCACATTTGGCCCAGTTGTTGATGAAATAAATCCCAAAGACGAATTTGACACAGTGATGGGAAAGTTCAACGGCTACTTTGTGCCAAAGAGAAACGCATACACGAAAGAATAAAATTTAACCATAGAAGTCTGCTGCCAGGAGAATTGGTTGAGCTATACATACGAAGTTTGCATGATTTGGCAAGATATTACAATTTCGAAGAAGACGAGTCCGAAAGTATCAGAGAAATGCTTATGGGGGGAATGACAAAGAACTGTCACAGAAACTACAGACTGAGCAAGATGATCTTACGCTACAGAAGGCTGCTAATACTGCTAGACATTGGGAGTTGGTTAAAACCCAGAATCCCTCAACAGCGGACACAGCAGCATGGGGTGGTAAAAAGAATAAAAGCGAGCAGCTCCAACGTCATGACAAGCCACCTTCCCATCATGACCAAACAAAGCCAACAGTAAATTCCCAGAACAAGTGCAGACACTGTGGGTATAAATACAAATTGACAAGAGACGATGTATGTCCTGTGACTGGAGCGGAATGCAGGAAATGTAGCGATAAAGTCTGTGTATACAATCTTTGCTTAGTTAACTTTTGCTTTCAGGTTGGATCACTGTGACCTAGACATTGACATTTCATGCCAAGCAGCTGAGTGATGGGTTGACAAACAACATGTACATCCAGACTAAGGTAAGAATTGCCTTCTATTTTTATTCCTTGTGCTGGTTTATTTTAGTATAAAAATTTGATTTTGAGCGTAACTGTTCATATTAGACATATTTGCATGCATATACTTAAAGTCTTAAGATCCTTCAAACATTACTTCCATGTTTATATATTTAAAATAAAGTTTCAAGTTACTTTCTCACAAACCTTCATATGTTGGCTCTTCTTCTATTATTATTACCATGCAGATGATAATGCCAACCTCTCTGCACAACTAGTAAGAATCGATTGGGCCAATAATGGCTAAACCAAACTTGGCCTGCCATTCAAAAAACGAATTCGACCAATAATGGCTCTCATTTGCATTGGCTCACCATTGCAAAAACCGAATGGGCCAATAATGGCTGTCACAAACATGAACGGCTTCCATGGAAGCTTTCACATTTGGCTGATTTGTTGATGAAATAAATCCCAAAGACGACTTTGACACAGTGATAGGAAAGTTCGACGGCTTCTTTGTGTCAAAGAGAAACGTCGTACAAGAAAGGATAAAATTTAACCAGAGAAGTCTGCTGCCAGGAGAATCGGTTGAGCTATACATACAAAATTTGCATGATTTGGCAAGATATTACAATATCGGAGAATATGAGTCCGAAAATATCAGAGAAATGCTTATCATGGGAATGACAAACAAAGAACTGTCACAGAAACTAAAGATGGAGCAAGATGATCTTAAGCTACAGAAGGCTGCTAATACTGCTAGACATTGGAAGTTGGTTAAAACCCAGAATCCCTCAACAGTGGACACAGCAGCATGGGGTGGTAAAAAGACTAAAAGCGAGCAGCTCCAAGGTCATGACAAGCCGCCTTCCCATCATGACCAAACAAAGCCAACAGTAAACTCCAAGAACAAGTGCAGACACTGTGGGTATAAGTACAAATCGACAATAGATGGATTCATGTCCTGTGACTGGCGCGGAATGCAGGAAATGTGACGATGATGTCTGTGTATAAAATCTTTGTTTAGTTTCGTTGCAGTTCGAAACAGACCGAGTCTATCACGCCATTCTGGCCATTTCATAGGGCTTGTAAAGTAAAAATTCTCTGGTGGATTGAATCTTGGCATTGTGTGACTCACTATTAAAGGACACCAATGATTTGTCAGTCTTTACTAACATGACTCACTGTCTTTCCTTTGTCTATGTGTTGTTTGACATTTGTATTCACCGCTGCCACCATATTCTGACCTTTTGACCTGTATGTTATGACCTTTTCACTTGTACTGACTTAAAGTATAAGGCAACACTTTATTACGCTCACTGCCCGACAGTTCATCTCTCCATGGTTGTCAGGCAGCACCACCACTAGCTGACAACACCACTGGACAATACATGATAGTGATATCTGCCATGCGGTGACGTCAAGTGTGTGGTGATGTGAACTGTGGTGATCCCGAGATACAATAATATTAACATTAACTTTCCCTTCCAGCTTGGATCACTGTGACCTAGACATTGACCTTTTATGCCAAGCAGCTGAGTGATGGGTTAGCTAACAATATGTGCATCCAGAGATTAAGGTAAGAATTTTCATAGGCCTTCTATTTTTATTTGTTGTATTGCTTTACTTTTAGTGTGAAGCATTTCATTTTGAGCGTGACTGATTTGCATGCAAGATATTAAAATTTCGAAGAGTATGAGTCCGAAAATATCAGAGAAATGCTTATCGTGGGAATGACAAAGAACTGTCACAGAAACTACAGACTGAGCAAGATGATCTTACGCTACAGAAGGCTGCTAATACTGCTAGACATTGGGAGTTGGTTAAAACCCAGAATCCCTCAACAGCGGACACAGCAGCATGGGGTGGTACAAAGAATAAAAGCGAACAGCTCCAACGTCATGACAAGCCACCTTCCCATCATGACCAAACAAAGCCAACAGTAAATTCCCAGAACAAGTGCAGACACTGTGGGTATAAATACAAATTGACAAGAGACGATGTATGTCCTGTGACTGGAGCGGAATGCAGGAAATGTAGCGATAAAGTCTGTGTATACAATCTTTGCTTAGTTAACTTTTGCTTTCAGGTTGGATCACTGTGATCTAGACATTGACATTTCATGCCAAGCAGCTGAGTGATGGGTTGACAAACAACATGTACATCCAGACTAAGGTAAGAATTGCCTTCTATTTTTATTTCTTGTGCTGGTTTATTTTAGTATAAAGAATTTGATTTTGAGCGTAACTGTAATCATATCTGTTCATATTAGACATATTTGCATGCATATACTTAAAGTCTTAAGATCCTTCAAACATTACTTCCATGTTTATATATTTAAAATAAAGTTTCAAGTTACTTTCTCACAAACCTTCATATGTTGGCTCTTCTTCTATTATTATTACCATGCAGATGATAATGCCAACCTCTCTGCACAACTAGTAAGAATCGATTGGGCCAATAATGGCTAAACCAAACTTGGCCTGCCATTCAAAAAACGAATTCGACCAATAATGGCTCTCCTTTGCATTGGCTCACCATTGCAAAAACCGAATGGGCCAATAATGGCTGTAACAAACATGAACAGCTTCCATGGAAGCTTTCACATTTGGCTGATTTTTTGATGAAATAAATCCCAAAGACGACTTTGACACAGTGATGGGAAAGTTCGACGGCTTCTTTGTGTCAAAGAGAAACGTCGTACAAGAAAGGATAAAATTTAACCAGAGAAGTCTGCTGCCAGGAGAATCGGTTGAGCTATACATACAAAATTTGCATGATTTGGCAAGATATTACAATATCGGAGAATATGAGTCCGAAAATATCAGAGAAATGCTTATCGTGGGAATGGCAAACAAAGAACTGTCACAGAAACTAAAGATGGAGCAAGATGATCTTACACTACAGAAGGTTGCTAATACTGCTAGACATTGGGAGTTGGTTAAAACCCAGAATCCCTCAACAGTGGACACAGCAGCATGGGGTGGTAAAAAGACTAAAAGCGAGCAGCTCCAAGGTCATGACAAGCCGCCTTCCCATCATGACCAAACAAAGCCAACAGTAAACTCCAAGAACAAGTGCAGACACTGTGGGTATAAGTACAAATCGACAAGAGATGGATTCATGTCCTGTGACTGGCGCGGAATGCAGGAAATGTGACGATGATGTCTGTGTATAAAATCTTTGTTTAGTTTCGTTGCAGTTCGAAACAGACCGAGTCTATCACGCCATTCTGGCCATTTCATAGTCAAAGTCAAAATTCTGTGGGGGATTGAATCTTGGCATTGTTTGACTCACATGAGCGATATTAAAGGACACCAATGATTTGTCAGTCTTTACTAACATGACTCACTGTCTTTCCTTTGTCTATGTGTTGTTTGACATTAGTATTCATCGCTGCCACCGTATTCCAACCTTTTGACCTGTATGTTATGACCTTTTCACTTGTACTGACTTAAAGTATAAGGCAACACTTTATTACGCTCACTGCCCGACAGTTCATCTCTCCATGGTTGTCAGGCAGCACCACCACTAGCTGACAACACCACTGGACAATACATGATAGTGATATCTGCCATGCGGTGACGTCAAGTGTGTGGTGATGTGAACTGTGGTGATCCCGAGATACAATAATATTAACATTAACTTTCCCTTCCAGCTTGGATCACTGTGACCTAGACATTGACCTTTTATGCCAAGCAGCTGAGTGATGGGTTAGCTAACAATATGTGCATCCAGAGATTAAGGTAAGAATTTTCATATGCCTTCTATTTTTATTTGTTGTATTGCTTTACTTTTAGTGTCAAGCATATGATGTTGAGCGTGACTTATTTGCAATCAAGATATTAAAATTTCGAAGAGTATGAGTCCGAAAATATCAGAGAAATGCTTATCGTGGGAATGACAAAGAACTGTCACAGAAACTACAGACTGAGCAAAGATGATCTTACGCTACAGAAGGCTGCTAATACTGCTAGACATTGGGAGTTGGTTAAAACCCAGAATCCCTCAACAGCGGACACAGCAGCATGGGGTGGTAAAAAGAATAAAAGCGAACAGCTCCAACGTCATGACAAGCCACCTTCCCATCATGACCAAACAAAGCCAACAGTAAATTCCCAGAACAAGTGCAGACACTGTGGGTATAAATACAAATTGACAAGAGACGATGTATGTCCTGTGACTGGAGCGGAATGCAGGAAATGTAGCGATAAAGTCTGTGTATACAATCTTTGCTTAGTTAAATTTTGCTTTCAGGTTGGATCACTGTGACCTAGACATTGACATTTCATGCCAAGCAGCTGAGTGATGGGTTGACAAACAACATGTACATCCAGACTAAGGTAAGAATTGCCTTCTATTTTTATTTCTTGTGCTGGTTTATTTTAGTATAAAGAATTTGATTTTGAGCGTAACTGTAATCATATCTGTTCATATTAGACATATTTGCATGCATATACTTAAAGTCTTAAGATCCTTCAAACATTACTTCCATGTTTATATATTTAAAATAAAGTTTCAAGTTACTTTTTCACAAACCTTCATGTGTTATCTCTTCTTCATGCTCATCAGTTCCAAGGTCATGACAAGCCGTCTTCCCATCATGACCAAACAAAGCCAACAGTAAACTCCCAGAACAAGTGCAGACACTGTGCGTATAAGTACAAATCGACAAGAGATGATGTATGTCCTGTGACTGGAGCGGAATGCAGGAAATGTAGCGATGAAGTCTGTGTATACAATCTTTGTTTAGTTTCGTTGCAGTTTGAAACAGACCAAGTCTATCACGCCATTCTGGCCATTTCATTGGGCTTGTAAAGTAAAAATTCTCTGGTGGATTGAATCTTGGCATTGTGTGACTCACATGAGCGATATTAAAGGACGTCAACGATTTGGCGAATTTATCAGTCTTTACTAACATGTCTCACTGTCTTTCCTTTGTGTATTTGTTGTTAGACATTAGTGTTCACCGCTGCCACCATATTCTGTCATTTTGACCTGCGTGTTCTGACCTTTTGAGCTGTGTGTTCTGACCTTTTGACTTATACTAACTGACTTAAACACAACACTTTGTTACTCCCACTGCCGGACAGTTCATCTCTCCATGGTTGTCAGGCAGCAGCACCACTAGCAGAAAACACCACTGGATAATACATGACAGTGATATCTGCCACGCGGTGATGTCAAGTGTGTGGTGATGTTAGCTGTGGTGATCCTAAGATACAATAACATTAACATTAACTTTTGCTTCCAGCTTGGATGACTGTGACCTAGACATTGACATTTCATGCCAAGCAGCTCAGTGATGGTTTCACTAACAACATGTCCATCCAGACTAAGGTAAGAATTGCCTTCTATTTTTATTTGTTGTACTAGTTAACTTCTAGTATCAAGAATTTGATCTTGAGCATAACTGTAATCATATCTGTTCATATTACACGTATTTGCATGCATATACTTAGTCTTAAGATCCTTCAAACATTACTTCCATGTTTATATATTTAAAATAAAGTTTCAAGTTACTTTCTCACAAACATTCATATGTTGGCTCTTCTTCTATCATTATTACCATGCAGGTGATAATGCCAACCTCGCTGCACAGCTAGTAAGACTCGACTGGGCCAATAATGGCTAAACCAGACTTGGCCTGCCATTCAAAAACGAATTCGACCAATAATGGCTCTCATTTGCATTGGCTCACCATTGCAAAAACCGAATGGGCCAATAATGGCTGTCACAAACATGAACAGCTTCCATGGAAGCTTTCACATTTGGCTGATTTGTTGATGAAATAAATCCCAAAGACGACTTTGACACAGTGATGGGAAAGTTCGATGGCTTCTTTGTGTCAAAGAGAAACGTCATACACGAAAGAATAAAATTTAACCAGAGAAGTCTGCTGCCAGGAGAATCGGTTGAGCTATACATACAAAATTTGTATGATTTGGCAAGATATTACAATATAGGAGAATATGAGTCCGAAAATATCAGAGAAATGCTTATCTTGGGAATGACAAACAAAGAACTGTCACAGAAACTAAAGATGGAGCAAGATGATCTTACGCTACAGAAGGCTGCTAATACTGCTAGACATTGGAAGTTGGTTAAAACCCAGAATCCCTCAATGATGGACAGAGCAGCATAGGGTGGTAAAAAGACTAAAAGCGAGCAGCTCCAACGTCATGACAAGCCACCTTCCCATCATGACCAAACAAAGCCAACAGTAAACTCCCAGAACAAGTGCAGACACTGTGGGTATAAGTACAAATGTAACGATGATGTCTGTGCATATAATCTTTGTTCAGTTTCGTTGAAATTCAAAACAGACCGAGTCTATCACGCCATTCCGGTCATTTCATTGGGCTTATAAAGCCAAAATTCTCTGGTGGATTGAATCTTGGCATTGTGTGACTCACATGAGCAATATTAAAGGACACCAACGATTTGCTGTCTTTATTAACATGACTCACTGTCTTTCCTTTGTCTATGTGTAATTAGACATCAGTATTCACCACTGCCACCATATTCTGACCCTTTGTCCTGTATGTTCTGACCTTTTGACTTGTACTAACTGACTGAAACACTAGTATAACACAACACTTACTACACCCATTAGCACACAACACCACTGGACAATACATGACAGTGATATCTGCCATGTGGTTATGTCAAGTGTATGGTGATGTTAGCTGTGGTGATCCCGAGAAACAATAATACTAACATTAACTTTCGCTTTCAGCTTGGATCAATGTGACCTAGACAATGACCTTTTATGCCAAGCAGCTCAGTGATGGGTTGGCTAACAACATGTCCATCTAGACAAAGGTAAGAATTGCACTCTTATTTTTATTTGTTGTACTGGTTTACTTTTAGTGTCAAGCATTTGATTTTGAGCGTGACTGATTTCCATGCATGTACTTAAAGTCTTAAGATCCTTCAAACATTACTTCCATGTTTATATATTTAAAATAAAGTTTCAAGTTACTTTCTCACAAACCTTCATATGTTGGCTCTTCTTCTATTATTATTACCATGCAGGTGATAATGCCAACCTCGCCGCACAGCTAGTAAGATTCGACTGGGCCAATAATGGTTAAACCAGACTTGTCGTGACATTGAAAAAACCTAATTCGGCCAATAATGGCTCTCATTTCACATTTGCATTGGCTCACCAGTGCAAAAACCGAATGGGCCAATAATGGCTGTCATTATATCAACCAGCATTTGCTTGCTAGTGAAAAAAATCATCAGGCTGTTACAGTTACGAACGGCTTCCACGTTTTAGTATGTTCAAGACTGGCATAATTTTTCCTGGCTAAAGGCCTGCACCTGATGATGATGATGAAGATGAATGTATCCTGTCTGTTGGTGACGATGATGTGCACTACATGTCGACTGGTCCACTATACACGGAAATGCTACTTCCTGGTTGGAAGCGACTGATGCTGCAAATCGACAGGGTGGCTACTGTCAATGTTATGCTGGCAAAGAATGTTGGCTCTGTAAAGCTGATGAACTTGGACATCCAGTTAACGATGTACATGAAAGCAACATTGAAGCCATTGGGGTAGTGTCGCATGCCGTGGAATTTCAAGTAGTCGAGGAAGACCTAACCCCAGTACTCAGCAGAAAATCTGCAGAAATGATGGAACTGATCACTGTGAACTACTCAAACTTCAAACTACTGTCGGCAAATTGAACTGTGATGCAGACAAATACAAAACTGTGTTCGATGAATCATCATTTGGAGAATTTGGGATGTTTGCCAGGCACTGTCACCCAGAAAACTGAAGAGGTAGCGAGACCAGTGTAGTGTCCTACACAACGGGTCCCAATATCACTGCAGAACACACTGCAATGGAACTGGAAGAACTCGTGAACATCAAGGTAATCATGCCGGTAACGAAACTGACTGACTGGTGCTCCCAAATCAACAAAGAAAAGACCAAAATGTTCTTGACCCTCTTTGATGTTAATGAAATTTGGCACACATGTTGTGAAAGCCAAATTTCAGACTTGTAAGTGAAATAGTTTTTGAGTAATTGCATATTAATGATAAAAAATGGCAAACATATCTAGACATAACTGTGGCCCTAATGGTCCGAGTAAACCCCGAATTTTTTTTACAATTTTGTGTTATACGTAAACATATATGTAGACTTAACTTTGGCCGTAATGTCCTGGTTTTGATCTTAAAGATTAAGACATTGCTCTATCCAGAGATATGCATCATGTGGCAGTTTTCAAAAGTTTTTACAAAGATCACTGACCTTGACCTTTGACCTGATATGAGTAATCTCCGATTTAAAAAAATTTGACCATTGGTAAGGTCATCGCATCAAAAAGTTCCATTAAAAAATTAGAGTGGGTCCATGGTAATTTCTTGAGATACAACTTGAAGTTAGGATGGTGGCAATATTCAAGCAAATTTAGGTTCTGCTGTCTAATTTAACCATATACCCTCAATGTTGTGTGCATTATCTATAATTGGTCAAATTTATTTTGATTTGGGTCTAGATAACACAATGTGCTTTCATCATGTTTTTGTCCGGTTTTTTTTCAAATGCAGTGTTTCTTCCTGATTTTGGAGCATTTGCCCACTAACAGGTTACCATTCCCACCAGAAGAGCTGGCATCATATTGCAGCCAGTCTGGGAGGGTTTCACATTACAGCCCATTTGGAGGCATTCAGTTTGGCTTTGTGACAATGGAAGTGTCAGGGGCAATACACAGCACACTGCCCAAGGATGTGGTATTTGGCATAATATCAGCCCAAAGGATCTGACAGGGGACTGATGCTCAGCTGTGTATATTGCAACACTGACACTTCCAGTGCCATCATTACAATAGCATGTACAGGGTTGATTGTATATAAAACCATGGGCTTAGGTGTTAGGATTAAGCACAGATTTTTTTCTTTGCAGCCATCACCACTATCACTTAAACTTGCTCCACCCTATGAGACTAACACCTAAGTGTTGCAATCCATTTAGGAATCATGGAAGGAGGGTTAAGGGTGTGCGACCAATATCTAGACAATTGTCTGAAAGGGATCCAAGCCTGGGGCTTCGAGTTGGAAACACACTATGTGTTCTGTGTATAAAATGTTTGATGGTTGGACCAACAACAAGCAGTTCATATGAAACTCAGGAAGTGGCCGGTCCAAGTGGAATTGATGTAGTAGAGGAATTGGAAGATGACATCTCTACACTAAACACATCGATATCACCACTAGGAATCACTATGCCATGGTAAAAGTGAAGCGGGTTGGAATTGCCATCAAACAGAGACTACAAGCCATGAATGTAGACGTGACACTTCATCAGATCAGACTGGTGAATCTGAAATCGAGCAGCAACTAAAATATGAATTCCACGTCTCAACAAAGAAGAGTCTTGCCAACCACAGTGGGTGAGGCTCGGCAATACTTGATGGATACCTACAGCCCCATCCCTGGCCAAGATCTGAATATGGGCCATGTTTTTCTTTTCTTGATGGAACAATCTGTTGCAAGGACTATTTGTGCTGTCAGCGAAATATTTCCATGCATTATCCGTCCAAACGATGTGAAGAATGTCTTGAACAATCTGAATTCATTTAAACATCTTGGCCGAAAAAAGGAAATGGAGTGCTTCATCCAACGATGTAGTGAACCTTTCACCATGTTCACTGCTATCTGTAAGACTGAATAGTGAGGTAACTGCTGCTGATAACAGCATTCCGATGGATGTTTACAGTTATCTCTTATTAACATTAGTGGCTGTTCCATTTCCTTCGGCTTCAGACATGGAACCTATGTCTGGTCCTTCAACTTCATATGAACAGCCAGACGCAGTGCCGGGAATTCTGATGATGAACTCAGATTGTGATTCCCTCAATTTCTTCACTGTCCGTTTGTTCTCTCGAAAAATCTGACATCAAGGAAGCTTCATTTGAAAAGGCGCCTGGACATCACGTCAAATTTAAGAAGTGAGCAGAAGTGGTATATCGACCGTGTGAGGAATTTGAAGGGACCCATCAACTGGCAGAGAAAGACTAAAATAAATTACCTCAACCAGGAGATAAAGCACAAAACTGCTAGTCTTTCTGTCAAAGAAGCCACGATCACAAAACTTTGGCGACAACTACAGGAGGCCAAGGGCAAGAAGGAAGTTCGAGGGTCAAGTGCCATAATGGATGACCTGAACATCAAGCAGTTGCAGCGAACGCATAAACGATTGAGGGATTCCAACAAGGTGAAAAGGAAGTTGACATCTGCAGACACTGTTCCTATGGAAAACTTCACCAAGCTGCAGCTTGAGTTGACTGCTAAAAATGAACTTATCAGGACACTTGAAGATAGAATATTGTTTCTTGAAGAAGAGGTTGAGGAGTTAAAGAGAGCCAAGAATGAAGAGGAGATCACAAACAAGGATGGCAAGACCTACTCGACCGATATGCGGATGATGATTTACGATGCTATTGTCAATCAGGTACCCACACAGAACATTGTCAATCAGGTACCCACACAGAACATTGTCAATCAGGTACCCACACAGAACATTGTCAATCAGGTACCCACACAGAACATTGTCAATCAGGTACCCACACAGAACATGCTCAATGTACTGGTGAAAAGCTTAGTGCAGTTCCCCACAGAACCACAGTGGAACAGATGACAAGGGAGCTCGATGCAACTGCTGACCTGACAGCTGCTGAAGTAGCAATGACGACCTCTGACCTGACCATAAGGTTCGATGCTGCTACCCAGGAGGGGGTCCACATCAACAGTGTGCATTTCACCACCAAAGAGGAATGTGAAGTAATTGCTGTCGACAAGCTGGCTGGTGGTACAGCTGGTGACTATTGTGAGCATGTTTGTGGTGCAGTGGACCATCTTGCTGCAACATATGCAGACTTCCATGAAAATAACTTCCGTTCACAAATAATCAGCAATATATCCAACACCATGGGAGACGATCTACCCTGAGGCATCATCCCACGGTATCGAGGAAACTGTTTGCACATTCTATTTCATATCTGCGGAAAACTCATCAAGCACCATGGCAACTTTCTGCAGTTATTCACTGATGGGACAGTTTCTTGAGTGGCCTCCAAGCAAGCATCACCATCAGGCAGGACTTTGAAAACCCCTCAGCTATTCTTGAAATGCAGGTACTCGGTCTTCTAGGTAAGCTGCTGACAGGCAGACCTTTCCAAGGATAACACTCACATTTCCATCCCTTAACTTAGATTTTTTTTGTCACATAGCTACATATGACTTGTGACATAACGTCCATACAGCCACATGACAGAAGATGCATGCAAGTTAACACACAAAGCTCTGTACATAAGTTAACATACATGACACAAAGTTCTGCACACAAATTAACAAAGTTCAAAGCTCCGTACACGACGTTTGGTTACCCGACGTTTAGTCTTTAGAAACTCAAATCTATCTGGGCGATAAATGAGGCATTACCTACCTGATTCGATAGTAACTTGATATGTTGCGAGCGGATCAAGCGACAGCTTATACCCGTCAAAATGTGCGTCGACCAGGTTCCTGTTAGGCTTAAGATCAGCTAACTTGTCCATCATTGCCGTGTCAACGCCTGTGAGCTCCAGTGAAAAATAAACGAAGAAGTGCAAGTATCAAACCTTCCACCCCGTTCCGACGCGTCGCTAAACTGTCACGGCGCGTGCGTCAGTGCGTATTCTTTTTGACGTCCGCGGAGCCCCCGGAAGCGGAGGTGCTGGGACATCTCGGCCCACGTGACAACACGGCCCAGTTCGAGACAGCTCGGCTCCGATTTTGAGACAACTTGGCCCAATTGTTGAGACAAGTCGGCCCCCGGGTTAAAACAACTCGGCCCAGGTGTTGAAATATATTGTAATGCTTTAACGATTGCTTATGTGGAGAGATGTATATATGTATGTTTGTGTGTGTTTGTGCGTGTGTGCGTGCATGCGCGTGTGTATATATATATACATAATTATTATATATATATATATATATATATATATATATATATATATATATATATATATATATATATATATATATATATATATATATATATATATACATATATATACATATATATATATACATATATATACATGTATATATATGTATATACATACATATAGATATATATATATATATATATATATATATATATATATATATATATATATATATATATATATATGTTCTGCCAATGGCGACCAAATATCGTCCTGGCGAGTGTTATTTATAGTGGTCACCAGCTGTCGAATAGGTTTTGAAAGTTGTATTACTTCAAGTTGTATTACTTTGAAAGTTGTATTACTTCAAAAACTGGTGGACCTCCAAAGTTGCAACTTTGCGTAGGTTATGCAAATCATTCAAAGGAAACATTTAGCAGTCAACGTAAAACCGGCCTCGGTAGACGGAAGCATTCTCGTTTTGGCTGTGCATTTCGTTAGATATATAATCATTAACTCTAATCATGACTAAATTTAGACTTTTGAAATAGTATCTTGTCAAAAGTAATTGTCAGAATTTCAGAATGCATTCTACGACCACAGCACTTTGAAGTTAGTTACCACATCACCGCGATTAATAATTGTTTCACGAAACATTAAAAGTATTGTAGTTTTTAATTTGTGACACGTGCTGCATGGGTCTTACGTTAAAACTGAGTTGTTTGATTAAAATTTTATTTAAACCATTGATTTAAATCATGATTTATGATTTTTTTTTTTTCAATTTTTTGCATCGCTGATTTATATGAATTAAATACAAACAATTGTTTACAAGCTTCGAGATCAACAAAGTTTTGTGTGTGTTTGAGCTATTCCCTTTCTGAATGCAGTGATGCCACAGAAACTTGTCTTCCAGAGAAAGTATCTTTTCAACTCAGAAGCCCCGAGTAAAGAGTTTAGAGCTTGTGCTAGTTGTTACCAATTCAGTAAGTGAGACAGCCTGGTCTACAGACTTATACTGTACAAGTTTGCAGTCTGGTTAGACCCTTAGAGTAGGTAGAGCCCTGGACAGGTGCTAATCCACTCTCTCAGCAAACAATAATTATCAAGGCTACAGCCAAAGACACACAGCATGCTTTCCTTTCCAAGACAGATTATGCAAGTACAGGGGGTGAGGCCTTGTGGACATCTTCTAATGGGTGGATTCATCCCAATGAGTGCCAGGAACAATTTAAAATTGGATCTGGCACTATATCAAATAAAATATATTATTTTACATGTATTTTAAAACAACAGTTTGTTGTTATAGTTATATAACTTTATAAGCAAAAATCATGTACCCTCTGTTAAGACAACTACCCGAATTTATTTGAATAGAACATGTTTGAAAGAGTTTATAAATATAAACATCTATATAAATGTATATATATATCAGATTTCGAAAAAATTCTTAATCTGATTAAAGTAAAAATGTTATTTATAAAAATCAAGATTTTTTCAACCCTGCTTTAAAACGAGTTTGTGCCGAACGTGGTCGATAACAGGGAAGTCGAAATCCGTCTTTTCCCCCCTCTGAATTCAAATTTGTTACCAGATTATGTCTGCTAGTTTATGCAAGTAATTTTCTAGCGGTATGACAGGAACTTCTATTAAACATGATTCTAAACTTCAGAAGAGAAACATGGTCGGTTTGATGCTAATAATGCATTGTGATTCAGCTATTAAACAGGAAAATATTTGTTATTGTATTTGGCTCTTTTCAAATTCTAAAGATATATTAATGAATTATAAAAAATAAAAGCGATAAAGGAGGTCAATACATTATGCACATACACACACGTACATGTTGAGGTTGGCATCGATACTGGGTGTACATTTTTTTTCCTTCCGTCACTGTTCCCATTTCACTACCGTCTCCACCACCTGTCACCACTCCCTCTATCCCTCGCTGTTGTTCTCCACTCTCCTCCAAAACCTGCCCGTCTTCACACAGTCCTCTCACCTTTTTCACGAAAACCGCTATATCGCTGATCCAACCAGACGTCAACTGATTATAGGCATCGAGGCTTTTCCATGCCTTCATTTCAAGCATGAAACTTGGTAGATATGTAGAATAATATATAAGGATAATTTTAAGATTCACAATGAATTTAGTATAAAATTTAAATTTAAACAGGTGTTATATTTCTTGTTAATCAGAGGATCACGTTAGACGAACCTACCACAAATCTGACACTCAAGATTTGCTCAGTTCCTAATTTCTATTCAAAGCATTCAAGGGCGACTTGGTAAGAGCCTTGGTAAGCCTTCTGGTCATCAAAGTCAAAGGGAAGCCAACTTCAGCTAAATACCGCTGATGTCTGATGCTTTGTTTCAATGCACACTGTACAATGCCATCATTCAAACAAAAAGACCTGTTCCATGAAACAATACAAGAGTCAATTAATAAGGCCTCGGCACTCTGCTAACACACACAAATCAAAGGACAAACGACATGAAACAATCTGCTCAGTAAAACAAAGCAGGAGTAGTGAAGCCAATTAATATAGCCTTCAAATATTCTTAACACACACAAACCAAAACCAACCAACATACAAGATCAGCTCAATAACACAATACAAGAGTAGGACATCAATTATTATGACAATTCAAATGACAGTGTCATCATTACAGAGTAATGGAACAATTTCTGGGTAATATAAGTGCCGATAGGTGTATTATAATTATGGAGTACACTATAATGAATGTATACACTTGTATACGAAAATAAAAGTTTACCTTCAATAATCTCTACAAAGTCAAAATGAAAACACATACGAAACAATTTTATATCTCTATTAATTATATATTTTATTAATAATAATTTAATAATAATAAGTATATATATATAAATATATACATATATATATCACTTCTGCAAATATACATTAATATATATATGACACAGGCCTACAATATCCCGGTGATTATTGCCAGGGTTGCGGGTGATGTGTTTCAAGAATATATGGGATAACATTTGGATTCAAAGTTAACATTTAGCAACAACAATGATAGCAGTTTCAATTACGCATAAACAATATAACAAAATACTATTTATGAACACAGCAGTTATAGCATAATTGGTTTGGTCATTTACCATTGGGCTGACCTATCTCTAACTAAGCGGGGTCACATTGTCTCTAACCTATCTCTAGCCGCCATCATATCATTTATCATTGGGCCGACCTGTCTCACCAGGGCCGAGTTGTCTCAAAATCAGAGCCGAGCTGTCTCAAACTGGGCTGAGTAGTTTCTGGCGAGTCCTGGTAGGAACAGATCATTATTTATCAAAATCAACAGAGAAGATGTTCCCCGTCAAATGACACCAAAAACAAAATCTTGTCTTGGACTTGGAATCCTTCCATCACTGTCAGTAGTCTAACTGACAGGTTCATGCTAATTATTTCTGAAAAAATATGTGATATTTTTGCCGTTGAGTATGTCTAGGCTGCCTCGGTTCACATACTGTTATTTGGACACGTATGAAGAAGAAACCAATTTGAGCCATACAGGTTAATGAATTAAGCCTTGTTCAGAAGAAGGCAATCACCAAAAATTACATAATTTAGCCAATTCTTTCAAATGTTCATTTATAATGTAAGATATGTTGGCCATGAAGAAAGTTAGACAGAATTTGCATGATAAAGGAAATATTAAACATCTTAAAGTGTTATAATGGCCCTTATGAAAATATACCATGATGTTTTGAAACAGGTAAGCCATGGTAAACCGTGGTAAAATACCATGATATACCATGGTAATTGACCATGGTTTTCCTGTTTCAAAACACCATGGTATACCAAATGCTATAAATAAAGAGTGTATACAAACAATATTTCTAAAGAAATAAATTATGATTTTCTTATCTAATTTAGTAGCTTAACTATTTAACATTTATGTAAATATTTGCATACTATGTGTACAATTATTTGTTGTATTTGATATGTACATGTAATGTCATGGTTTACCATGTAATATAACAAAATACAAACAATATTTCTAAAGAAATAAATTATGATTTTCTTATCTAATTTAGTAGCTTAACTATTTAACTATGTAAATATTTGCTTACTATGTGTACAATTATTTGTTGTATTTAATATGTACATGTAATGTGATGGTTTACCATGTAATATAACAAAATACAAACAATATTTCTAAAGAAATAAATTATGATTTTTTTATCTAATTTAGTAGTTTAACGATTTAACATTTATGCAATTGTTTACATACTATGTGTACAATTATTTGTTGTATTTGATCTGTACATGTAATATCATGGTTTACCATGTAATATAACAAAATACCACGGTACACCATGACATAGATCGATTCACAGACCTCTCCGTGTCTATTCTTTATTGTAAAATGCGTTTTGAGATATCAAAATATATACCCTTAAATTACCCAATATTGGTGATTTGTTACCCTAAATGCGTTGTGCACACAAATCCTTCCCACAAAATGTTGACTTTGTCTCAAGGATGGTATACTGGAAATGTATTGAGTGGTCAAAATACATATTGATAACATCTATTTTTCTTAGTGGAGTTGAAGTTTGATAATTGGTAGCAGTAAACTACTAAACATACAGATTAACAAGCCAAAATTTACCCTTCTGGCATAAACAGTTAATTAGTTATGACACATTATGCCTTACATGTGCGGACATGCCCCACCTTCCCCAATGAGCCATCCTTGTGGGCCCTAAGCACGCCTACAAAATTTCAGCCCCATACAGTTTAAACTTACGGAGATATGAAGCAACTAACATACACAACTACAAATTGTTTCATAATATAGACAATTTATTGTTTTATATACTATTATTATTTTATATGATGTACTGCTACTGGATCAAGCCATCATCATCATAGATACGCTAGCTGTGCATCTTATAAAATAATCCATGAAGTGTGAATTAGCAATTTAGCACTAACATAATACGGCCAAAAATTATTATATCATAATTTATGTTATGCTTATACTATATACAACATATTGCTTTCATAATACACAATGCATAATAATGAGTCATAATAATGAATCACCCAACATCTTCAAGTTTTACAACACAGATACTTTAAACACAATACACACCTGTCAACATTAATGTAAATGCTAGAAGCATGTTGCAGTTCCAAAATACTTATAAGTCCACATTAAAAATCAGTTTTTCGGTTTGGATTAGCAAAGCGCAAATATGATATCATAGCGGCTGTAACAAAAACACTACCAACTGGGTTATTATGAAGCAGTGTTTGGGATCAACTGGCCAACCCAAGATTTGGTTATATTAACCAAATAAAATTCTGAAACTGTCCACATTTCAACCAAAAACAGTCCTGTTAAATAAACAATGGCAAAAGAACAATCACATACATAATACGAAATGCAACAACGCTAGAGCATATATATACTAACAGTGTGTTTCGTTAGGTCTAACACAATGAGATGGCACTATGATCATACATGTCCCAATCATGCCACGGAAGCCTTGTCTTCAGTCTGCTTAAATATTAAGATATCAGTCTATGTATGGTCTTCAGCCTAAGGTCTACTTATGACCTGGCGGTGAAGTGTTGATAATAGCTGCGGGTAATGTCAATCATCAGGTCTTGTGTGCATTCGGGAAGCTGTTCAATGAACATTCCTGACAAGAAAGAACAAAAATATATCAGCTTTGCATTTTGTATAAGGAAGAAATCGGAAAATCCCGAATGAAAAAAATTAATTAATGAAAGAGAAATTTTTTTTCCATATATATACACTTGCCTTGATATAAAATAACGATAACGTCATACTTAAATTGCACTTCTAAATGCAAACACTATGGCAAATGCTATAAAAAAGAGTGTATACAAACAATATGATTTCTAAAGAAATAAATAATGATTTTCTAATTTAGTAGCTTAACTATTTAACAGTAATATAAATGTTTTTATACTATGTGTACAATTATTTGTTTTATCTGATATGTACAATATGGATTCGGGAGACTCCTATTAAGATTAAAAGTCGCTATTATATGAGTTACCCTAGGAAAGCACAGTAACTCTTATTTCTTCAGCCACAAAATGGCAAGAAAACAACGGTAACATAAAGCAACATTACATTATACAGAGGGCTGATATGTATATTTTAGATGTATCGTATGACATTTTATAGCCTTGCGAAAGTAGTTGTACAATGCTGCAATGTTTTCGCTTTAAAAATAATGCTACTCTAAGAATGCCACACTTGATTGAAGTTGACTCTATGTAGTGCAAATCGCCTGACAGAAAGAGGCTTCATAAACTTCTAATATTGAATAAGTAAATTTTCTAATATTTATCAATGACTAAAGTAAAGATTAATACAAGGCCAATTATTCAATAAAATAAGTATTTTGTAAAAGATGAAGAAACCTTAGGCACTATTCCAAGGACAAATCACAATTAATTAACGATCTAATTAAGTTCAACGACGACAAAATTACACATGCACACAAAGTGTGCTTTCTACATGCGAGACCTGGAAGGCGGGGGGCCTGCCCCACATACCTGGTGATCCGGAATAAAGTGTGAATGGTGGAACAACTGTCTCCGGAGGCAGCACGGTGTTATCAGCCACAGCACAACAATCCTTCAAGACACAGCGCCGACCCTATAACAAACATAACCTCATTGCATGCTGCCACCTGGTGACTGTTTGGTTATTGGCCATTTCCAAGACATCAGCTCCACAGGGCCAGTGCCTAAAGCTGCCTCCAAAATTTTATTTATTGCTCTTCTCATTTCAGACTCATTTCATGAGAAATTATAACATTGACAGGTTAGCTTATTCATACAATTGTGTTATTTAGCTTTAACGAAATCATCAGACAAATTATTCAATTAATCTTGATTCATCCAAACCAAAAAAACTGTGGAAAAATGGGAACAGCACGTTTGGTGATATCACAGATCCCATTCACATCGAGGTATTCTTTCAACGACTTTAACAAGGTTTTACTTTATTGCTTAAACTGTTCACACACCACAGATCTGAACATCAACAATCTGTATTCACGATGGGCTAAATGTATTGTGGAGAAGCTTTAGGTCCGGCATACACAGTCAAACCTGCTCAAGCGACCACCTTTAAATATACAACTGTTACGCAGCAACATGGTAATAACATCATACGTCAATTTGCCCAATTCTACTAGTTTAACTTCAGACCACGATGCGCCAGTTACGCTTCACATTGTCTTCGGAGAACCAACCCAGTTGCCACATACGTGTGCTGCTTAGTACATCCTCCATTAACGACCACAAGAGTTTTCATGTTAAATTAGTTGCATTAAGTGACCACCACGTTTTAACTTTCTGTTGAGCAGTTGCTTAAGATGGGTCTGACCATATGTGAATAATAACTGATGTGCCTCTGACTGTGACCGTAACAGGCACCAGGTATTCATTTGCATAGTTGAGTGAATACGAGTAACATATAGTGAACAAATTTACAAGAAGACCGACCCATCACCATTTCATTTCTAATGCAAACTCAACACTTCTGGTATTTCGCCCTAAATAATGATGCAGTAGGTTCTTTATTGTCTGTCATCATAACAACATGCTCTACTGACTACTTGTCTTTGATGCACGTGATGCTTCAAAGGATCTCAAAAACGTATCATATCACATGGTCCTTAGTTCAAGCATTGCAATTTGGCATAATGACAGTTGGAGAACCATTTTGACAGCTGGCATATCAGTACTATGTGGGAAACTAAAATATTGGCATAAGATTACAATAAAACACCAACGGTACTGTAGAACTGTTCCAGCAATTTGTAAAAACCACACCTTAGTCTATAATAATCAAAATATTAGTAATTATGTACTTACTATGACACAGTTTTTACCAACATGGACGTATGACCCAACCTGGGCAGCATTGATGATAGAGTCCTCTTCTATGAATACATGGTCACCAATGTGGAGTGGGAAAAAAGCCACACTAAAACACACAAATAGTATTTACTTGCACAACTGTCAATTTCAAACATGTTATGATTCAGAGCAAATGATGTGGTCTACAAAATCAAGCAATCAATTTCATTACTGTACAAAATATGATACCATTAATTTTCACATGTGGTAAAGCAGCATGTAAAACAATTTTATTAATGGACCAGATTCCATTTTGTGATAGAAATAGAGCCAGAACTGAAGTCTGTGAACCAGGGATAGGATTAATGCTTGGAAGTTATCATCGCTGTGGCAAAATTACACTGTATTTAAATATTGAAAATAAGTATGGATACTTCTCAGAATACTGGTATTGGTCTATGGAGCTTCTGGAACCGCCGTTCCTTCGTCAGCTTTGGAATGAGCTGTTGTCCAGTGTCATGTGACTTGGATGTTGACTGTCACATGACACAGGACAACTGCTGATTCAAAAACTGACAAATGAACTGCATAGGTTCACGAAACTCTGTAGAGCAATACCAGTATTCTGACAGGTATCTAACATGTTGTTTGATTTAAATTATTGATTTAAATTATAATTTAAATCACTAAAAAAATTATTATTTTCTGATTTTTTTTATTTCTGAACCAAACGTGGATTTTGTGGTCATTAGTAACTTACCCTTTGCTAAATTTTTTAAATGGCGGTCTAATTACAGCTCGCTTGCTTATGACACAATGCCGACCAATCCGTACATTTGCCAGATCACCGCGTACAATCGAATCCGACATGATGATGGTCTAAAAACATGACAACACATTATTTATTCTATAACATAACCCATTCTACTTTCTGTGAAAACTTCAGGAAGTTAGTATTATTTTTTTAGCCCCGATTGCCCATGGCAATGTATGATAGCAGCTGACCACGTCACTGATTGAAATGGCTGGTAAAATAAGTGTTAGTTAAAAATAAATGGCACCACATATATAATGATATAGTAACAGTATGACAGTTTGAACAATGAATAAGATAGTATGCCACCATGCCAATAAGACTGAGCCTCAGTGCTAAATTATTTCTTGATGTATCTTTACTGCAAAAAACTACTAAAAAATAGTCCATAGTTAATTCAGTGGAAACTGAAAATTAAAACAAAAAAAATTATTTGTGCCGCAGTACACTTTAAAACTGTAAATGGCTACTGAAAACACAATGTTCATAAAAAATAGATAATAACTCAAACTAGTGACGTATCCAACAAGAGATCTTAACATGTTCCAAGCGAATTGGATTCTGTTGGCATTGACTACATTACAAACGGGTAGACTTGACATGGTCTCCAAGGTTTACTTTTGACATAGTTTCAACTTTGAGCACAATAAAACCAAAAATATCTTTGTATGCATTGTATATGTAAGGCAATTCTTGTACAACATATCAAGTAGTGCATTGTGAGAAAATATCATGATTCACACGATTCACTGATCAATTTACGAATGGTCTTACTGCTATCGCCACATACAGGAGAATACATTTACCTTTCCATTGAGAACTATATTTTGACTGCCACATAGTACAGATTGTCTGCTCACTTTATTCCCAGATGCCTGAAAAAGATAGATTTTGTTAAAACGGCATCATAATTAGTCTTTGTATTGAACTGTACATACAACTTGATAGAAACCCTCAAACCAAAACGGTCTCAGAATCAGATATATAGGACATATATTTACCTGTTTAGCGCATGAATGCTTGCGACTATATATGGCATGACTCCACTAACCTTTCGAGGATTTCCAGCACCCTGAAAAAATGTATGGATAGGGAAGAGGGCTTACTTGCAAAGTACAATGTTCGGACGGTACACATGTTTAAATTTCTTGTTACTGGTTGGCCTCAATCTGTCCAGGGGTCAATCTGTCTGCACACATTAGCAATGCCAATGGTGGATTACTGTCTATTCCAACTTAAGCCATGTTTTTATGTTATGCTGTGTTGGAATAATAGCTTTGCCTTATTGGAATTACAACAAACCATCATATTTTATGAAAATGTTGCACACCATGAACAGGAGGTATGCATGCATTAAATAATGCGTTTAATATTGATTTAGCTTAACAATGATTTAGCACACTGTATATGGATAACATTAACTTAGTTATTTTTATTCCAACTATCGGTATGTCCCATTTTGTTATTGTGCATATTTGGACCAATACCCTTGTGTGATCGCCTGAAGCATAGATTCTGATGTTATTTTGTTGTGAGTGGAATACTATCATCTCAATCATAGTCGCAAAATAGTGTGTGTATACATATATATCATTCATATCATTCAAGATATTAAAAACTTAAAACGATGTAAACATTTACTGCGTTATGAAATAAACACACATGTGCAATTCGGACAATTTATGTCTCATATATGAGTGGAATTCCGACACTACCATGTCAATTCTGGAATTGCCCCACAATCAACTTAGCCCTTGACATGGTCTTACTAGGCACCATCCACAACTGTTCACTAATTTTGTAAGGGTGTTGGATGTCTTGGCCCATGGGCCAAAGCGACCATTTTCACAAGTGGTGAACCGTGAAATGTTTTTGCCAGCATGGTCTGAACCAAACATGTATGCAACCAGTGCCAACAGGCTCCATGGGGTGAAACGACTAAACTTATTCTCATCGATATTTTGATGATTTGACCAACTTTCAACTATTTGGCTGAACTAGCTCTGATGTTGTAAACTGTTTAGCCATTTTGGCTAAAGCCCTGAAACTTCAAATACATATTGCTTTAGCCAATTTGTTTAATGTGTATCAAGAAAACAAATGTTGTACGCTAAATTAGTATTAACTATTTCGGTAATCAGCAACAATTTTGATACAAATTATATAATACCAACTGAGTAGACTGACATCAGGCAGAAGTCAGTTGAAATCCTTATATTTAACTGGCAATAAATAATAATTTCAGTACAGTTGTACACAAATATAATAAATATAGTATTGATATTAGATTTAACATACAATATCACCGGAAAAGACATGGTGTTAAAATGTCAGATGAAAAACAAGTTAAAAACGTTTTTACCTTCATTTAAATATATCATCCACTTTATTTTGCAAAATAACTTCTTGTATTATTTATATATAATTATATGTGTATGCATAATTTTGTTGTCATATTTTCAATTCAGACATTTTAAAAATCAATTACTTAATTGGAATCATTAATTAATTATGCTAAGCGCTTTTGGTTAGTTTATGGATATTGATTTATAAGAATTATATTATTATTATTATTACATTAGTGTGTGAGCATGTGCATATGTATATATGTGCGCAATAATAATTTCCTTTCTTAAAGATATTGCATAATATATATATATATATCATAGATTGAAATGATCGTTCTTAGCATTCAACCGCTTAGATTTCTGCTACTAGCGTGGGTCTGAAACGACCGTCACTGAATTCAATACTGATGCAGATTTCAGTAGGCCGAACAATCCGTCTGCATGGGCTGAAACGACTCGGCCAAACCATCCATCGGCGTGGGCCGAACCGCCCATGACCCTTTACACCTTAGTAATACCCTAAACACCTTACACCTTTTGCGACATTGTCTTTGGCACTTGTCTAGAATCCAGTCCCACCTCAATGTCACCATTATAATATAATATGCTTAATAACAATGCACAATGCATACTGAACTATGTCTATGGGACATGTAAGTTATTAACCATGAATTCGCATACGAGTAAAATTGTTACTTATTTCACAGTCAGTTTACCTTTTTCGTCCCATGACGTTTCGACTGCTATCAGCAATCTTCTTCAGATGACTACTGCTAGGTAGTGACACAGTAGTCATTATTTATGCCCCTCCCACAGCCGCACCCTGGGTGGCTCTTCAGGAGATCATTATAGATATGTTAGAGTCGGTATCGACCCTCACTTCGATTCATGCTGTTTTTGGTTTTTCTTATCCATATCACTTCTTTGATGCCTGCTGTTCTCCAGTCCGACAGCAGAGTGATACGTCTGCGTAGAATGACTACTGTGTCGCCATCTAGCGGTAGTCGTCTGAAGAAGATTGCTGACAGTAGTCGAAACGTTACGGAAAAAAGGGTAAACTGACTTGTGAAATAAGTAAAAATATTACAGGTACTCATTTGAACCATCCAGTCTGATGATCATCTTCACTCATGAATTCGCATATTTACTTCGCTTTAAGAGTCGCTGTCTTGCGACTAAATGGTGCTCAATGCAAGTTAAATATGCGAATTCGAGCTTCGAAAAAGGTTATTTAAATGGGTTTTTACAAACGTTTAATAATTTACATGTTCCGTAGTTCAGTATGCGCATGGTTACTGTACATGATATTGGTATTATTGCATGTTAATAACGTCGACATTGAGGTGGACCCGGATACTAGCTAAGTACCGTGACTATTAGCGGTGTTTTACGTTGGTGGACGTTTGTAGACGTATGTCACGATAATAGTATGTGAACGTTTGTGGATGGTGTTTATAAAATAAAGTTTATTAATTCATATTATTATCATATCATGACCGGTCGTCACGAAATCGAAAACCTTCGACTTCGTTGAACGAAATGCTATCGTGTGAACCACTAGCACCACACTATTCATAAATCGTTGTGTAATACCAAACACTTGTTGTTTACCGTTTCAATATATTCAGGCTTGTTGTAATGGATATCCTCCTGTTCCATAGCGAATTTTCAAAACCAACTTCTGTAGAAACGTAGGATTTAGGAACGATCTAGTAAAATCCGTTAGTGGTTAGGACACTGCATATATTGTTCTAGCTTCTAATACCGCTCGCCGATATGGGGTGAGATCGTTATTTTTCTTCCGAGTTGAGGACAGACGAATACATTGCCAATGATTTTGAGACAGTACCCCCTTTCAAGGAGTATTTCCATCCTGAAAAATGTGTTCTGAACAAAGAAAGGGCACATTCGCAAACTACGAGTCGAATGTGGCCTGCATAATATATATAGAACCCACTGGAGGCCCATTGTTTATACTGTACAGCACCCAGTCTTCATCATATATCTATAGATATA
>BSQZ01000011.1:10395000-10620000 GCA_033239005.1 Lamellibrachia satsuma | reverse complement strand
GACTATCGATTTCGAGATTGATTAACCGTTTTGATTAGATGCGCTTTTGAACTTGGTTTCAGAGGATTTGGGCGCAAAATAACTTTTCTCTTTAGTACTAGTTTACGAGTTGTTACGTGCACTTCAGAAACGTTAAATAATTTCATACGAAAAGAAAGTTATGGTGTAGCTAATTAAATGTCAACTAATATATTTAATAACGAACATTGGAACTTTTTCCGAATGAAATAAAGATGTGCAATGTCTGCACATAAATGTAAGTTGTGGCAGTAGTTTCATGTAGTGTAAAACATTTTTTCGCGCGACGTCGTTCTCCCGTACGTGTACGTTATCAACTGGATATGATCGATGGTGTTCGCACAAACAAGAGCAACCCACACAGCTCAAGTACTTATATATTATGAATAGACAAAACACAAGTGCATTATATTCAATGATTCAATAATATATTATTGTTCGAAGGAAGTTTTTGGTACTTGAATAAGTGCACTCCTTGTTTTTAGACAAGTTCGACTAGAAAAAAACACGCCATGACTTTCGTTAAAAATACAACATACTACACAGAAAAACCATTATCTGAAGTGTTGTTTAAATATATGTTTATGCTATATAACATGATTTGACGATAAAAGCTATACGACTTCAAGGTTACAGTGTCCTAGTTGTTGTGGTGACCTTTACTACACGTTTGTGCATTCCATTCTCTGTGACGAAGACGTCAGCAGGAAGTATACTTTCTAACCCGTTGAATATTTTTAAAACCTCCAGTAGGTTGGCTACCGGTCGCCTAGTCCCAGGAGTAGTGATATTGAATGCTCTCAGCCTTCTATGGTATTACATATTAGTGCCCTGCGCGGGCCTAGAATTTGATCCCAAGCCCGGCCCGCAATTAGCAGTTAGAGTCCAGGCCCGGCCCAGGCCCGCAATAATTTTTCAAGCCCGGCCCGGCCCAGGCCCGCAAACTAGAATCTAGGCCCAGGCCCGGCCCAGGCCCGGCCCAGACTGTGAATGTTTGGCCCAAGCCCGGCCCGGCCCGCAAGTTCCAGGCCCAGGCCCGGCCCATACCCGCGGGCCAAAGATGGGTAAGCCCGCGGCCCGCAAGCCCGCGGCCCGCTAAGTTTAGAGAAGATAAACCTATAATCTTATAACAAAGACGAAAAACAAATAAACTGTAAAACAGACTTATTGTTTTATTAAATAAAAAACGTGTGTGTGTGTGTGTGTGTGTGTGTGTGTGTGTGTGTGTGTGTGTGTGTGTGTGTGTGTGTGTGTGTGTGTGTGTGTGTGTGTGTGTGTGTGTGTGTGTGTGTGTGTGTGTGTATATATTTATATGGGATGGGGCATAATATCCTTAGCTCTTAGTGGAGTACTACTCTTATGCTGAATGTCCACAGTGTGCTGGATGAGTTCTAAAAATCCAGCACCACCAACTTCTTCAAACTTACGAATATCCTGAAGAAAAATAAAGAAAAACTTCTTAGTGTCATTACTATTAAATATGATAACATTTGTTATATTTGGCTTTAATGTATTGGGTTATGGTTAGGGTAGGAGATTTGTTTATTTAACCCTGACTTAACCCATATGCAAGCCATAACACCAATTTATATTGTTAATTGACTTAGCTCAACTAAGTTAACATAATTTAATATGATATTTCAATTAAATGTCACCCACTGGCACTGACACCCAGTGGCATTTCCAGCAGGCCTGCAGTCACTAGCCTGAGACAGACAGGTTCAGACATGTGTGAATGAGTACAAGTGTGAATGAATTAGGACTGGGGAGAAATACCAATTACCAACTGGGTTGGGTAGTGGGCTAGTGGCCTAGTGGGCACTTGGCAGTGGGCAGGTCGTTCAGGTGGAAGGAAGACCTAGACAATAGAATGCCTACTGGTAGGGTCAAAGGGTGATAAGTTGATGGTTAATCATGGCTTGATTGCCTTTGCAAATATTTCTAAAGTAAACATTTGGGGCTGGCTACTTCCAACCAAGTGAACTTATGGGGCCATTAGGTTCCATGCAAGGTCTCAATTTGCAACTATATAATACTAAAGAAATAATTTTAAGCATTCATTAACTGGAATTACAATTTATAATCAGTTTTTAAAAAAAAAAAATAAAGTAATAATCGGTGTTTTGTATGAATATTTTTATTATGTCCAGGCCCAGCCCAGGCCCGGCCCAAGCCCGATGTGTTTAAATTGTTTTCAGCCCAGGCCCGGCCCGGGCCCGCAGTATGTAGACCCAGGGCCGGCCCGGCCCGCAAAATTATGTAGAGGCCCGGCCCGGGCCGGGCTTGGACCCAAAGCCCGGCCCGCGCAGGGCACTATTACATATGCCTCAAGTCCGGTATCGTCCTGGTCGCCCTACGTTGCACACTTTCCAATAAGTTTATGTATGTTTGCTTGAATGGGCACCATGCCTGAATGCAGTAGCGCGCGCGCGCGCGTGTGTGTGTGTGTGTGCGTGCGTGCGTGCGTGCGTGCGTGCGTGTGTGTGTGTATCTGTGTGTGCGCATATATATATACATATATATATATATATATATATATATATATATATATATATATATATATATATATATATATATATATATATATATATATATATATATATATATATATATATATATATATATATATATGTATATATATGCGTATATGTGTATATGTGTGCGCGCACGCACGCACGCACGCACACACACACACACACACACACACACACACACACACACCCACACACACTTCCACCTAACCTGTGCTGATTTTTACTATTTATGTTTATGTACATAGTAATGCTGGTACTGTCTTCTCCTGGTTCCCACCCTTACCTCTCTGATAACTTTGTGGACTGCCTACCCTATTGACGACTGACATTTCCGACTGGCGGCCCTTTGGATGATGCTGATGCTAATTGGGTGCCCCTAGCGGGGAATCATTTCATTTGGGTGACATTTCTGTCTTGTCCATTCCTAGTTTCGCCTGGGTGCCTTGTTTCATGTTTTCCCCAGATTTTACAATGCGGCCCGTTAGATAGCAATTTTTACCCTTCGCCCTTCTTACCCTCAGTTCTTTTCTGAGTTATCACGGTTTGTTCGTCTCATCAGCACTGATAAACACACGGAGAAACCGGTGAACGCAGTATCAAAATCATTCTACCATATTCGAAACATTCGCCAAGTCAGTCAATACTTCACTGACGACGTATGAAAGATTCTGACCCAGGCACTGGTAACTTCTCGCTTGGACTATGGAAATGCGATGCAGCAATGGTCTCCGCAGAAACTAATAAAACAGTTTCAGCCTGTGTAGAACTGTGCTGCTCGCCTAATCACAAGTAGCGAACACATAACGCCTGTGCTCCGTTTCAAGATCAACAATTGTACGTATGAAATACTCAGTGGATCGGTACCGGCACGCATGATATAGTATGGTGAAAAAACATCATACAACTCGCTCATTACGGAGTTACTTCGCGTTGTACCGGTGCTACATATGGTGCACGTTGTTTTAGTCTACACGCAGCCACACTATGGAACGGATTGCCTGAAAACATTAAGGTGTAGAGCTATCTCCACATTGAACACTTCCAGTAGAACACAAAGAGACGGTTCCTGGAGACTTTGCGTGACGGACTTCGCCTCGCCATCTTGCTGGTTAATAAAACGTGCTTTATGTTTTAATTATCTCTGTGTTTTATTGTAAGCAACATAACACAGTAAGCGGCTGTAAGAGCCAACTGCTCGTGCATATATATATGTATGTATGTATGTATGTATGTATGTATGTATGTATGTATACGTATACATATATACATACATATATACATATATTATTCGTTACTTTCTCACTTTCAAGTTATGCGTGTTGTTTAACAGTCACGGTTTAAATAAGCTAATACAAATGTGTAAATTTATTAATGTTTGTCTACCGGTACCTGATAGTTTAACATTAAAATAATACGAGTATTTGCAAGTACTCGTTGTATTGTACAAACTCATGGTACAGTATTGGGGAATAGATATCGTCTTATCGTGTCTTTATATGGAGAATGGCCCCACTGTTGGGGAGTACAATGTGATGACAGAAACATCTTCAGGAGTTCTCACTTTTCACGGGTCTGACACGACAGGCATGTCACTGTGATGTCACTGTGATGTCACTGTGACAGGCATGTCACTGTGATGTAATTGAAACGGAACATTATGCTACATAAATATGACGTCACAATATTAATTGTGAAGCCGTCACATGAAACGTGCATATGCAAAGCGCAAGTTTATCAAAGGAGGCGGATTAAACTTGAACGTGTAGAATACCAAGGTGATGAATGTGTGCAAACAGATCAATGGAGGCAACCTTTGATAGTGGATGGTGAAGAAAATGAACACGTCCAGACGTTTTGCCATCTTGGAGCACCTATTCTTCTTCTTTCGCATGGTTACCGTTGTGTCGTTAGTTGATCGATCCACTTGATGGCTTCAGGAACACTGATCATTTATGACTGTAATGACATCGCAAATATAAAAAAGGAGATTGGCCTTCGGAACGGAATCAATGTAATCGCTACAGAAAGTTTGGAAAGATCGGTCAATTTAAATAGGCAAAACGTTCGCCCCGCTCGAAACATTTCTTTTCCGCATAGACACATATGAGACAGAAACCTGGGCAATGGTGCCATATAAGGATGTTGGCGATCAGCTGGATTGAGAAGAAAGCAAGCACAAAACAAGTGTCGATTCCTTTGAACAGCTTGAGCTATTTGGCAACATAGCAAGGCAGAAAAGCTTAGAATATTTAATGTTATAAGGCATGGCGTATAACAAATGACAAAGAGGACGGTAGACCACCGTAGAGGACGCTCATGACCGGAAAGAGTGGAGATCAAAAAGGACGCTCAGGAGAGGGAAGAGTGGTGGACAGACAAACACAAAAAGATGACAACTGACGGACGTTGATTTTGCCGTGGCTGACGTAATAACTAATGTTGACCTTGGTTAACCTTGATCGTCCTCTTCTGTATAGTTGATGCAGTCGATGAGATGACCAGGAAGGGGGTCAGTCATTGACTGGTATAATCCTCCGCTCTATGGTTCAAGTATTTGTCTATATGCCTCTTGAATTGGCTGATATTCTTAGATATAACCGCTGCCTCTGGAAATCTATTTCAGTCATTTGCAATCCTTTGGGTTAACGAGTACTTCCGTATATCCAATCGCGAGTGCACTTTTGGGTGAACGAGTATTTCTGTATATCAAATCTTGAGCGCACTTTGGTGATTTGGATAACCTCTTGTTGCACCAGGGGTTCACATATATGTTGTATAAATACGACGAGCACAGTCAGAACACATCGTCCATCATACAAGACAGCCACATCATCTGATATTTAGACTGGAACAGAGGACTCAGCAGTTGAAGAAAAGACGAAATGAGGCTGGGTCAAGTGAGTAATAATCCCATAAAGAAATGATTAGAATATCGTCCGTCATGAACTTTTGCCATCTCTCATGTAGCGTGTGAAACACGGAAGAAGAGCAAAAATTAGTTGTTCTCCATAAAAGTGAGTTACGATAACGTTTGTGCAATAATAATAATAATAAAAGCAATAACAAGAAACGCGAAGATTATATCCACGCAGCTTGGACCATGAACTGTTGTGTGTTTGTGTGGGCGACCCTAGGGTGCAGATTAGACAGAAGTCTGGTCTCGTTAGATTGTCGCCATGAACATTCTAACGACACTAGACCTCCAAATAGGTGAACTGTAGAATCAGTAATAGTGATGTCGGGTGATCACGTAAATACTAATCCTGTATTAGTACCTTTTGCAAATGTTAGTAATGACGAATTTCACATCATTAATGCAGATTTGATAGATAACAAATAAAATTGTGATGTTATAGAGAAAGTCTTTGAGACTTTTAAATCTACTGAACACGACATATGTGATCTTGAAACAAACAGTGATCCTGAAAATAACTACCATAATGACAAAATAACATCTTGTAAATATTATATTGGCCAACAATTTAATAATTACCAAAATAAAAAAACGAAGTTGGCCTCTTTAGCGAAATTCTTAAACTGCTTAAAATACAATATGATAAGTGAAATATGGTTGAACAGTGACACCACTCCTTGTTACCATTATGATGGTTTTGATGCTTTTCGTGTAGTCAGAGGTAACAGAACAGGTGGTGGTGTAGTTATTTATATTAGCAAGGAACGTAATGGCCGGATATGTGAAACCAAGTCGACGGTAGTCGATGATGTACTTGAATGGGTAATTGTTGAATGGAATCAACCGAAACAAAAATGCATTAGTCAATTGTATGTACAGGTGCCCTGGTTCAAATCTGTTATCTTTTAGCTACATTATTGAGAATTGTCAAAGGATATAGCTGACCTAGACTAATTTACGACAAAACAGCTGCCAAACTAAACATTTCTTATTTGAAATTCGATTTCAACTGCTTTGGGTTTCTTGTGCGCTATTGTTACCTTTTGAAATATAAACCAGTTGGTTGCACTCGACGTTTGACGTAATTTATCTTAGCACTCTAATTTGTTGATATCTATGTTGCTCTCCTCCTTTTTCCCTGTAGTCCAGGGTGAGGCTGGCACCCATACCGGTCGTCGATTTTTTCCCTTCTTCTTCATAACTAGTTCCGTTTTACTACTGTCTCCACTAATCGTCTCTACTCCCTTCTATCCCTCGCCCTCATTCTCCGTTCCCCTCCCACTCCCACTAAATATCTCTTCACGCAGTCCTCCCATCTCAGTCTCGGTCTTCCTCTTCTCCTTCTGCCCTCCACTCTGTGACTTTATGGAAGCGTTTGACAAGGTTCCACATCGTCGACTTATAGGGAAACTCCAGAGCTATGGAATCAAGTGAACAATTCTAGACTGGCTATGCTGTCCCACAGAAGTCAACGCGTTAGAGTTAACAACTCATTCTCATCTTGGCAGGAGGTCACCAGTGGTATACCACAAGGATCAGTGATTGGCCCTCTGCTATTTGTGATCTTTATAAATGATTTACCAGAAGTTATTAAGAGCTCTGAGCTATTCCTATTCGCAGACGATATGAAGCTCTTCCATGCAATCTACACTGAAGAGGACTGCACAAGTTTGCAACAAGTTCTAATCCTTACCGAACAATGGACAAACACATCACTTAAAATTTAACCCAAATAAATGCAGCCATATGAGAATCAGACTATCAAGCATAAGATTTAACAAGATTTAACAAGATTTGCCATCCAAGCCAAAGGCCCAGATGGCAAGTGGACAAGGAAGCCATTGGCTTATCGAGAGTCCAACAATGTTCACCTACTTATAACCCGCCCTCCTGATATATGTGTCAACCTTGTTTTTAAACATATTCACGCTGCTAGCAGTTACACAATCTGTAGACAGTTTGTTCCATTCATTTACTGTCCTCTGTGAGAACGAGTGCTTCCTGATGTCCAATCTACATTGATCCTTTACTAATTTTACCTCATGTCCTCTAGTTCTGCTATCCTTCTTGAGTGAGAAAAACATATTTCTATCAATATTTTCATACCCATTCAATATCTTAAAAACTTCAATCTGATCTCCTCTTAACCTCCTTGTCTCTAGAGTTGTTAAACCACATTCTTTCAGGCGTTCTTCATAACTAAGGTCTCTAAGTTCTGGAATCATTTTAGTTGCTCTCCTTTGTATGCGTTCAAGCGTATCTATATCCTTCTTACGATATGGTCTCCATGCTTGTATACAGTATTCTAAATGAGGTCTAACTATTGCTTTATAAAGAGGTATAATTAACTTTTTTCCCTTGTATGTTATGTTTCTTCTAATCAATCCAAGAATTTGATTACCCTTTGAAGCTGCAATACCACACTGCTCTGAAACTTTCATATCAGCGCTTATTGTAACTCCTAAGTCCTTTTCTTTTACAGTAGTACCAAGAACAGTAGCTCCCATTTTATAGTTTACATTCAAGTTCCCATGTCCTGTATGTAGGCATTTACATTTCCCAAAATTGAACAGCATCTGCCATTTCTCAGACCATTTCACTAATCTGTCTAGATCGTTTTGTAAATGTTGTTTATCACCATCAGTATTAACCTTTCTAAACAGTTTTGTGTCGTCCGCAAATTTCAGTACGTTACTTGTTATACTGTCGTCCAAGTCATTGATATAAATTAAGAATAATATAGGTCCTAATACTGATCCTTGAGGTACCCCACTCAAAACCGATTTCCAATTTGAAACTTCGCCATCTACTACAACTCGTTGTCTTCTGTCAGTCAGCCATTGTTCTATCCAGTCAGTTATGCTATCCCCGATACCATGGGCTTTTAATTTAAGTAGCAATCTTTGATGTGGCACTTTGTCAAAAGCTTTCTGAAAATCTAAGTAGATAACATCTACTGGCGATCCCTCGTCTATCCACTTAGTGATTTCTTCCAAAAAACATAACACATTTGTTAAGCATGACCTCGCTTTAAGGAATCCATGTTGAGATGAATTTAATAATTTATGCTTAACGAGGAAGTCCACCATATGGTCTTTAATTAACCTTTCTAATAATTTACAAATCACTGACGTTAAACTCACTGGTCTGTAATTCTCTGACTTATTTCTCGAACCCTTTTTAAATAATGGTATGATGTTTGCTTCTTTCCATTCAAATGGAACAACTCCCTCTTTTAATGACAAGTTGAATACTCTTGCAAGTGGTATGCTGATTTGATCTACTGTTTCCATTAGTAATTTTGGAGGAATCCCATCCACTCCCGGTGATTTGTTATCCTTCATTGCCTTTATTTTCCTAGCTACCAATTCTGGAGTTACAACTAACGGTCCTAAATAGTCAGATTTAGTCCCCTGAAATTTAGCATCAGCAACTGGTAATGAACTAATATCTTCTTTTGTAAACACTGAACTGAAGTAACCATTTAGGTCTTCCGCCATTAAAAACCCCTGTGATATTATATTTCCAGCACTGTCTTCTAGAGGTCCAACCTTGTCTTGTACGTTTTGTTTACTCCTGACATATGCATAAAAACTCTTGCTGTCAGTTTTTATGTTACATGCCAGTTTTTGCTCATAGCTTCTTTTAGATTGTCTGATTTCAGTTGTAGCTGCATTAAGTGCCTCTTTGTATTTTGCATAGTCTTCTTCCTTTCTGGTACGCCTATAAACCCTCCACAAAGTTTGTTTTAGCATTATTTTTCTAATTGCCTCTTTTGACACGTGTTTCTTTCTACACCGTTTTCCTTGTTTTCGGAAGGGAACAAATTTATCAATGATACTCTCAATTTCATATTTTAGAATATTCCAACATTCAATTGCAGTCTTATTCATCAGCATGTTATTCCAATCTAGCTGTGCTAAGTATTTTCTCATATCTTTGTAGTTACCTTTGTGGAAGTTTCTCTTGTACGTTTTCTTATTTTTACTTTCTGATTTTACATTGATGTCAAAATGTATTTGATTATGGTCACTATTACCCAATGGTTCAAATATTTTTACATTGTCCACTAATTCTTTTTGTGATGACAAAACTATATCCAATACATTTTCTCCCCTGGTTGGTTCTAGTACGTGCTGAGTAAGAAAGCTATCCTGGATTAAACATAGAAATTGTTGATCCTCAATCCCTGTGCTCTCTAGAGAATTCCATTGTATGTGTCCATGGTTAAAATCTCCCATTATGATACATTCCCCTTTACTAACTTCCTTTATAGCGTTTTTTATTTTTGTGTTGTCCTCTTCGTTTATGTTTGGACTTCGGTAAACTAATCCAACAGTTAATTTTGAATTTCCTGAAACAATTTTGCACCAAACAGCTTCATCGCAATCTGCTTCCCTTTCTAGTTTTATTTCATAAGCCTGAATAGATTCTTTAACATATAAAATAACTCCCCCGCCCCTTCTTCCTATTCGATCTTTCCTAAACATTACGTATGCTGTCAGTCCTAATTCAGCATCTGTTATATCTATGTTGGTCCATGATTCAGTTATACCATTTATGTGAGGGTCAATATCTTCTACCATAATGTTTAATTCGTTTTTCTTATTTACTATGCTCCTTGCATTTAAACATACGCATCTATAACCTTTTTCAGAGATGTTTTTCGGATGATTTGATATTGGTTTATCTGTGCTAGTGGTCTCTTGTTCTGCTTGAGACACCTCTAGGTAACCCCCCTGCACTTCTAGTTTAAAGAATGTTTACTTCCAAAAATATTTGTCATTGTACCCAAGTCGCTATCTACTGCTGCTGAAAGTTTGTCCGCGAATACTGCCGCCCCCTTTCCACTTAAATGAAGCCCATCCTTCATGTACATATCAGCCCTCCCAACAAAACTTCCCCATAAATCCACAAATCCAACTTCCTCTTCCCTACACAGCCTCTGGACTAACATGTTAATTGCCATTCCCCGACAATTTCGATATTTATGACCCCTCCTGCCCATTACAGGTAAAATCCCTGACAGTATTACCTGCTCAACCCGCGTCTGTTTTAGTGTTCTGACCAACTGCCTATATTTCCTAACTATGGCAGTTGTACCCTCCCTCTCTACGTTATTTGTCCCTACATGTACTAAAACAGATCCACCCTTACCCGAGCCTACGATGTTTTTTTACCCTCTCAGTTATCGCCTCTATTTTGGCTCCAGGCAAGCAGACCACCACATCATCTCCCTTGTTTAAGACTCTGTCGGTCTTCCTAACTATCGAATCCCCCACAAACACCCTCGCTCTCTTCCTCACCCCCTCTATCACTGCTGCAGAATAACTCTTCCTTTCGATCCCCTCCATCACATTCTGTCCTGACCCCTTCCCTTCCGTCTCCCCCACTCCCTTCTCCTTCCCTCCTGTCTCCCCTACTCCCCTCTCCTTCACTCCGGTTGTTTTCCCTCCTGTCTCCCCCACTCCCTTCTCCTTCCCTCCTGTCTCCGCTACTCCCCTCTCCTTCACCCCGGTTGTCTTCCCTCCCGTCTCCCCTACTCCCCTCTCCTTCACCCCGTTGTCTTCCCTCCCGTTCCTTTCCTTCCCGTCTCCTTACGTCCTGTCTCCCTATGACCTGTCACCTTCCCTCCTCTCAGCTTCCTCCCAGGCTGAGGTGAGCTCTCCCTAGCATCTCTTGTGTCTTTCCCCACTTTATCGTCTACTGTTCCCTCACCGGAACTACTGGCACAACTCCCCTGTTCCCTTCCCACCATTGCCACAACGAGCAGTCTCAGCTCTTCCAACCCCACCTCTATTTCCTTCATCCTTGCGCATCCCCTACACTCAAAATTAAAACTATCTGCCTGGACCTCAGCCCAGGACTTTTCGCACCCAGACTTGACGAAATCTACCCAGTTACTACAACTGCCACAAATTACGTGCCTTGTGGCCTTTAACTGTCGTTTGCACGGGGCCATCATACAATTTAGTTTTAATTAGTTTGCTACGTTAGCCTTGAATAAGGCTGTTTTTGTGATCAAAAGAACACTTTAGGCTAAAAATCCTGCCACTTAGCGAATACGGAGAACACTGTGTAACAAAACAACGAAGTGAGTGTGTACTAATTTACGCTAAAGTCCTGCTGTTAATTCCTTTTTACCGAAAACGTTGACTACCACTATGTCAGATATTACCTTATGTATGTAATTTAAGTAAATAAATCACTTTATCTTATATATATATATTAGCTAATGTAAACGATAGCTCGATGCACGGGTTGAATGACTTGTAAACAAACTCCCTTTTATCACTCGTTGAGTTTGAATCCGGGAAAAAAAAATACTACCTCTGTTAACAACAACGGTTTCTTAATATATGTCTACAAGAAGTTGGTGAACAATATATGTATAATACTAATACTTATTCTAACCAATATTCACTGTTACTGACTATTCACTATGTTATCTAATTTTTCGAATTGTAAACACCCCTATTAACGCTCGCTGAATTCCCTGACAGAATCCGAAACTAACTTACTCTAAAATACTCCCTCTGACTAATAATTAACAAAACCTGTTTCCTAATATATGTCTACAATACGTTTGTGTATAATATATATGCAATAGTAATACTTATTCTATTTGATATTCCACGTATTTCTGTAAATGATCTACACCAAATTCAAGTCGCTGCACCAAGTCCAAGTAGCCGGAAGTGTTATCAAATGAAATGACGGAAACACACTGGGACCTGAACACATAACAATAACAAGCACAGAACAGGTGAAAGATAAGGGAGTCACTTTCGATTCATCGCTTAAGTTTGAGGCACATATTTCAGAAAAAAATAAATAAAGCCAATTCGCTCATGGGGATAATTCGCCGAACTTTCGATCACATGGATAAGCAGTGTTTTTCTAAAATTTTTAAGTCTCTTATCCGCCCACATATCGAATATGCTAATCAAATATGGTCTCCACACCTAAAGAAGCATATCACATCTCTTGAAAATGTTCAACGTATAGCAACCAAATTAATTCCTGGTTTCAAAGACATTGAGTATAAAGAACGGTTACGGAAACTGAAATTACCAACTTTAGCATACCGTCGCCTCAGAGGAGACATGATTGAACTATATAACATCCTAACAGAGAAATATGATGCAGCTGTCTCATCCAATTTTGAGACATTGAGGGACAATGGATCAGATACGTGATGGTACCACCTAAAAATATTTAAAGAAAGATATCGATTAAACATAAAAAAAACTCATTTATACACCAATGCACATATGTATGGAACACCCTCCCACAGTCTGTGGTAGGGGCTCCATCGGTACAATCCTTTGAGAGGAAAATAGACAAGTTGTTGCAAAATCATCCAATCAAACTAGATTACACTGCCCCACCCCTATCCTGGAAACCGTCAGACGCATGCGCTCGATCTGAACTGACAATAAACGCGAGAGCTGGCATAAGAGGCAGTACAGCCTAATAGCCAGAAGAAGACCTGTAAGAACCTGTAAGAACAAAAAGATGACAACGGACGGACGTTGATTTTGCCGTGGCTGACGTAATAACTAATGTTGGCCTTGATTGACCTTGTTCCTTCTCTTCTATATAGTTGGTGCAGTCGGTGATATGACGAGGAAGGGGGTCAGTAATTGACTGATATAATCTTCCGCTCTATGGTTCAAGTATGTGTCTATATGAATGCACTTTCGTGGTATTGACTGGGTGAACGAGTACCTCTCGTATATCAAATCATGAGCGCACTTTGGTGATTTTGAATGGATACTCTCTTGTTGCACCAGTCGACACGGGTTCAACTACATGTTGCATAAATGAGAAGAGCGCAGTCAGAACACATCGCCCATCACACAAGACAGCCACGCACTCGCTTCAGCTTCTGTTTTCCTGCGAATTTCCGTCTTCGTGTCGCCGTCACCTTAACCGCTCCACCCAGATATACACACTGTCTCGTTGGCTCTGTTTCTTCCCATCCAGTCTTATGTCAAGATGTTTTTTCTGCTACTCGACCCGAAGCACCTCCGTCTTCTCTAGACTTACTCTCAGTCCATGTTTGCCAAATATTTCCTTCCAATCTACCAACCGCTCTTGAAGGTCTGCCTCACTGTCCGCTACTACTGCCAGGTCATCGGCGTATAGCAATTTGCTGAGAATGGCCCTTGTGCTCGCTTTCCTGCTGACAACCTCCACTACTGCAATGGATAACAGTGGGCATAGGGCACTCCTCTGTCTCAAGCCGACGTCCACCCTGAATTCCTCCGATATTCCAGGTCCGCACACTAATCTACTTGTCTCTTCGTACGTGCTTTCGACCATCCCCACCTCCGCCTCTGGGATATCCATCCACCTCAACGTGGTCATGGCCATAACTCTGCCTTTTCACGCTCTATGAATCTCATTTCTTTCCACCAGTTGTCTCACAGTGAACATCCCGTCAGCCGCACCTCTCCATCTGAAACCTTGTTGTCCATCTCCCTCCTTCTCTCACACTCCACCATCCTGCTTATCCTTCCATCCAGAATCCTCTCTAACATCTTCAGAACGTGCCTCAGTGATAGCTCTGTATTTTCCAGGGTCGTGAACATCTCCCTTTCTTTTCCATACAGGGAATACCAACCCCGTCCGCCACTCCTCTGGAATCTTCCGCTCCTCTCTCATCAAGGTATTTAATAACCGCCTTGTGTACCTAACCCCAACACGTTCAGCCATTACCAACATCTCTACTCACACTTCATCAATACCTGTCGCTTGTCGTCTCTTCTTCATTGCTCTCGCTACCTTTGTATTTCCAATCTCCTCGAACTTCACTTGTCATTCTACTGTACTCGATAGTTCTAGTTCGCTGGTTTCCCTTTGGTTCAGCAGCTCCCATACCTGTAATATATCGTTCCTGTCAGTGATTAGCTTCCCATTCATGTGTTTGATTACTAATCCAGTCTTTAAAGACGAAAACATTTCCACTCTGGATAAAAGGTTGCCAATCTTGAATTTTAACTAGACTCAATAGAGCAACATGACTGAAGGCCAAACCTTCATTTCCAGGGAATTGACGAAATAGGGAGCGAAAACACGAATGTTGCCATAACTGTATAAACGAATCAATGGATGTGAAGCCAGAGATTAAGCCTGACGACATTGAGCGGAGCCACCGATTTGGGCAGAAAGATCAGCAAGGATGCTAGCGTAAATGCTTAATCATTGTTAGATTCAGATCAGAAGCCGTGCGTGACCGCGTATATTCAGCTAGAAGAAAATTGAAAGATTTCAACCTACGAGAACCCTGAAATCGAATCTTTATAAACGAAGACTTGACGAAGAAACTATCTGAACTGGCTTTCCAAGCTCGCAAGCTAAAAAAGGCTAACAAACTGTGCGACACGTGGACCTACAGCGGTAAAGTTATGGTAAAGGAATTAAGAAACTGTGCGACACGCGGACCTACAGCGGTAAAGTTATGGTAAAGGACCTAAGAAACTGTTCGACACGTGGACCTACAGCAGTAAAGTTATGGTAAAGGACCTAAGAAACTGTGCGACACGTGGACCTACAGCGGTAAAGTAATGGTAAAGGACCTAAGAAACTGTTCAGTACGCGTGGACCTACAGTAGCAAAGTTATGGTAAAGGACCCAAGAAACTGTGCGACACGCGGACATACAGCGGTAAAGTTATGGTAAAGGACCTAAGAAACTGTTCGACACGTGGACCTACAGCAGTAAAGTTATGGTAAAGGACTTAAGAAACTGTGCGACACGCGGACTTACAACAGTAAAGTTATGGTAAAAGACCTAAGAAACCGAATGGAGGAGATCCAAAATTAGAAAGACTTGGACTACCCCTGACTCTGATGGTGTACCTACATCTGGTTTGCCTCAAATTTATTGTACAAACTTATGCTGCCCTGGCGAAAACCGCTCGCAAGCTACAAAAAGAAAACAAGATTGCCTTCACCTGGGGACGGAATTGCAAAATGTTTTTTAAAGCTCTCGGCTCGCCAGAAACCTAAAAAAAACACATAATCACTTAAATAAGTGGCTTTGCCAGGTTGCGGCTACTAAAGTGGCTTTGCCAATGACACGACAGCAGGTTACAATATATTTTAATGTCTACTACTTTAAAATAAAACTTGATTTAAATCAATACCAATTTAAGTTATTCCATAAACAAAATATTATATATCGCTATTCTTCATGTTGTGAAGTTCTTCCATTGAGGGAGTGCATTTCCTCTACATTGTCATTGTCGGTAAATCGTAATGGGTTATTAATTAATTTTGTGTGTGTGATAAATTTGAATATAATTTCAAATATATATTTTTTAACTTTGTTAGTGCAGTTGACATGCTGCTTAATAACTACATGCGTACGTTTAAGCTAATTAATCCAATAAGGACTATTGTGTCATAAATACTATGGTCTCCAGTGAGGACTATTTTATATCACCAGAACTGAATACATATACTAGTTATACTAGTAATATCAGCGTATTTAGTATTATTATGTCACTTATCTATCTAAATAATGTCGATACTCACTGAAAACTTTCTCAGATTTAAAGGCGACAATAATAAAATTGAAATCACAAACACACTAGATTTTGATCCTATGAAAGTCCAAATATTACAACGTTGAGAACATGAAGGGCTTTCTGGCTAAACATAGAAATAAATTAAAAGTTCTAAATCGTTAAACTCTAAATTTAATTATATATATATATATATATATATATATATATATATATATATATATATATATATATATATATATATATATATATATATATATATATATATATATATATATATATATATATATACTAATTACTTTGACTGAGTAAGATTTATACAAGAGGCAAGAATAGGAAATATGTCAGATGTAGAACTTATTAAATAAAACAATATATACTATGCTAACCGATAAATGTTAAAGAAAATGAGGGCTAGTGACTTATATATCAAACAATATCTCTTTAAGTTACAAGCTGCATAATACCTACTCAACATGGAAAGGGTTGTCTATGGATATCATTGACGATTCAGGGAAAATAATCACGATCTGTAACATCTACAGACCCCCTAAAATAATAATAGCCATGCTTCAATTTACATTTTTGCAAGAACTAAATCTCGTAATTCGGAACTTAATATTTTGCGTTGATGGGATATTTCAATCTATTACAGCTTAACTCCACTAATAAATTTCAAGAATTGTATAATTCATTGGCTGAATTGGATCTTCTTCCTGTATCAACTTTACCAACGAGAATGTCAAAACAAAACTCATAGACCATATGTATTGTAAATCACCAAACCCACTCACAATTTCAGAAAGTGGCACACTAACTACACAAATATATGATCACATGGCCATATTGTCTTTTCTAAATTGTAATATAAAAAATTTAATAAAATAGAAACAAATTGTACAAGATCTGTTACAGGGAACAACATAAATTGCTTTCTTGATGAACTTGAACATATAAACTGGTCCCAAGTGTTTGACCAAGCTGTAACAGCAGACGCTATTATAACTTATAATCAACACATATTTTCTACCAAACCAGATGAAGTAGTTAACAGTTCAATTCAATAACTATAAACACAAAAAATCTAAATGGATGACATATGGTCTCCTTACAGAAATTAAAAAGAGATATGAACAGTCAGCATGATTAATCCTGAAAAAATGCATACACTGTAAAACAAGCTGAACTTTAAAAAAGGTGAAGGAGGTAGGAAACTTGAAATGAAAAGCCAAGGCAGATTATTACAATTTAGAATTTAATAAATGTAGAAAACATGGGTAGCTACTGCTGATGTAATGAGCAAATCGAAGATACAAAGCAAATTCCCAACACATTACAATGTCAATGGAATCCAGATACAAGAAATTAAATAACTTTTTTTATAAATGTTGGCCCCAATCTTGCCTACACAATAGATATTGAAGGGAAGCCTATCTTCAGATCCTAAATAAACAAGAAGAAAATCGAGAAAAATGTTTACCGATTGAGAAAGAACAAACAAAAACAATAATAAATCATTTAAAGCCAAAGAAAAGTGCTAGATATGAAATATGGATATTTCTGAAATCTTATTAAAAGCTTCTGTGGTTGCCTTAGCTAAGCCGCTTACCTACATAATCAATCAATCACTGACAATGGGCAGATTTCCCAATAAACGAAAAATGGCAAAGATTATTCTTAATTTTACGAAGGACGATAAACATGATTTCAACAATTATAGATCTATATCAATGTTGCCTTCTATATCGAAAGTGTTTAAAAAACAGTCTGCACTAAAATATTTAAGTATTTTACTATAAATACACTAAAATCAATACAGATTTAGAGCTGGATACTCAACTAAATTTGTATTAATTGAAGTGATAGATCGAATTCATCTGGATCTGAATAAAAATGGACTAGCTATTCCATTTGACACTATTAACCATGCAATCCTTATCAGTAAGCTTGAACGTTATGGCATACAAATGTAGAATTAGAATGGTTTAAAAGCTACGTATAAAACATACAGCAATATGTTGAATTTAACAATACCGAATCAGCCGCAGAAACAGTAATTACAGGGGTCCATCAAGGATCAATTCTAGGAGCTCTACTATTCTTAATATATATTAATGATCTAACAATGGCTAGTAACAAATTTACACCCATCATGTGTGTTGATTATATCACATAAATACCGAATTAACCATGATCACAGCAGTGAATAAACTTTCCCTGAATGCAAACAAAACAAAAATTATGATTTTTTTCACAGTAAAAAAAAATTAACTAAAGAAATCCCTAATATCGAAGTAAACTGTATGGCAATTGATCATGTAACACACTTTAAATGTCTTGGTGCTCTCATAGATTCTAATATAACATGGTATCCTCAAATCAACTATATCACAAACTATCAAGGATATGTGGAATTTTATATCTAGATTAAAACACTATGCGCTAGTGTACATCTTAAAATAATCTACAATTCACTAACTAAACTAACTAAATTATGGAATAACTACTTGGGGTTTTAATGTAGGATCACGAATAAGTAAGTTGCAAAAAAGGCAATTATAACTTTATCAAACAGTAAGTATAATTCGCATGCCACTCTTTTATTTAAGAATCTTGAACTACTAAAGGCAGAGGACATTTTTAACCTCTCATGTTTCAAATTTTTATACAAATATGAAAACGAAAAAATACAAAATTATTTCAAAGACATGTTTCTATCATAGGATAAAACAAATAACGTGACCAAGAAGAACCAGACGGGCACCTGAACGCTTTACTAACATGGAAAATAACCTTCCAAATTACAATAATTATGATATTCAGATGAACAATTCCATGTATTACCACATTTGCATCAGACACGAAATTCCAAAATTACTTCAAGAGAACTATCTCTCAAAAATTATACTCCAAAAAATAAACAGTCAATCATACCAAGGCTTTATAAATTATGCAAGAAAGTTTATAATTAGCAGATATGAGGTAGAATGTGTTATTCCAAATTCTAATATATGTAAGAAAACAGACCTGTATTTACATTTTTTAACAATAATTAATTTTAGTGCATCATGCCTTTTTGTAAAAATGAAGGCAAGTTATTTTAATAATTTCTTATAGTCCAGATATTAACAATAATGATAATTTGAGCTTCAAATAGGTCGTGGTGAGAACTACTGTCTACATTTTATGTCATGACACATATACTACAGTGTAAAATGTTAATGTTGATGTTAGTCAATGTTAGTTAATGCACGTAAGCTTGGTGTTTGGCTAGTGTTAGTTAGTATTAATTAGTGTTGACTATGCTCAGTGCGAAATGGTATTTTTGGAGTCAATTGTTGATATTTGCTTGTAGTAATCATTTATCAATCAACATTTTATTCACAATCATCTTGTATTTTAACTCTATTCCTATGTTTATGGTTTGATCATAATAAATTTCTCTCTCTCTCTCTTTCTCTCTTTCTCTCTCTCTCTCTCTCTCTCTCTCTCTCTCCCCCTCTTCTAATGTATGGACTATTGTATAAAATTCTAAATTCTTTCATTTCAGGTCGTGTTTTTTCTGTTGACTCTGGTGTGGGCCGTGAACTGCGCAAGCAGGCGTTACAGTTATAAAACCATTTGCAAATCGTTTTGTCTGAGAGAATATTTTGAGTGCTACCGGAAACATGGATGCCACAGGCCAGAGAAGAAGCAAAACATTCAGACCTGCAACAAAGAGTACGTTATGTGCGGAAAGAGGTGCCTTCAAGATTTCCAGTATATGGATTATGCTAAGTGGACGAAAAGATACAATATACTCGATTAGTGATTCTATCTCATGAACATTTGTAAGAGACACCGAAGTAGTCATTCACTAGTATAACCGCGATCGCGTGTGTGATGTTTGTAGATATAGAGTAGCCTTGTTAATGATGGACATAAGTATGGTGACTGTGGACGTTGTTCATTGGTGAATCATCGCTTGAAAATAAAGCATTGACAGAATGGTGTTATGCACATTCGAATAGCATTATTTGCGGTACAGTTAATTATATTTATACCATTACAACCACCACTCTAATTTAAGGTGTCAACTGGCATAACAGCAGCGCAAAGTAGCTGGATCACCTATGCATTCACACACACACGCACACAGTCACACAGTCACACGCACACGCACACAGACACGCATGCACGCACGCATGCATAAAAACATACACCACTCGCACGCACACACGCACGCACGCACGCACGCACGCACGCACGCACGAACGCGCTTGTGTTTTGTCTTTGAGCATCCAGTAAAGTGCATGATCATGTATTTCGCACGACGTCGTTCTACCGTACCGTATCGTAATGTACCGTATCGTAATGTACCGTATCGTAATGTACCGTACTGTAATGTACCGCCCCTTGCCATACCGTACCGTACGTCATAAACTGGATTGGATCGATAGTATTCGCACAAACTTGTAATTATTTGATCAGGAATGGCATACGCACATCGCTCAAGTACTTCTATTTGAATATACACAACACCAGTGCGTTATATTAAGTGATTCGATTGTTGGAATGAAGTGTCTGGTACTTCAATAAGTGAACTCCTTATTTTGAGACAACGGAAGGTGAACATTCAGCCGTTGCTGAGATAAAAAGCACGCCAAAACTTCCGGTCCAAACACAACACACACAAAAAATATTATCCAAAGTGTTGTGGTAAGATATGTTTATGCAATGTAACATGATTTGACGATAAAAACGATCCGACTTTATATATTATATATGTTTTATATGTATCTTATGCTACGCTGGAAATATGTAAGAAGAACGAAAATGAAGAGTTGTGATTGATAAAAGCGAGTTTCAATAACTTTTGTGCAATAATATACGCAACAATAACAAACGTGAACAGAAGATGCGTAGCCTGGACCCTGAACTGTTGTGTCTTTACAAGGCATCGTGAGGGTGACCCTGAGGTGCAGCTCAGACAGAAGTCTGGTCTCATTAGATTGTCGCTATGAACATTCTTGCGACATCAGACCTCCAAAGAGGTAAACTGTAGAATCAGTAATAGTGATAATGGAAGATCACGTAAATACTGATCCTGTATCATCATCTTTTAAAATGTTAGTGATGACGCATTTCACATCATTAATGCAGATTTGATATATCTCCATTTAGACCAGCCAGATTAAATTTGTATTTCCCGCCCTTTGGGTGAAGGCCGATCTGTGTAAACAAAGACCCTACGGCCAACAAGGCTACCGTATGTTTTAACTGAACATAGCTTGTTAGACGCACTTGCTCCGGTATCAACACCTGGAGTGACATATACATACATACACGCTATCTATCCATGCTATATATCCCTGCCGCTTATCTTTCGTACTAACCAGGCTCTTTAACCGACGCTGAACTTTATGATCTAGAGTTGCCCTAGATCGTAACGCCAGTCGGATAAACAAGTTGGTTTGTCTGAAGCTCCGTCTTATCCTGCACAAATCAGCGTCATCCATTGCACAGCTTTCACGAGTTCTTCTTGTAGCTATTCAGATATTATATAAGTATTATTGTCGTTTTATATTAGTATTATTGTCACTATTATTTATTTATTAAAATGTAACCGCCTGTTTTAATATGATAATTTTAGTATGCTTTTAAACGTTATTTTATCTTATTTATTCCGTAATTTTGTTTTACATCCTCGCCACCCGAGGACCCCCTTAGCTTCACAACGATACTGGGAATATCGTGATCTAGTCATGCCTCAAACGCCAAGAAAACATTGTAAACCCAGTATAAGTCTGCTTAATGTCAATACACAGTCAATCAGTGCAAAGAAGCTTGAATTCAATGCCATATCAAGCATAGCCAGGAAATTCACAAACAGCCCCCTGTGGATTGCAGGAGACACAAACCTCCCAGATGTCAATTGGCAAACAAACATCAATATCGAAACATCGGTACACTAAACAGATAAATGAACTCTTCACTGACACATTTGCCATGCTGGGCTTATCACAGATGGTCACCTTCCCGACAAGACTTGACAACACCCTAGATGTCTTCCTAACAAATCGACTTTCCCTCGTCAACAGATGCGAGCCAATACCAGGGGCCACTGATCATTACGCAGCAGTGTACGTAAACTTGGACATTGTGCCAAAAAGACAAAGACCTGTCCAGAGGAAGATCCACATATGGAAGAAAGCAGACACTGAACTGATCAAGGAAGATCTAGCTGCTTTTGTTGAAGAGATGCAAACCCGATACAACCCGGAAGCACATGTGGAAACATTGTGGGCATTATTTACAGCCAAATGCCAAAGTGTATTGGCCAATCACGTTCCAACAAAACTGTCTTCCCAGCGCTACAATCAGCCCTGGGCCAACGGCAAGAAAAGAAACCTATCTAGAAAGAAAAAGAAATACTACAAGAAGGCCCAGCGAACCAAGTCTGACCAGGACATGGCAAAATACCGGCCTACAAAGAAGCTTGTTCAATCAGAGTGCCACAAGGCCTATTACATATATATTAACTCCATGATAGGAGAAAGCAACCAGAATGGGGGCAATCTAAAGAAGTTTTGGTCTTTCATCAAAAGCAAGAAAAACGACAACAGCGGAGTAGCCCCACTCAAAAAGAATGGCATTGTCCACAGCGATAGTCAGATTAAAGCTGATATTCTTAACACCCAATTCTCATCGGTCTTCACGAAAGGAGGCAAGATTAACGTGCCGAACCTTGGAACTTGCAAATACAGTGTCTTGCCAGATATCACAGTACGTGAAACTGGCGTGAGAAAACTCCTCGAAGCAGTTAACCCCATATAGCCACTGGACTTGATGCGATTGCTGCCAGGCTCCTGAAAGACTATGCCGCTGAAATTGCACCAGTACTGACGCTCGTCTACCAATCATCCCTTGATCAAGGCACCGTGCCGGTAGATTGGAAACATGCTTGGGTTATTCCAGTTTACATGAAGGGAGATAGAGGTTCACCATCACGTTCACGTTCACCAACTACAGACCTATCTCTCTAACGAGCATTTCCTGCAAAACTCTGGAGCACATCATACACAGCAACTTCATGGACCACCTGGAAAACCTCAACATACTAACTGACTATCAGCATGATTTCCGCAAAAGTAGATCTTGCGAAACCCAGGTTATCCAAACAGTTGATGACCTAGCCAAGAGCCTCCTTGATGCTGGACAGATCGACGCTGTGCTGCTGGATTTCTCTAAAGCAAGTGTCTCATCCCCATCTGGCAGTCAAATTACATTATTACGGCGTGCGAGGAAATACACTGGAATGGATCCAAAGCTTCCTGAGTAGCCGTACCCAAGAAGTAGTCCTCGAAGGTAAAAGGTCATTTACAGCTACTGTCACCTCAGGCGTTCCACAAGGCACAGTCATCGGCCCCATCCTCTTCCTGTGTTACATCAATGACCTCCCGGACCAAGTATCCTCCACTGCACGTCTATTTGCTGATGACTGCCTCCTGTACCGGAACATCAACGCAACAGCTGACGCAGATACATTACAAGATGACATTGATAGGTTGCAGAAATGGGAGGCAGACTTGTTGATGGAGTTCAACCCAGACAAGTGCGAGATTATCAGAATCACCAACAGAAGGAAGAAGAAGAAAGTAGTCAGCTGCTACTCGATCCATGGGAAAGCTCTGAAGGAGGTCACTGGTGCCAAGTACCTTGGAATAACCATCGACAGGAAGTTAACATGGAATGACCACATCGACAACTTAACAAAGAAAGCCAACTACACCAGGGCTTTCTTACAGCGCAACATCAGCAGCTATCAGACCTTTGTAAGGCCTATTGTGGAGTATGCGTCGACTGTATGGGACCCATCCACCAAAAAGTACACAAAAACAGTTGAGAATGTCCAGAGACAAGCAGCCCGCTTCGTAATGAACGACTACCGGCGACGCAGCAGCGTAGGGAACATGCTTGAGAGTTTGAAATGGAAGTCACTAGAGAGAAGACGAGCTGATGCCAAGTTATTGATGCTGTACCGCATCAACCACAAACTGGTTGATGTGACAACGAAGTCACTCGCCGCCGCATCAACACGCACCAGAGGCAGCGCTTATCGCTGTTACCAGACTTTCACCCGCGTCGACGCCTACACATTCTCATTCTTCCCCAGCGCCATCAGACTATGGAACAAGAGCACACAAGAATTAGTTAGCCAACCGTCGGTAGAAAGGTTTAGACAGTGCCTTCTCACCATGCCAACATAGAACAATTATACAGTCCTTATTATTAGATATCATATAGCCCATGCACTAATTTATTGCCTAACTACGCAGACGCGACATATTCTGACTAAAACGGACCCGAACCGGCATTACATCACCATCTGCTACGTAATAGTGATCACGGCTCGAAAATACTCTAGCCACATTTATATGTGGCTAACGTAGAGTCCTGAGCTTAAATGGAAGAAGTCTTTGACACTTTTAGATCTTCTGAACAAGGGAGATATGATCATAAAACGGACGTTGTTTCTGAAAATAACTATTATAATGATACCGTAACATTTTGTAAATATTATACTGACCAACAATTCAATAATGACCTAAATAAAAAAAAACGAAGTTAGCCTCTTTGGTGCAGTCTATTAGATTCTTAAACTGCTTACAATACAGTTTGATATTATAAAACATGGTTGAACAATGCCACCACTCCTTATTAGCATTACCAATTACAAAAAAGTGGTGGAAACCAAGTCTATGATAGTTTATTCTATATTTGAAAACTTAACTTGGGTAAACGTGCTTTCTCTGTCGTTGCGCCTAAGGTCTGGAATTAACTCCCTATCACTTTGAAAACATCTGAAACTATTGCTATTTTCCGAACAAAAACTCAATACATATATATTCCAAATTGTATTTCCACCATAAATGTTCGGTTGTCCCTCGTTCTCATAATGACTTTTGCGCGTCCTTGTTCACGATTATGCTTAATGATTTTGTTTTGTTGGGCCTCTGAGCTCAGGTTCATGAGGATATAGGCGCCATAGAAGTTAATTATTATTATTATTATCAACTGTTGAACGTGGAATCAACCGAAACAAAACTGCATTAGTCGGTTGTGCATACAGGTGCCCTGGTTCAAATGTGTTATCGTTTAGTGACACTATTGAAAATTGAGGGAACTGAGAATTTGCATTTTAACAGTGTTCTCTCAGAGAAAACAAATGATACTGCTAGTAGCTGGAAAATGTAATAGATACACTTGGTTAAGGGAATCACTAATCTCCCCGATCACTTCGTGTGTAATTGTGTAATCATTAGTAATAAGGAAGATGCGGTGAACATGTTCAACAATTTGTTTACTAACATCGGCACGGAATTGTCAAAGGATATAACTATGCTAGAAAAAGTTACAATTTATGACTACTTAGAAAATAGAAACGAACACAATTTGTAGTTGTGAAAAGCTGGGAAAGTAAAAAAATCAACTGATTATGAAGCTATATGTATGAACTTGGTCAAAAAAGTTATTAATTATATTGCAAAGCTTATCAGTTATGTGTAGCCTATCTTTCAGCAATGGAGTATTCCTGGAACAAAATGTAAATCGCAAATGTTGTCCAACATTTTAAGTCTGAGGATGAGTATACGAACACTAACCATAGACTTATATCATTATTGCAAACATTTTCTCAAATGTAAAATGTTTTATTTAACTCTTGCCTAGATGGGTTTATTATTACCAAATACAACATGATGAGCCGAAACCAATATAGATTTCGACATGATATGTCAATGTGCCATGCACTAGTAGATATAGCTGATGGAATAACTCAATCATTGGATGCAAAAATATATGCAGTATGTGTCTTCATCCATTTAAAAAAGCATTTGACACGGTTAGTCATCAATCATTATGCAATTTCTTCGTATTCGCTGTTTTTTTGGGCCACTCTCCAGAATTGCCTGACAGTTGGCTTGGGAGAGGCCATTTTGTGGTCATTTTCTCCAAACTCTGTTAATCTTTTCCTTCCATAAAATAAGTCTTAGCATTTAAATTCCGAAGTTCCTGTTTTTAAATCCGAAAACTCATTGAGTGGCAGGCGGCGCATGTCAGGAGTATTATCCTCCACTGTTACGCCCGGTACCAAGGTACCAACATATAAATAAATGCTGGAATTTAATTATAATAGTGCTATTCGAAAGTTATTGCGTTCTTCTTCATGTTATGCTAAAAATAGTGTGGGGAACATCTATAGATTCATAAAATGAAACGCTGTTCCGGGAATGTGATTTGAACTTGCTCGTGCCTTAACAGTGCTCTTGCATATACAAACTGGTAATTGAATAAAAGCACAATTTAACAATAACCCTTTTAATATAGCACTTCTAAGGGATATTTTATAGATAATATAGTCCAGACATAGTAATTTGAACACACTGCTTTTAGCTATACAACATTAAAACTTGGTACCTGGCGAAACAATAGACATCGTAGCTTGGTACCGGGCGTAATAACTATCTTACAAATAACATATATATATATATATATATATATATATATATATATATATATATATATATATATATATATATATATATATATATATATATATATATATATATATATATATATATATATATATATATATATATATATATATATATATATATATATTATGATATTTGGAAGCCGTATGTTCAATTACATGATATTTGGAAACCGTATGCTCAATAAAGGTATCATTACAAAAATACGAAATGTTAATATCGAAATGTTATGGGTTGTCAATTCTTGTGTGTGTTTATTGGTTATTTATTTAATTGGAATAGTCATATTAAATCTGTAAAATCAAAGCTTTCAAAAAGTGCAGTAACAATAATAATAATTATTAAAGATGTCTTTCGAAGACGCGACAGTCAGCTTGCGCGAACAGCTGGCTCTTGTGCCCGCTTACACTGCTTCCCTTCAATTGTTGTTCTGTGTTTGCAACAGGAACATCTCAATTTAAATGTCAAATAATATATTTATTGAGGAACCTTAGGAGTTTTACAAAATTAATTAAATAAACATGTGCAAAATCTGCACATGAATGTAAGTTGTGGCAGCTGTTTTATATATCGTAAATATTTTTTTAAAGCAATCCTATATACAAATTTCAATTTTGGTACTTCAATAAGTGCACTCCTTATTTTGAGACAAGTTGGACACGCAGACTGAAGTACGGAAAGTAAACATTAAGCCGTTGGTGAGATAAAAAGCGCGCCATAATTTTCGTTCAAAACACAAAATAGTGCTCAGAAAAAACTATTCTCCGAAGTGTTGTGTTAATATATGTTTATGCAATGTAACATGATTTGACGATAAAAACGATTCGACTTGATATTGTCAAGGTTCCAGTGAGGTAATTGTATATGGATCGCTAGGTGGCGCATGGTTCAGACCGGTTCCATATTTGTCTCCGTAAATGTTGTCAAGATATTGGCTTACACTTACACATGCTTACTGCGTAGCAGTATTGGGCATGGCATGTTGAGGTATTGGTGAGAAATTAAGTGTGCACTTCCTTCCTATACTTTTACTAACTAGGCTTTTCGGGGGCGTTGTCTGCGTCCCGGAGTCGCCCTGGGAACGACACGTTGGATCCTTTCTCTGCACAAGCACCATAACGCCCCTTTCTGAACACGAGCACGCACTGCACTAGAGGAAATAATGCAAGCAGAAGGTGAGGCAGATAAAACATTTTCCAGATGTGAAATTTAAGTAAGAAAGGAAGACCATGCCATGGGGTGCCAGTGGTGCGGTCTGTGGACCCACCCCTGGAAGACCATGCCATGGGGTGCCAGTGGTGCGGTCTGTAGACCTACCGAAAAAGCACAACACCTAAGATGACAGGGCAGCAAAACTGGAAATAGAATTAATGGAATTTACATATGAGGAAAGATTAACACAACTAAAACATTATAGACTTACAAAACGGAGATTACGAGGAGATGTAATTGAAACTTTTATGTGGTTAACTGTGAAAGAGAACATAGACCCAGATCAGTTTTTTAAACATTAATCTAAATAATCTCAAAGGACACAGTAAAATAATTAACAAACAACGCCGATTTTTCAGTCAAAGAGTGGTGGGTGTTTGGAATTTCCTGTTCAGCACTATTATATCTGAACCCTCTAATAACATATTAAAAATAGAATATATAAAAACTGGGTTAAGATATGGGCAAACTATCAAATGCTTATTTCTAGCCTTGCAAATGCTCATTATTTGTAAGTGTACGTGTAATTGACATTCGGACCTGAACTACGAGTTTGACTTGAAGTGCTTCTTCAACAGTTGACGGTACACGTATAAGTTGTATAAGTGACACGAAAACAGCCAGAACACACTTCCCATCACGCAAGACAGCCAAAGCATATGATATTTACACTGGAACAGAAAACTCAGCAGTGGAAGAAAAGACGAAATGAGGCTGGATCGAGTGAGTAATATTCCCATAAAGAAATTATTAGAACATCATCCGTCATGAACGTTTGACATATCTTGTGTTACGTGGGAAACATGGAAGAAGAGCAAAAATTAAGAGTCGTGATTGATAAAAGTATGTTTCAATAACGTTTGTGCAATAATAAACGCAAAAAAAAAAACGCGAAGAGAAGATCCGCGCAGCGTGGACCATGAACTGTTATGCCTTTGTACGGCAGCGTGAGGGCGACCTTAGGGTGCAGATCATACAGAAGTCTGGTCTCATCAGACATTCTAACGACACTAGACCTCTATAGAGGTAACTGTAGAATCAGTAATAGAGATGACGAATGATCACGTAAATACTGATCCTGTATTAATACCTTTTGCAAATGTTAGTGATGACGAATTTCACATCGCTATTGCAGATTTGATAAATAATGAATCAAGCTGTGATGCTATAGTGAACATATGTGAGACTTTTGAATATTCTGAACAAGGCAGATGTGATCATAAAACGGACGTTAATCCTGAAAATAGCTATTATAATGATACTATAACATTTTGTAAATATTATACTTTTCAACAATTTAATAATCACCTAAATAAACAAAACGAAGTTAGGCACTTTAATGAAATCCAATATCTTCTTAAACTGCTTACAATACAATTTGATATCATAGCTGTATGTAAAATATGGTTGAACAGTGAGACCACTCCTTATTATCATTTTGATGGTTTTGATGTCCGAACATGCGAAACCAAGTCGATGGTAGTTGATGGCGTACTTGAATGTTTAACTGTTGAACGTGGAATCAGCTGAAACAAAACTGCATTAGTCAATTGTGTGTAAAGGTGCCTTGGTTCAAATGTGTTATCTTTTAGTGACATTATTGTTAATTTGTATTTTAACAGTTTTTTTACAGAGAAAATAAATTATATTGCTAGCACAATGAAACTATAATAGGTACACCTCGTTAGGAAACCACTCCCCCGATCACTTCGTTAATAAAGGTGTAACCATTAACAGATGTGGCGAACATGTTCAACAATTTGTTAATTAACATCGGCCCCGAATTATCAAAATATATAATTATACCAGAAACCGTTTCAATTTACGACTATGTAGAAAATAGAAACAAACAAACACAGTTGTGAAACGCTTGGAAAGTAAAGCATCCAAGCCAAGCTCATACGCCAGTAGGTTTAACTGATGAAATAACCCAATCATTGGATGCTAAACTATATGCAGTATGTGTCTTCGTCGATTTAAAAAGCATTTGACACGGTTAGTCGTTAACCATTACGTAAACAAATTTATTTCTTGGTATCCGCGGATTGGCATATAAGTGGTTAAATATCTGGAAGAATGTTTACAAATGTCAGTATGCTGTGCGCAGTATTTCATGTGGTGTGTCCCAATGTTCAATTTTAGGTCCGAAACCATTTACACAATAAGTTATTGATATGTGCAACATATCTAAACTTGTAAAATATATCCTATTTACAGAGGATTCAAATATGTTTTACACATTCAGCTTTTACCCCCGCTTACACTGTTTCCGTTTAATTGTTATTCTGTGTAGTTTGCGACAGGAATAATATGTATATTGTATATTGTTCTAGATCACATGAACTCACTTTTTCAACAGCTGCATGTAAAAACCTTGCTGTCGCTGTTTGCCGTCAAATATTCAGTGTTTATTTGCTAGGCGGGAAACCATATACTCAATGCGGGCTAATCATGATTTAGAACGCCAACGTGTTCATTCCACTATACGATTTAAGTATGTCTGTTTCTTCGGAGTTCGATTATGGGTGTCTTTATGTGATAACTATAAAACCATTATTACTGTAACTGCATTTAAAATTAACTACAATACATTTTTATTTCAGAAATATATTGCTGCTAAAATGTAATTATTGACGTACGGAATTCTCCAATTTACTACGTAATAATCTGTGTACTGATACTTTATATCACACAAAAATACATTGAACACGTACCTTATACATCATCATGGTAACTAGGTTGTCATTACACTTACTTAAGCGATTAGTGTTAATTATATTTGTGAAGATATTCCTGCGAGTTAATGTTGTGCCCCGTCTCTAGATGAGAAAGTGTTCAGACTAATTCGCTCCCAATTCTTGTTGATTCTAGACCATGTGATACATGGACACAACTTTAACTAAAGTAGGCAGACATGCCAACTGTTACGTATTTAGGGTGATCCACTCAAGGGGCATCTCAAAAAGCACCAAGGTCATTAACAAACCCTGATTATCACTTAACCGCCATTGACCTAGACTAGCTGACAAAACAGCTGAATAACTTAACATGTCCTATTTGAAATTCTATTGCAACTGCTTCTGCTTTCATGTGCGCTGCTGTGACCGTGTGAAATACAATCCAGTTGGGTGGAGTCGACGTTTGATGTAATTTATTTTAGCGGTTTAATTATCTGATATGTACGTGGTGGATGGACTATTGTATAAAACTTGATATTGCTTTCATTTCAGATCGTGTGTTTTCTGTTGAGTCTGGTGTGGGCCGTGAACTGCGCAAACAAGTTCGTCAATCACAAAATCATTTGCAAATCGTTTTGTGTGAAAGAATATTTTGATTGCTACCAGGCATATGGATGCCATAAGGCAGAGAAGAAGCATAGAATTCAAATCTGCAACGAACTGTACGTTGAGTGCAGAAAGAGGTGCCTTAGACAGTTCGAGTCTATGGCTTATACAAAGTGGTCGACCATATATAAATTGGTCGATCGATGATTATGTCTTATGAATATTTCTAAAACACACTCAAGTAGTTATTCACCAGTATAACTGCAATTGCTTGTGTGTTTTGTTTATAGATATAGAGTAGCCTTGTTAATGATGGACATAAGTACGGTGACTGTGGACGCAAGGTTCGATTTTAAGCCCCAAACTATTTACCCTGTACTTTGTTGATATGTGCAACATTTCTAAAGTTCATAGTTCACTCAGCTGTATACATGAGTACCTGGTTACAGACAGAGATGGGTATCGGAATGAATATTATTCGCGCAGTAGTATATATATATATATATATATATATATATATATATATATATATATATATATATATATATATATATATATATATGTATATCGCGCGCGCGTGTGTGTGTGTGTGTGTGTGCCCCCCTCGTCCCGACGAATATCTGAATTTCGCGTCTCACCATCCGTTACACCAGAATTTGGAGGTCATCAAAACGTTACTGGATAGATGCAACAACATTGTATCAGAGCCAGAGAACAGATATAAAGAATTGGAGCACATCACCAAAACGCTAGAAAGATGTAGGTACCCAAGTTGGACCATAAAGAAGATGAAAGCGCAGTAATTCCAGAAGGGAAAAACCAAAGAACAGAAGGAAAAGAACACAGAGAAAACCAAAGGTATGGTCACACTCCCGTATGTCAAAGGAGTCACAGAACCTAGGTCGTCTAAGTCACCTGTGCGCTCGTGCTGTCACAGAGTAATGTTATATATGTACTATTGTTATTAGTTTTGAAATATACTGTTACCCAGCTGGTCAAGAAATGCTCAAAGCCGGTCCGGCCGGACCAGTTTTGGCGGCCAAAGTCTTTAGCTTTTCATACTAATTAGAAATAGGTGTAGGCCCTATAGTTACAAAAATAATGTACCACCTGAGTAAATTCAGAGAGGTGAGTAATTTACCTCCTGTGATACTTTTATTAGTAATTATTACAATATGTTTGGTGAAAATGTAACTGGACAGCATAAACTGTAGAATGCATAAGGTTTTACTGTTAATTTTGTTAACCTAAATTGAATGGTGCATGATAAAAACATGACTGTGCGGACGGGGAACGTTGAGCCACCCATGACTCCTGGGGCCCACATAGTATTACCGAAATAGTATTACTGTGTGTGAACAGATGCCATCAATCGCTGCTTAATGTGCCTGCCTGTGGTTGTTTACCCGAGTTATTAGTTCCAAAGGTCGCCACCATGTTTCGACTGGAAGGATGTATTATACTAGTAAATAAATGCAATTTTCCATTTTAATAATTCATATCCTTTAGGTTTTCATGGTATCTCAATCGGTGGTTCAAGGTACTCCATGCATGGGGCACCTTGAACCACTTTAGCAGCACTTTTAAATATTATCATAACAACAGAAGTAATAACTGGAACCAAGTATTAATTTCATTAAAATGCGCCTCGAATAATGCACGATGCAATGGCTTACAATGTGTAAGCAGGCGGTCCACTCATGACACAAAAGAGAACATTATATGTAAAATGGCTCAAGGTGCCCCATTTCCCCTATCATGTTGCCATCTAGTGACATCCAATAAACCAAAAGGATATGCCATCTATTTGTCTCGCTTATCCGACTCACGCTCGCCTGCGTGAACTCGTCTGACGTCAGAGACATCGCTTGACCTTTACCGTCAGGTGGCATCACTGATCTGACCGATTCATGCTTGCGCTATATTTCAGTTGAGTTGATTTAGTTTCGTTTGTTCAGTTGTTGCCGTTTGCTGGACAGTCAGTTAATGGACAATCAATAGATGCCGTTGGGCGCAGCCCGTTCGTGCGAGACGAGGCCGATGCCAGCTTCCACTCCTCGACAGTGGCGCCGACACGCGAATGCCGGTGGAAGTGTTATACGGATTGAACTTAGTATTAAAGATTAATTCCGCTTTATTTTATTGTGTGAAATGCTGCATTGTAAGTCAATTTTAGAATTGTTTCGTATGTATTGTATACGTTTATAAAATGTTACTCATAAATGATGAGTTAGAATGACAATCCCCGGACATATACCCAGAATCTGGGTATGCATCTGGGTTCTGTCACAGTGGAACCTACTGTCTGACTCCAAGCTCTGGTGTGTGCGACAAACGGTGGCGCCACATCCCGGAGCTTGGATAATCGAGGCTAGCCATCTATTGAAACATTTAGTGTACACCGCCATTATGAACGAAACGGACGCCAGTTTGGTTGAGCAATCGTATACATATGCCACCAACAGGCAGTACCCAGAAGATTGTTCTGATAACCTGAAACGAATAATTAAAAGAAAAGCGAAGACGTTTGCAGTGCGAGATGGGAAAAAGAAGAAGGGCAAAGTCAGCCATGCATCATGCAGCGCCACTGGTTCCACACATCACTACTGCCACATGTTGATTCGAAATTCTAACTGAACTGTTGCAGAGCGGTACAAACAGTTGATGAGTCAACTATGTTTAATGACACAACAAAAGGAAATTAAAACGTTAGCCTTGATACATTTTGGAAAATTATTACAAAATACGATCTTTCTTCTATAACTACATGTGGTTATGTACACGTGTTTTATAAAGGTATACGCGAAAGCTAGACATATTATTGAAATGTATATGTGGTTATAGTCCAGTAGAAATATTGGCCAAACCCGGACATTCAGGTTAAAATTCCAATGTTTTGAAATTAAAAGGTATTGTTTTTTTGTATTAAAAGAATTATGTGTTTTGTGGAACACATCTAGAGTATACCGACCGAAATATCTATATGTGTTCCAAAAACAAATGTATAATTATATACTACATACATCGTATGCAATATGTACAAGCCACACCTTTGAACCTAAACGTCCAAATAAAGAAAGGGTAAAATGGTTGAATTTGGTAAAATTGTTATTGTGAACTCGGGGCATCCGACCGGTGATTTTAAAATGGCCTTTTAACCTAAATGTCCGTGTCATCGACGATTATTAGGTGTGCAAACGTTACAGTGTACCTATGCATATTTCATAGAAACCGAACATCCCAATGAATTCGTGTATGGCAGCTTGTACTACTCTCCTCACGATGCCGTCAATCTGGAAATCGCTTCGTTGCTGGCCACCCAGAAGTCCGAAATACCACTGAAATACGTGGATATTCAGATGCAATCTCGGACAAGTGACTGTGGTCTGTTTGCGATCGCATTTGTCACGGCACTTTGCCTTGGAGAACGTCCAGGCAAGTATATATTTGAGTAGACCACAATGACCACACTTGATTACGTGTTTAGAAACCGGAGTATTTTCAACGTTACTTGTGCGCAAAACGAGAAGGGTATCCAGGCGGATTAAGTCGACAGCAACAATTTAGGTGTGTTGTGACTGTTGAATGCCAATGCGGTCGTCTTCAAATAGGGTTCAGTGCACGAACTGCCGCAAGTGGCATTGATAAGCAGTTTGCTTGTTTGTGCACAGCGCGTGTTTAAATTGGTTCAAACTGGTGAATTTCTTGTTTCTAATACAGTGCTTACTATTTATATATTAAACAGTTCTACAAATATCGTAATCATAATTCTGTACTTCTTGTTTTTAATTTGTTGTTGATTATTTGTGTATTAAACTGGTCTACAAAAAAGAAATATAATATGTCACAATTTTGTCAATTATGTTTTTAATTCACTGCTGATTATTTGTATATTAGTCGGCATATATAAATATAATTTCATGACTTTGTAATTCTTGTTTTAATTCGTTGCTGATTAGTTGTGTATTAAACAGTTGTACAAATATCATGTGTCATAATGTTGTATTCTTTTTTCTAATTTACTACTGATTATTTTATCTACCAACATTATATATCATAATTCCCCGCTTCTCTTGTAAATATTTCTGCTACCTATCTGTATGGAACAAAATTGCCCAAACCATCACGTCCAAATTAGCCAAGTATTGGCATTCTCAAACGTACTCTCCATCCATCAGTTTCAAACATTAAACAAGCATAATTAGTCGATTATTTTTGTAACAATACACCTACTTCTTGTTAGTATGTAAATCTAAAGTCAGTCCGGCCGGACCGACTCAAAACTGGTTCGGCTGGAAAGATTTTGGCCCGGACCGATTTTTGTGTGACACGTCCCACAAGGGTTTGTTCTCGGACCACTACTGTTTACAATATATATGACTTCTCTCGCTACTTAATCACCTTGGCATAGCTTACTATATTTATGCTAACGACACCCAGCTGTTTCAAGAATTCAGCCAGACTGATGATACATCACCTGAGATTGCCATCGCAAAGATAGAACTTTGCGTCGCCAGTGTTCGTCATTGGATGAAGATCAACATGCTGAAACTTATCGATGACAAGACGAAGTCAGCAAACCAGCAAGTTCTTCCTGGTATTGCAACGGTCAGCAACGCTCGCATATCGTCAACAACGCACGCCAGCAATTTTGGAGTAACCTTGGACTGCGCCATGTCCCTCGAACGACATGTGGCAAACATTTCTAGGGCTGCATACGGCATTGGACGCGTTCGACGTTATTTAATTTTTATTAAAAACGGGGAGAACATTTGGAACAAGACTAGAATAACACAAGGAGGATGAAAACATCACAACCAGACGATTTACCAGAGAACAGAAGAGAGTGTCAACGGCGGTAGAGCATACATCTGCAATAACAGACCATGCAGAGAGGAACAGTTGAATCTTAGACTGGGAGGGGGAAAAAGTGATTGACAGAGAGCGTAACAGAAACGCAAGATGGATCACAGAGGGCATATGGATCAGAAAGACAACTCCAGTCATGAATCGAGACGAAGGGAGATATAGATTGAGTCACGTATGACACCAAGACAACTGGCGTGCAGAGAAAGAATTAGCCGTCCAAGAATTCCCGATGAAGGCTGCCGATGGCTTTCAAAACGTTGAGTAAGTAATCAAAATGGTTGTAGTTGAGAAAAATCTTAAATCCAAATTAGTATGTAGCGTGCTGAATAAAATGCATACTTGGTTTGTAATAAAAGCGTTGAACATAATTATCTAAAACTTATTAAATGCTATTTTGAAACCGTTCGCTCAATAAAAGCATCTTTACACAAATACGAAATGTTAATATCGAAATATTATGGGTTGTCAAAATGTTGGGTGTGTTTATTGATGATTTATTTAATTGGAATGCTGATATTAAATATGTAAAATCAAAGTTTTCAAAAAGTGCAGTGCCATGAATTATTATTATTATTATTAAAAATGCCTTTCGCAGGCGCGACAGTCAGCTTGCGCGAGCTTACAAGTTTATTTGTTATTCTGTGTAGTTTGCGACAGGGATAATATGTATATTGTATATTATTCTCGATCACACGAACTCACTTTTTCAACAGTTGCATGTAAAAAGGTTACTATCGCTGTTTGCCGTCACATTTTCAGTGTTTATTTGCTACGAGGGAAACCATATATTCAGTGCAGGCTAATCATGATTTAGAACGGCAAAGTGTTTATTCTAGTATACGATATATGTAAGTCTGTGTCTTCGGAGTACGATTTTGGAATTCTTTATGTGATAACTATAAAACCATTAATACTATAACTGCATTTAAAACTAACTACAAGTAATTTATATTTCAGAAATATATAGCCTCTAATAATATGTAAGTACTGACGTACTTAATTCTCCAATTTACTATGTGGTAACATGTGTACTGATCACACGAAATTCACTCCCAACCCTTGTTGGTTCTAGACCATGCTATACAAGGACACAACTTGAACTAAAGTAAGCAGACAATGTCAACTGTTAAGCATCTGAGGTGACTCATTCAAGGGGCATCTCGGCAAGCACTAAGGTTATTAACAATGTACGACAACACAGCTGGCAAACTAAACAAGTCTTATTTGAAATTCGATTGCAACTCCTTCGGCATTCGTTTGCGCTATTATGATCGTATGAAATATAAACCATTGGGTGCAATCGACGCTTGACGTAATTTATTTTAACGGTCTAATTATCTGATATCTATGTGGTGGATGGACTATTGTATGAAACTTGATATTGCTTTCATTTCAGGTCGTGTGTTTTCTGTTGAGTCTGGTGTGGGCCGTGAACTGCGCAAACAAGTTCATCAATCACAAAGTCATTTGTAAATCGCTTTGTGTGAAAGAATAGGTTGACTGCTACCAGAGAAACGGATGCCACGAGAAAGAGAAGAAGCATAGAATTAAGATCTGCAGCGAACTGTACGTTATGTGCGGAAAGAAGTGTATTAAATATTTGCAGTACGTGGGCGAAAAAAACATCATTTGTTCGATCAATGATTATGTCTTATGAATATTTCTAAAATACACTCAAGTAGTTATTCACCAGTATAACTGTGATCGCGTGTTTTGTTAGTAGAGAGATATATAGTAGCCTAGTTAATGATGGACGTATGTGTGATGACTGTGGACGCATCCCACTTACAATAGACCTGCGAAGGTAACGATGTGAAACTTATTGTTGCTAATGTATGGCATGTTATGTTCTTTGGTCAATCATCGCTTGAAAATTAAACATTGATAGAATTGTGTTATATACATTCTAATAACATTATGTGCGATAAAGTAAATTATATTTAAACCATTACAACCACCACTCTTTTTTAAGGTTTTCAACTAGCATAACATCAGAGCAGAGTAGCAGGAGCACTTATGCACACGCACGCACGCACGCATGCACGCACGCACGCACGCAAACACACACACACACACACACACAAACACACACACACACAGAAACACCACACGAGTGCGCGCACGCGCACGCGCACGCACACGCGCACGCACACGCACACACACGTTAACAATGTGGCAAATTTATCAACAAATTGCGTTTACAAAAATAGCGCATGCCATATTTTCGCAGGCTTGAATCAATAACACCACTTATAACAATATATAAGTGACATCTAAATTGTTATTTCATATTTTGGATTAGTTAAATTACTTATGTTAAAGCTGTTCAATTTGATATAATAATATAGCGAACTAAATAAAATTGGCGAACTAAATCAAATTGGTTTGTACCGTTTGGGAGACAACTGCACTAATTGTTGGCCGAAATAGATACGGGAGGAGGGGGGGTGTGCTTGGCCTGGCCTCTTCCAGTGTATCTAACGTTGTGTTCTAAAAAAGTGCTTTCCCATTTTGTGTTGTTAATGTTAGGTATTGACATCGATTGTCCACGATAATGTGACCACCGGAACATCTGCCACATGTAAATAATAAGAACATATTTATATTTCATATTATGAAAATTTTACTTCATGTTGAACTATGAATAAGCAACTCGTTTCATGAAGACGCGACTCAGCGTTTTAGTAAACGATTACGCAAACATAAAAATGGGAAGTTGGCATATATGGCGCCAGGTGCTGTCAGTACAATGTATTTGTATTGTATCGTAGCTGTAAAACATACCACATTTAGAGAGCGAACTGTACTTCTTTTATCAAACTGTATTCGCATATTCTACATATGCATGCATGTGTGGAAAAGGGTCCTCCAACACGCTAGAAAACTGTCATGTCCTCATAATGTATGGCATTTCAACCACATACCCTGGACAAAGCGAACTCGTGTTTGTGCGTGTTCTTGATCGTCCTTGTCCAAAATTGGGAGCATAACCCAGTTACCCAAATATGCAGCATGAAGGGACGTACATATCAGTCACATAAGCAACTTCGACAGGACCAGTGTAGGCATATTGTGACGATATAATTACATACAAATCCAGGTGCTAACTTGTAAATGGTTTCGGCGCTACAATGTTGTGCATAATTGCTGCCCAGCAATAATGTCTACGATTACGATAGATATATGATTAAAAATACGATTGCCGTGAAACTCGTCGACTCATGAGTTTCTCAGTAAGCGCCTCGATCCGGCGCGTCGATCCGCACGCACGCACGCACGTACGCACGCACGCAATGAATGCATGCCAATGCTACTCTGTATTCGACGTCGCTCGTGCATAACGCGTTCTGCACGCACTGTTCAGACCAACTTAACACATCGGCGGATCCAGGGGTGTCCACCAGGTGCCTGGGCACCCTCCTTTATTCGGCCGGATTTTTCATAAAGTTAAAAATAGTTGTCGAGACACTGCGAGAGTTCCACCAGCGCCGATGAGGCCTGTGACATATCAAAGAAAGAACAGTTTAGCTCTGTCCTGAAAAATGAAACCCAGAAGATCCGAGAGGAATTATTTGAGGTTCTCTTGTGTTACAGGCGCAGCAGTTATATGCTGTAGACATTTGTATTTATGCACGCATATATACATGCTTACATGCATACATACATACATGCATACATACATACATACATGCATACACATATACATACATGCATACATACATGCATACATGCATGCACGTATACATGCATACATACATGCATACATACATGCACGCATGCATGCACGCACGCACGCACGCACGCATGCATACATGCATGCATGCATATATGCACGCATACATATATACATACATGCACGCATACACACACACACACACACACACACACACACACACACACACACACACACACACACACACACACACACACACACACACACACGCACACACACACATCACAAATCGCAATTATGATTACAAGTATGATTACATTCAAGAATATAATTGGCACGATGAAATAAATAAAAACCCTCATGTTATCATTCTAATCAATGTTATTCAAGATGAAATCAAACACTATTAAAATACACTCTCGGTGCATACATTAGATACAAAATGAAGAGAAAAGCTGCTTGCATTGTAGTGGGACCTGGGAAACATACATTGTAGTTGGACATTGGAAACATACATTGTAGTGGGATCTGGGAAACATACATTGTAGTAGGACCTGGGAAACAGATATTGTAGTGGGACCTGGGAAACAGACATTGTAGTGGGACCTGGGAAACATACATTGTAGTAGGACCTGGGAAACATACATTGTAGTGGGATCTGGGAAACATACATTGTAGTAGGACCTGGGAAACAGATATTGTAGTGGGACCTGGGAAACAGACATTGTAGTGGGACCTGGGAAACATACATTGTAGTGGGACCTGGGAAACATACATTGTAGTGGGACCTGGGAAACAGACATTGTAGTGGGACCTGGGAAACATACATTATAGTGGGACCTGGGAAACAGATATTGTATTGGGACCTGGGAAACAGACATACGCACATGAAAAATTGTAATTGCGAGTGTAATCATGACCAGGTTTTTTTATGGCCTTTCATACGGGCAATTTGCCCGTGTGAAAACCCTCAATGCCCGTGCGAAATTCAAAAGTAAATAAAAAATATTGTGTTGTGTATATTGTGCTCGATAATGCGCCTGATAAAAGAAAAACATGTTTGCCCGTGGCCTTGAGAAACGTTGCCCTGTGAGTGAGCTGAACCTTAAAAAACCCTGATCATGATTACGATTATTTTGGCAATGTAATCGAATTAGATTACAAGGCCTTTTTGACCAATATAATTCAGTTCGAGTATGAAAGTTGTCGACGATTACACACGAATACTCCATCTCTGTTGACTAGCATGCAATTATCAACTAGTTTTACTCTGTGTCATTTAAAAATGCAGTTCCTTTCGTGGCAATGACGGTTTTGAGCATTAAAACTCTTGATTTATAAGTTATAAGAAACTATGCAAGCTTCACCTGAGATTATGAATAACATACACAGTTCTTGTGCCTACGTATTAAGTCATATAAACGTATGCTTAGTATAATGATTTGCGTTATGTTATCCAATTATTTTGTGATTGGTTCATTATTTAATCCAAAAGACACATCTAATCATGTATGAGAATTTGTCACGTAAAATGTGTAAACGGTTTATATTAGTGGAGCAGCTGTACTCAACATTACACTCATATTATGAACATATATATGCCAAAGAAACGCGTAATCATGTATACATGAGTCTGACGGGGGGTTATGTACGCAAAAAATGTATACATGATTTGCCTAACGCCATCCACTTTGTCATTCACGACGACGTACGGGAAGTGTATATTCCACATGGTATTCACCTAAAACATTTACTGAGGTGCATAAAGAATTGCTCCTGCCAGGTCAGCATAAACTCTGACCCAAGGTCAAGGAGATAAACGGTAGTGGATAGAATACTGAGTTGCCGCGGAATTGGGCGATACACGATGTTGGGACGAAAAACTATAATAGATTACTAAAACGGAAATGCACGTTAATTGCATTTGAATCAACTGACAAAAAGCGGAGGATACCAGAAATCAATGTGTCACACGTTTTACTAGTATAATGCATGGATGATTATTGTTTACATTACACAAATGATTAGTCTGAATTTATGGAATAAAAGCAGATGGCAAAATTGCCTTCAAAGGCAAAGCCGACTCCTTCGGCTTCTTTTTATCGATCTTTCCGATTTCCGATCCTGAAAAATCACGATTACAACAGTTTGATTCCTATGTAATTAAATAATTCTTACATCGCCGCTTACAAATTAAACATTCTACATATAGTTAAAATGTAGCAATTAAACAAGTGTAAAATCCACAGAGTAGGCGGAGCTTAACACGTAAACACCAAGTGCAGTAATTGCGGCATGGCTGAATGCTTCCAAGAAAAGTGGAGTTGATGTCCCAATAAACAGGTCTTCCAGGGGATGAAGTATGAATCGCTTCGAACGTACTATTTAAGAAGTAGCCTGTTTTACTTTTTCAATGGTGAGTTGTCGGATACCAACACCCGCTGTCTCGATGATATTGGTACCACGAGACAGCTTTCCTTTGGGGTGACCAATTGTGACGTCACTGGAAGGTTTTCCTCGTGCTTTCTAGTAGTCTCGCTTATCCGGCTCTCGCTCGTCTTCGTGAACTCGTCGAGAAGAGAGTCTGGCCTCAGAGGCGTGGTCTCGTTGTTACCCACTGCCACCAGTAAATTTTGTGTAGGCGTTCCTGTGAAGCGCTATCAGCCAATCGGCGTCATTATCGAGATTCTACACAACATTTTTTGCCTGATTTAACTTTTCAGTCTGACATTTTAAAGTTAATAAGCATTGCATCGTATAACTGATAAAAGTTCACTCTTATTTTACAAATTAGCCAAATTCCCGCATGACATCGTAATTAGCTAATTATTTATGCACCCAAAATCTGGGTGCATACACAATTTCCGTCACAATGAAAGTACATTTTGTGTCCAGGCGATGATGCGTGCAACAAACGGTGGCGCCACAGCACGGAGACTGGATAATCGAGTCTAGCTTTCCAACTGACCGTACCGAAAATATACCCGTCGGCGTAATTTTTTTATAGGCGGCCTCCGGGTAATTACCATAATTTGGGCGGGGTTAACTGGTTTTGAATGAGATGTGCATGCGTGAGAAGCGCACTGCGTGACACTGCGATGCTGACAGTTTACGTTGACAGTTACGTTTACTGTCGCAACTATAAGGGTACATCAGATTTATTAACAAACGTTTTTATGAATAATATAATTATGACTTGATGTGTTTGCCAGTGTAGATTCAAGTATTGAATATATGTGTCGAAATAATGTTTCCACATTGTCAGTAAATTGCAGGAAGCATTACATTTAAAGTTTGCTAACAAAAACTGGATTAATGCTAAAACAAAAACTATATTAATAATTATCATAGATTTGATACTTATATTTAACCCAAAGACAGCTATAAAAACATGGAGACTGTATGCTTATTAAGTCGCTTAATAAATATATATATATATATATATATATATATATATATATATATATATATATAAAGATGGGAGGTTGTGTTGCGACACACTATCTATATATATATATATATATATATATATATATATATATATATATATATATATATATATATATATATATATATATATATATATATATATATATATATATATATATATATATATATATATATATATATATATATATATATATATATATATATATATATATATAAGTCGCAACACATACAATAAGAATAACCCTTGTAACGATGTGGTGTGGCAGGAAGTGGCAGGTGCGAGGTTGGTTCTAAAATTGGTGGGATGTGGGAAGTGGACTCCCAAAATCGGTGGGAGGTTGACCCCAGACAGGTGGGAGATGGAAAGTTATCCCCTAAAACCGGTGGGAGATGGGAGGTTGAGACCCTTACCACAACCCCTCAGTAATGTATATTTAAACATCAGCCACTATCCAATTATCGCAGCTCGTGGTGTTAACAATAACGTGATCGATTCTTGTTTGATGTGTTGCGACATGTGTCATGTTATAACTATGAGGGAGGGATGTCGACGATGAATTGCCCTCACAACGCCTTCTCCAAGTAGAAATACCCCAGGTGTATTGTTACTATTATACATATCACCGATTCAAATAATAGATAGACTTAATACATAATTTAAGATATACAGTGGTGAATAACGTGGTAACTATAGCGGGGCGAGTGTAGTTCCACGATACATTGCGTCTTAGCAGTGCAACTGGGTCTGCTTTCACACATGAAGGTGGACGGCGTTGCCCTTAGGCTTTAGTAATGCGATAGCTAAGTGTTGCTAGGACATGAAGACTGTACTATTGTAATGCAACAATGGCGGATCAATGAAACAGAGATACACCCGTCCTTGAGTTGGCGAGAATAGCCACGGGCAGACAGGTAATCTGGAATCTACGCATACAAATCTCATGTGCACGGTCTCTGACAACTGCAAGGCAACAATGTGGCCAAAATAAAAATTGTAAAACACAATAGCGAAGATTGATTGATTCCATTTATTAAAAGCACAGGTGCACTAAAAATACATCAACACAATTCAACTGATTCATTGATAAGCAAACATCTTTGTGCAAATGCATCCGATAAAAAACGGCATTACAAAACATGTTTACTGTAAAATATAATGACCAAACGTACATGTACAAGACAAATACATTTAATTTTACATTTAACTGTCCACACTAGTGTAACACATCCCTAGCGAAACATCAAATATGGCGGCTTGCTCTGTCACACATGCACACAATGATAACACATTAAAAATAATAACCAGGAACTCTTTCCAATCTAATAGTTTGTTAAGTGCGTGCAATACAAGTGGAACACACTATATGAAAACTGGCCGAAACGACAAACACTTTCAGAAATAATTAGTAGGATTTGAATAAGCAGCAACACATTAACTTATTTTAGAACTAACTTACTTTTGGAATTGGAATTGCATCTATAAAAAGCCAATTGAGATGATTCTTACAAATACGTCATAAGTTTTTTTATTGACAGATGCGATACACTGGAATTTATATAAAATGTTCGAACAGAAGGTGTACACAGTGCTAACGTGTAGCAATTTAAATGTGGTGATGCTAAAATGGTGTCAGAGATACTATTGGTCGATCTTATCTCTCGGTCATTACTGTCTTGTCAGGCTCCGGACGCTCAGTAGAACTTGGTGAGAACGGCGGTCACAAGCAGACCACCGAGCGCCAGTAGGCTCACTGACAGTTGACTGGCTCCTAGTGAAACAGGGATTAATACGATGTAATAATGTTACCGCCACTATGACAAAACACTCGTTTCGGCCTATCACCAGCATAGGCTCTACTCGGTTCAGCCGTTTATGGCAATTATGTCAGCTACAAATAACATGAACCAAAAACTAAAGATATTGACGAAACGCAAGATACAATGTATTATCTCACAGTCGAAAAACCACTGTACGTGAGCTGGACAAGCTTTGAAAAACACACCTTTCAGAGATAGTCAGTCACACGGTTAGTATACTAAGGGATGTAAGTATTTTAGTTTATTTCTCATAAGTGTCTATTCGCCCTGAAATACTGTATTTTAAGTAATTTTGGCAGCCACACCAACATTCCGAAAAACATCATCAGATAAACTGCTAATGATGACTCACGAAGGTCATCGACAAGAAACACGAGTCCTCTCTCTGGCAGACACAACAACACAAACGTCTCTCAACCGACAACGAACACGCAACAAAGGAATTTATCTATATTATTTCCTTTCGGCAAGCCAACCGTTATTTTTCTCAATGTACTTGAATGGCAGTCGGACTGGTCTTACGTAATATTTCCACTCGAATTTAGACACCACATCCTTTTTATCAATGCCGTCACATATTAATTTTCTCTTAGCCAACACGATTTTTCAAATAGAAACATTTTAAATGTATATTAATCCCTCCGAGACTATAATGTTATTTTTTATTTAGATTCAATAGTATTTAACGTAACAAAAACACTGTTCGTTTGAAGCTGGTGACTTACCAGACAGACATATTTCGTTTGTGTCTTTGGAGCCTGGGCACGTGTCGCAATTCGAACTCTCGCAGTCACTGTTATATTTACAAGATCCACCTGCCTTCGTTCTGGTAGGTTCTAAAACGAAAGGGTTAACATTTGTTGACACATTTGCTAAGCAATGACGGTTCTACGGAAAGAAATAACACTGAATCACAAGAGACCAAAAGTCGACTCGCCTATGGTAACATCGGCATCCGTCAACTCAACAACCCCAAGTACAATGTTCTGTATCTAGTACTGTGCCCATCGGTTGCATTAGTGGCACGGCTGCGTCGACTTATGCGGAATACAACGAGTTTGATCTAGTAATAATTTAGTACTTTGGTTAGTATAGTATACTCATGATACGATATATTCTTTTTGTTAATTAAAGCATCACATACTATACGGTATATTACACATACAATGACATATTCAAGCAATACAATAAACTGATCAAGAAAGCATGATCAAGAAGAACTGAAATAAGGAACGTAGCGAGTGCAACTATTCTCCAATATCGACGTATCGTTGTATGTACTTGTAACTAAACGTTCATAAAACAACTCACCTTCAACACAATTCCCATTTTTATTTTCGTAACCCTTATTGCATTGACACCATCCCTCATCACACTGGTCATACATGAAGCAAAAGTTATTGTCGCCAGTGCAGTCCGAGTTAGATTTGCAGCTGGTACCATTGATGTAGTCCACGCTCACCGCCACCAGCAGCAGGACCAAACACGCATTCTACAATGATTACAAACACTAATATTAAGAAAACTCCTGCTAATTCCACATCAGAAATATTTAAGCTGCGGTAATTTGTGCAAACTAATAAATATGACTTTGCTTTAAAGCAGATCCCTGTAAACAAATAAATATGACTTTGCTTTAAAGCAGATCCCTGTAAACAAATAAATATGACTTTGCTTTAAAGCAGATCCCTGTAAATGCAAAACCTTTCTTGTAACTACAAACATGAACACAAAATAGTGGTGTTTTCAAACAACGTTAACGGTTGCATATTCCTCAATGCGATTTTGCATATATTAATCGTTACGAGGACTAAACAACGCCGGCGTGTTCATGCAATGAATACAAACAAAAATACCAGATGACAAAGGCATCCCCTTATGTATTCTGCATTGTAACTTTAACAAATTGTGTAAACTGCGTGTAGCATGAATATAGCAAACTTTAAAGCGTACAATTAAATAATGCATTAGCTCTTGAAAATGTTGAAAGCAAAGAAACCACAACCAAGAAGGAATCGAGGAACAAACCAGAAAATTACAGAACAGTGAGTTTAACATCAGTTGTATGTAAATTACTCGAAACATTAATTAGAGACAACATGGTGGAATTCCTTGTAAAACATAAATTAATAAATACATCTCAACATTGGTTCCTAAAAGTGTGGTCATGTCTAACTAATCTCTTATGTTTTTTTGAACAAATTTCAAAGTAGGTACATGACGTGTCACCAGTGGATGTTGTCTACTTAGATTTTCAGAAAGCTTTCGATAAAGTGCCACATCAAAGATTGTTACTTAAACTAAAAGCCCATGTCATAGGTAATGATGTATTCAACTGGATAGAAAAGTGGCTTACACACAGAAGACAGATAGTAATAGTGGACGGTGAGATTTCAAACTAGAAATCGGTTTTGAGTGGGGTACCACAGGGATCAGTATTAGGCCCTATACTGTTTTTTGATATATTTAAATGATTTGGAAGATGACATATCTAGCAAAGTACTCAAATTTGCAGATGACAAAGAAGTATTCAGAAAGATTACTAATGATACAGATAAACAAAGTTTACAGGATGATCTAGATAAATTAGTTAAATGGTAAGAAAAATTGCAAATGTTATTTAATTTTGGGGAGTGTAAATGTATACACATAGGGCATGGAAACATGGACGAAGAATATAAAATGGGGAATGCTGTACTAGGTAGAACCACACAAGAAAAGGACTTAGGAGTAACATTTAGTGCTGACATGAAAGTTTCGGAGCAGTGTGGGATTGCTGCTTCGAAAAGAAATCAAATTCTAGGGCTAATTAGGAGAACTATCATGTATAAGGAGAAACAGCTGTACAAAGCAATAGTTAGACCACATTTGGAATATTGTATTCAAGCATGGAGGCCATATCGTAAAAAGGGCATAGACAAGCTAGAAAGAATACAACGAAGAGCAACTAAAATTATTCCAGAATTGAGAGACCTTAGTTACGAAAGTCGCTTATTACAATGTGGTTTGATAACACTACAGACCAGGAGACTAAGAGGAGACCAAATAGAAGTGTTTATAATAGTGAATGGTTATGAGGATGTTGACAGGAATATGTTCTTCTAACTTAAAGAAGGCAGTAGAACCAGAGGACACAAAGCAGCATTAGTTAAGGAGCAGTGTAGGTTGGACATGAGAAAGTACTCTTTCTCACAGAGGGTGATAAATGAATGGAACAAATTGCCAAACGATTGCGTTAATGCTAGTAGTGTGAATATGTTTAAAAATAGAATTGATAGATATTTGATAAGGGCGGGCTACACATATATGAGAAAATTGTTGGACTCTCGATAAGCCAATGGCTTCCTTGTCCACTTGCCATCTGGAACTTGTTGTTTGGGATGGCAATCTTGTTAAATCTTCTTGTTAAATCAATGCAATTTTGTTTGTAACAGTGCTACACGCCGGCGTTTTCAAGCGCGTTTCTAAAACCAACTTAATTCTGGTCGAGGATAATCGCCGAATGTCCACAAAGACTTATGTCAGGACATAATATTTTATTTTTCAAACTTCACATATCCAAACTTCCTATGTCCTGCTTCGTCGTTATTGAGTTGACTACATTTTGAATTTGATTTGGTAAGTACTATATGTAGTCGGCGGCGGCGGTGGCGGCGGCCCCAGCACACGTAAATAACATAGAAATGTAACATGATGTACACAACTTGTCACGCGTTAATTTTCTGAAAATAAAATATAATAGTTTACAGGTTACATTATTCAAAATGGCGTGTAAATTCCGCAAAGGAATCGTTTTAAATTTGTGTAAATCTGTCAACGTTTACTACACATCTTACCATTCCGAAACCGTCATCATGAACGTATTTTGGGATATACAATAAATATAAATAAGACAACACACAACAAAAGCTGTCCAAAATTCGTTTCGGAATGTTCCAAATAGAAGCAGTTTTGGAGCTCCCAAAATCCCATGGACCGACGCGCTTAGACGAACAATGGTGACAAAACGTTTTTCGAAAATTTTTACGGGGCAAAACAGATCATGCGAAATGCTGAGAACTGTGTACCCAACGCGTGGCCATGTCATTCAGAGACGCCCCTCAATACGACCAACGGCACCACCTGAATACGCTTAAGACGCTCACAGGCGCCAGAGTAACTGTTGTTGGCTACGGGGATAACACTTTATCCTTCGGTCACCAACAAAGCGTTTCGCCAACCGTTCCTCATCTGTCCAAAAACGGGTCAACCTCAATATCATATCATGGTCAGCATCGTCTTCTAAGCTTACTTGCAAATAATTGCTATCGACCATTCGAGCCACATTTTAGAAGAGCTGATATAAAAGGTATTTTTCTACTCCAAACAAATTGCAATGGTAATATTGATATTCTTTTTAATTTATACTGCGGGTCTACATTGCCAGAGCGAAAGTCCACCCAAATCCAAGTAGTGCACGTTGCCAATTTTGATAATAACAGTGAGTGGTGCAAGGTCGCAGAGGATCACTTTTTCAAATCGAAATCTAGGTTATACACTTATTTTAGGCGGCGTAACTTATTTTCTTTGCACAATTCATACAGGTACTAGCAGGTCACAGAGTGTCATCCTCTGGTACGCTGTCTTTGACTAATGTTTATGTTCCTGGCAGTGAAAGGCCATTGAGCAGCGTGATATTCCGACCGGCATCCACAAGTACGGGCCGCACGAAAGATGGCTTTACCAGTTCGAATGTGATCAACAGCAGCGTTTTCATAGATTATTCCTAATTACGTTACTTTACTGAGGTTCTCTTGTCACGATCAATATGGCTTTCCGCCAGAGAAGTTGATGGAACGTTAATACTGCCGTTACTTCTTGTCGATTAGCTTGGGCACATACGAATTTGCGAGTATAGTACATACATGTCAGATAACTCGGATTCATATAAATCATTTTATGATTGATGGTTCTGGGTGAAGCCCCCGTAGGACATGTTGCATCACACCTAGATAGAATGGTATGTGTGTACGCCTGACAACAGTTCGGTCCTCGCAACTAGCTGCAACTCTTTCAATTGGGGTGCATGTCTTTACGTCTTGTGAGACAGTTGCAACAAGACCCATGCTATGGAATGTGTTCATTCCATCGGGAATCGAGCGTTGTAGTCCACATAATCAGCCACAAACTGACTGCACACTATTACCTGGTGTGAAGCAGGAATATCGACGCTAAGAATTTTAACTGCCGCAGGTTCATACTAAAAAAACCTATGTTATGAACTGCAACATTCACGACAGATGAAGGCTGCATGTAAAATTTAGGCGAACAATGGCGGTGGTAGAATAAGCAGTTTGAAAGTTTACTAAGCAATGAAAACAACAATAGTTTATTGATTAACATAATTTCGCATACATCTACCATTCATTAATATCCAATACTAGGATCGTTTATGGGTACACGTAGTTCCTGCTTTCAGTGGACCCTTTGACCAGCGGACACCTGCTATGTACTGACAGTTTCTCAATGTACGGACTGGTTTACGTCCCTGTTAAACGCGGACAGCGGACACATTTTTATGGTTTTATTTCCATGCTATGGCGGACAACAATCTAGTTTCACAATATTTTCTCGGCCGGATGATCCAGTTGCGTTTTTCATTCCATACTAGTTATTGTTTACCGAACCTCCATTTTTTGGATATGGGAGCGGTTGTTATTTTTAAATATTTTCTGTAAAATTTTAATACGGCCTAGCTTTTAATACAAGTTGTACACTATCATGACCATGCCCAAGACAGTCAAAGCTGTATGATTAAATGTGTTATGGTGGCTTTTTCAAATGTTAGACTATCGCTGTACATTTAACTTATTATTATTAATAATTACATGTCCAAGTCTGAGATAGCATAGCTAGTGTCAGCATTAATTTAAAGTTAAACGTATGTCTTGTTTAGATGCTTGGCTTATGGAGTCATGACATAGTCATATACATAGACAGTAATCAAATGCACGTTTTAGCAAAGAATGCTTTAAATAAATATATGTTTGTATGTGAAGTGTTTACTTACTGGAATTTGAACTTATTTGACAAAACTGCACTGCTTCAGTGCTTGTCTACCTACACTTAGTGGTGATTACAAACATGTCACTTATTGATAACCCATCACTGCAACTGTGGAATACAATGTTGCCATTGAAAATACATTTTGCATACATCAACTAATAAGTTGTGCAACTGTGTTTTAGGAGAAAGCCAAAATGCTGTCGATGGAAATGGGCCATGACGATTTCATGGCGTCGAATGGCTGGCTCGACACAAGTTATGTCAAGTTGGTCGTCTTGTGCGGGGAATCGGCCGAGGTGCCCCAAGATGTGGTCTGGATAAAGCATGCCCTCTAAATTTCACTGCAGCCTTCGACCAAATGTCAGTGTTACACAACGTCGATTTTTTTCAGGTAAAATAACCATATAGTAGAATAAAAAAATGCCACCATAATTATTATTGTTTGAAGTTGAACCACAGATTAACGAACAGTTTCATTATACAGAGACTGCTCTTTTCAAAGTATACAATGATGTCACTCTAAATATGGACAAAGGTAAAGTAACGCCGCTTACCTGGCTTGATTTATTTGCTCCTTTTGGATACTATTGACCATAACATACTCATTACGCGCTTGTAGTATGGCATATCTACACAACCCTTAGCTGGTTTTCAGCATACTTAATTGATAGATATCAAAGAGTGAAGATAGCTAATTACTTTTCAGCGGCACTACCCACTTCGTGTGGTGTTCCTCGGGGTTCTGTTCTTGGACCATTACTTTTTACTCTTTTCACTACTACATTCAGCTCAGTCATTCAAACCCATAACTTAGACCACCACCTATATGCAGATGATACACATATTTACCTTTCCTTGGCTACTCCGGATACAAATTGTTACTTAAACCAACTCAGGGATTGTCTCCAGAATGTATTCCACTGGATGACTAACAGCAAATTAAAGATAAATGCAAATAAACAGAGTTTCTTATTATTAGTACATAAAAGCAGCGCGTTAAACTTGATTGTTTTTTCCCAACACCTATGATGAGCCAAAATTTCACACCGGCCATCTCAGCTTGGAATTTTGGAGTCACCTTTGATAATAATAAGAAATTTAGACAGCAAATTTCACAAACTTGTCGTTGCTGCTTTTATCATATTCGTGACCTTCGTCGTATTCGCCGGTCTATGTGTTTTGCTGTCACCAAAACTATTGCAACTGCTCTTGTTAGCAGTATACTTGACTATTGCAATTCCCTTTATCATAATAGTGCTCACAAGGTCATCTTGAAACTTCAACGTGTGCAAAATGGTTTGGCACTCATTACCACTTCTTATATCATTGCATTGGCTTCCTGTCCGATATCGCATTATTTTTAAGATTTGTACAGTTATCTATCAAGCACTTTCATCCAAGCAACCAGCACATTTACATTCACTGTTCACTCCTGCAAGACAGCCCAGACAGCTTCGATCATTTAATTCTATTCTACTTTTTGTTCCCAGTGTTAAGGCAAATGTCGGAACTAGAGCTTTTTCAGTTGCTGCATCGACTCTATGAAACTCACTCCCTGTTAGTGTTAAGTATGTAGGAAATATAACAACATGTCACCGTAAACAAAAAGCCCACCTGTTTAAGTTTGCTTATCCTCCATAGCTCGGCAGCGTACCAATCCAACTATTTACAACATGAACTGCTTATCGATTAAGAACTGCTTAATACTTTTTGTTTTGGTGCGCTGCCGAGCTTGGGTCTCCCGAAGATCTTAGCGCAATAGCAGTATTTTGTATATTATTATTATTATATTGACGGAGTTACTCGCCATCAGGCCATATATACATAGCGCACACAAGACCATGAAGTAACCGGGCTGGAACGTACTTGACGTTAGGACAATTATGGCTATTTATTATACACGGGTTCAATACGCGTTCAATACGATGCTAAACGTGGCCATCGCGTACGAACTGGCGCGTGCTATGACAAAGTCAAGCCACCCGACTCCACTGTCGGTTGGCACTATATGCTGGGTTCACGTGTATCCATGCTTTCTATACCGTAAAAATAAACTATATACGTTTGAAACGTATCGTCGGTCGATTTTCTCCGCTTTCTTTCGCATCAGTTTAGTGATCTCCAGCCTCACGTCACGGCTCCCCTTTGCCATTCTCCGCTGCGTACGTTATATCATGACGAAGGTATATAACAACAAACGGAAGTTTGAGTCGAATGCCAACCAAATGCGACGACATAGAACATAGTCCCCAACGTTTATTTGAATTTAAGACGTGTGAAATAAATCTTAAATAGCACCTGTGCGGAGTGCACCGTACTCGACGGCTGACATTTAGTATAATAGTTATACAAGAAATCCAAGTTCCAGCTTGACGGGCCGACGTGGATTCGATGGTATAGTGTTGTGCATTGTTGCTTCCCAAAAGTAGTGTTTACACCTATGATAGAGATCTGATCAACACATGCAATCAATATGATTGTCTGGAAACTCGTCGGCTCCGGCTGTGTGCGGGTACACGTGCACGCAAGAATGTATGAAATTAATGCGTACGATACTCCAGTCGACGTATTTCTTCATGCATAACGAGTTATGCGCGTACTGCTTACGCCAACTTACATGATATGTCAACTGTTTATTAATTTATGTCGGTCTACGGAACTGGTTGTTTGTCGTAACTGCGCCAATGACTACTTGCATTGTTTCAAGAGAAAACATTCAACCGTTTAGATTGATTGACGACTAGTCAGTGCAAACACTGTGCAGAAGTGTTTAACTGGGAGAATTAATTAATTACATTACAATTAACTTAACAGTTATAAAATTATATAAAATCGAATAAACTCCAATAAACCTCAGTATCTACCTGTGTATACAACAAAGGGTAAAATTCGCGAGTTTTCAGCGTTTCCATTTCCACTTCAATTAATGTTTGACCAAACATTAAGTAATTTAACAGTTTGTCTGATGATTTCACAAAAACGACATACAAAAGTTGCACAAACGAGCTAGCATGTTTGATTAAAAAATCATTTGAAATGAGACTAGCGAACAATCGCAAAAATTAATATTATAAAGTTGACACCACATGTAAGTTGGCTTAAGCCGCACATAGAGAATACATTACGAACGAGAGACGTCTGAAGGAGTGTCACATCTGAATGTATGCAGCATGTACATGTCTGAGCCCGCTCGCATGTAGACCCAAAGCAAGTCCGCTCAGCCAGATATGAACAATATAACATCGTCGTGTCCGGTTACGTGTTTGTTTCGACTTGAATGTATTGTATAACTACGTCCCGATGACTCCGGGGACATCTGCCAAACAAGAAGGTATGGAAACATGCACACAATTACTCATAGCCGATTATCCATGTGAATGCTAATTATTATTTGCATAAATGCTGTACTGTACTTATTCCGCGCATTGGTTGCAACGTTGTATATTTGTTTTTGAAAAAATTATAGTTATTACATATATTGTATTATTATTTGCAGATATAAATTGATAACCCAAACCGGGTCAAACATGACGTAACTGACATTAATACAAATTATAATCTCTAATGATTATTGTTGGTTTCTCCTTAACAACTCCATTTATGTTGAGAAACATGATTCATTTTGTAGAACACGATATGTTTTGTTACGTTGTAGTTATTTTGTGATCCAAAATTTTACTATTTAAAAAAAAATGCACTTGACAGAAACTGGGAAACGCTGAGAGTTGCGTTTGAACTCTTTATCACACCAAATACCCTGGACATCACTTTGAGGGAGACAAGTAGAGAGACCAATCATATGTACATATAATATAATACCCAGCACCAGGATAATCAACAACCACTGTTGAGTTGAAGGCATTCATATGCTGGTGTTGATTGCTGGAGTTAAACGGTTCAACGGGGACTTTTGCATGAGCTATCAATAATGTTTCCCTAAAGGTGGGAGGCCAGTTTTCGATGCCACAGTGACATTGCCTCGCTTCAAAGATCATACGTCAGATTTGACAAGATTACACAAGTAGGGAGAAGGGAAAATGTCACATTATTAGAGGTGTCTGGGAGTCGGTATTGACGTCGATTGTCCAAGATAATGTGACCACCAGAATATTTGCCGCGTGCACGCGAGCGTGTGGAAAGAGGTCCCCTTTTAATGATCCTTTTAATATATGATTATCCCCCACACGCTAGAAAACTATCACTTCTAATAATGTACAGCATTTCAACCACATACCCCGGGCATAGCTCGTGCTTGTGGGTGTTCTTGTCGTAACACAACTTTATCGTCGTCGTCCACATACCCTGGACAAAGCGAACTCGTGTTTGTGCGTGTTCTTGATAGTCCTTGTCCAAAATTGGGTGCATAACCCAGTTACCCAAATATAGAGCGTGAAGGGACGTTCATATCAGTACCATATCAACTTCGACTGGTTCAGCTTAAACAAACTGTGATTATATAATTACATTCAAATCCAGGTGCTAACTTGTAAATGGATTCGGCGGTACAACGTTGTGCATAATTGCTGCCCATTAGTAACGTCTACTCTTATGCTGGATATCTGATCAAAAATACGGTCAATACGATTGCCGAGAAACTCGTCGGCTCAAGAGTTTCCCGGTTAGCGTCTCGATCCGGCTGAGTGCGGACATGTGCATGCACGCACGCCCGTTCGACGTCGCTCGTGCATAACGCTTTCTGCACATATTGTGGGCACCCGCTTTTATTTCGTACGGATTTTTCATCAAGCTAAAAATAGTTGTCGAGACATCGCGAGAGTTCCACCAGCGCTGGTGCGGCCTGTGACGTATCAAAGAAAGAACAGTTTAGCGATGTCCTAAAAATTAAACGCAGAAGATCCGAGAGGAATTATTTGAGTTTATGTTGTGTTACAGGCGCAGCATGGGTGCGTGTGTGTATATGCTGTAGACATTTGGATGTTTAACTACACAATGCTTAGCGCGCTAAACGATAAAATTTAATGGGAAAACAAAACTACGAAATTACGTATTCTATAATTGGTTTGGATGTATTTAAAATATGCCATATGTACTTATATATTTATATTTTCAGATACACATGTACGTTCTCATACAGATAGCACACGAAAACGAGAACATTATTTGAGCCATCTCAGTTGGAACGATGCTTTAATGAAAAAAGATGTCCTCCGCATTTGCACGTTTACGCCATTACGTAAATATAGACAATACCCTCTCTAGTCTATATCTATCTCTATGGAAATTTCATTCGAATGCCAACCAACTGCAAAAACATAGAACATAGTCCCCAGTTTTTATTTGAATTTAAGACGTGTGAAACAAATTTTAAATAGCACCTTTGCGGACTGAATCGTACTCGACGGCTGACATTTAATATAATAGTTCTACAAGAAATCCAAGTTCCAGCTTGTCTGGTCTACGTGGATTCGACGGTATAGTGTTGTGCATTGTTGCTGCCCAAAAGTAGTGTTTACACCTATGATAGAGATCTGATCAACACATGCTAGCAATATGATTGCCTGGAAACTCGGCGGCTCCGGCTATGTGCGGAATTATTTGAGTTTATGTTGTGTTACAGGCGCAGCATGGGTGCGTGTGTGTATATGCTGTAGACATTTGGATGTTTAACTACACAATGCTTAGCGCGCTAAACGATAAAATTTAATGGGAAAACAAAACTACGAAATTACGTATTCTATAATTGGTTTGGATGTATTTAAAATATGCCATATGTACTTATATATTTATATTTTCAGATACACATGTACGTTCTCATACAGATAGCACACGAAAACGAGAACATTATTTGAGCCATCTCAGTTGGAACGATGCTTTAATGAAAAAAGATGTCCTCCGCATTTGCACGTTTACGCCATTACGTAAATATAGACAATACCCTCTCTAGTCTATATCTATCTCTATGGAAATTTCATTCGAATGCCAACCAACTGCAAAAACATAGAACATAGTCCCCAGTTTTTATTTGAATTTAAGACGTGTGAAACAAATTTTAAATAGCACCTTTGCGGACTGAATCGTACTCGACGGCTGACATTTAATATAATAGTTCTACAAGAAATCCAAGTTCCAGCTTGTCTGGTCTACGTGGATTCGACGGTATAGTGTTGTGCATTGTTGCTGCCCAAAAGTAGTGTTTACACCTATGATAGAGATCTGATCAACACATGCTAGCAATATGATTGCCTGGAAACTCGGCGGCTCCGGCTATGTGCGGGTACACGTGCATGCAAGCATGTATGAACTTAATACGTACGATACCTCAGTCGACGTGTTTCTTCGTGCATAACATGTTCTGCGTGTACAGCTTACGCCAATTTACGTTGGCCTACGGAACTGGCGGCTTGTCGTAAGTGCACCAATGACTACTTGCATTGTTTCAAGAGGAAACACTGACCCCGTTAGATTGAATGACGACTAGACAATGCAAAAACTGTGCAGGAGTGTTTGAAATGGGGCATTTAACTTGGAGAATTAATTAGAATCAAATAAACTCCAGTAAACCTCAGTATACAACTGTCTATAAAACAAAGGGTGACATTCGTGAGTTTCAGTGTTTCCATTTTTACTTCAATTAATTTTTGACCAAACATTGATACTTTAATAGTTTGTCTGATGATTTCACAAAAACTACATACATTTTTTTTCACAAACTAGCTAGCATGTTGCAGTGGATACTAAATTTGAAATGATACTAGGGAAAACGCATAAATTAATATTATAAAGTTGACACCACATGTAAGTTGGCTTAAGCCGCACATACGGAAAACATTACGAACGAGAGACGTCTGAAGGAGTATCATATCTGAATATATGCAGTATGTACATGTCTGAGCTCGCTTGCATGTAGACCCAAAGCAAGTCCGCTCAACCAGATCAACTAATATGAACAATATAACATCGTCGTGTCCGGTTACGTGTTTGTTTCGACTTGAATGTGTTGTATAACTACGTCCCAATCACCCCTAGGACATCTGCCAAACAAGAAGGTAATGGAAACATGCACACAATTACTTAAAGCCGACTATCCTTGTGTATACTGTACGTATTTCGCACATTTCTTGTTCTCTGTGTCAAACCGAATCGCTCTGCTTAAATTCTTATAACGTTTGTATTGTTTTATTTTCTGTGACAAATCAAAACGCTTTACACTTCACCCCCAGTAGACTTGTTCGTGAGAATTTCAACTCAGTATTCATTATCTAGGAAGTAAGTCTCGCGTAACCGCTTTGACCACCGTTAGTGGAGTAGCATTAGGGTTGAACATGGAAATAAACAGTGCAAAGCTATTTTTGTCAAGATAGTTCAAACTACCGTATTGAGCAACATACCAACAGTCACAAAGTGTCCTCTGTGTGTGTTTGTCATGAGGCTGGTTACGTGAGAACTATTATCGACTGTAGGCCATTGGGTTGAAATCACTTCCGTTCATGAAATCCGCCGTGCAGTCATTGCGAGAACATCACATCTTGACATTAAAACTATTACCCGTAATATCACAAATGACAAACATGATTCCACCAATGACAAATATTGCTAATTAAAGAGAAAGGTGTAAATTTGGGGTTAAAAAGTAAACATTTTATTTTTGACACTATCGCATCGTGGTTGATCTATAAACAAAGCTGGTTATAAAAGTATCCAGTATGTGAAATATATGTACCCCGATAGGTCAAATTTAAGGCCAAATAATCAAAATCCTATCTTAACGAAATAATGATTGGGCCAATGTATTCCTGTAAGCATGAAATGTTAGGCTCTCTTTTTGGATATATTAAAATTTTTTTTTGCCATTTGTTCTTACCTGTTTCTGACACGGTAGTTTTTATTGTTTAGTTTTACCTCATTCAGCAAAACATTTGCATATATGAACACCCTAGATCTCTACACCTGCCTTACAATTATTATTGTACCCCTTTAACCAGAATATATTGCTTTGTTTTGCTATTTGTAGTACCGATATATATTACTCCTGGTCACTTGGAGCAACTTGGCATCTCTCTGTTTGTAGGTATTGATTTCCTGGCCAAAACACTACGTTTGGGGGATTCGACCTCGCAATATTGAATTGTATATTACTCGGAGATTTAAACGTCACAAAAGTTTATTTGAACAGAATAAAAATGATGTGCAGCTACGATTGAAAATGCAAAAACAGGTCTAGGACGGTGTAACCTCGTGTTAGTTTGTCCACCATTTGCACCAACAATTGTCATCTAACGTATCAATGAAACTTTCCTCCAGTTGGTTATTTAAGAAATTGTTTCACTAATTTACCTGCCACTCCGGTGCAAATATTAACACGCCTTGTTTAGCTGATGACTTTATGAATCTCCGTATACCTTAAGTGCACATGCACCGACCAAAATCGGGTCAAGTTGCACACAGAGAAACTCATAAGCCGACCGATTCTTCGGCAACCTTGTCAGTGGTGTGTATGTCCATAATTATAGTATAAAGGAGGTGTCCATTCTTGTCGTTAACTTCGTTGCTAACGTATACAAAACCGAACTTGCCCGCCCGCAACTGTATAGCTGAATTTTATTACAGAATAGCAAGGTCGCCCTATTAGGAGACAAACTTAACTAATACTCGGTAGCTTCTTCTTGTGTAGGCCGTTGGCGTCTCTTTGCAATTTCTCCAACCACTCCGAGTCCACCGGTCCAATACGTGATGTTGTCAATCCAGCCCATCTTTCCTCTACCTCTTTGTTTTTTTTTCAGGTAGTTCTCTTTCTATGCTGGTAAGTACCAGGATATCTGGTCTCCTTTTCCAATGGCCATATTTGCCAAGCTCTCTTCTCTTAATCCAACAAAGTAGAACTTCTTCTTCCACAACCCCTACTTTTCCCCAGACCCAGATGTTTGTCTTTCTCTGTGTCCAGCTTATCCTGAGCATCCTGCACCATACCCATATCTCGAAAGCATGTATACGATTCACGTCCTCTCTCTTGAGTGTCCAAGACTCACTGCCAAGTGAGTACACACATCTCTTCCTTAAGCTTATACTTATGTCGTCGTCTTACCAGATGTCAACGAGGTCGCTTGTAATGCTTTTCGCTGTAGCCAGTTTGACTCTAATTTCTTCTGATGTTGTGTTTTTCATGTTAATCATTGAGACAAGGTATTTGAACTTTGGCACCAGGTCAACCCGTACTGGGCCTATTCCATTCAGGGTCATTACATTTGCATTCGTTTCATAAATTTTCAGGCCGAAACTCACATTATGTCTCACTGCACTTGCTATTTTGTTACAATTCTTCGTTTGATGTTGCTATCAAGGTGACATGATCTGTATACCGAAGATTCCATACATTTTTTTTTCCTCCTATGACACACACACACACACACACACACACACACACACACACACACACACACACACACACACACACACACACACACACACACACACACACACACACACACACACACACACACACACACACACACACACACACACACACACACACACACACCCACACACACACCCACACACACACACACACACACACACACACACACACACACACACACACACACACACACACACACACACACACACACACACACACACACACACACACACAGGCATCCATTCTTCTACCAGGCGCATGATTTTCTCTCTGACCATGTTGAAAGCACCTTTCTCAAAGGGAAGCTTGTCTACTCAGTAACTGACAGCATGAATTAAACCAATTACGCTTTCGAGTCGTGATTAGTAGAATATAATACCTTCAGTTCTAACAGATTTTACATACTTTGTTGTTTAACGTATTTTAAAGAAGACGGTATTGGTGTCATATCGAACGTCGGTCAAACAACTTGTCAGTCAGTCTGTTCAAGACAGGCTCGATAATCACCCAACAGTGTCTTAGCTCTCATCCTGACGCAACAAAAGGTCAAAATGACCGGGAAGGCAAATCATTGGTTGCAACGTTGTGTATTTTTTGGGGAAACATTAATGGTTATTACGTATATTGCATTATTATTTGCAGATATAAATTGATAAACCAAACCGGGTCAAACATGATATATTTGACATTAAAACAAATTATAATCTCTAATGATTGCTGTTGGTTTCTCCTTAACAACTCCATTTATGTTGAGAAACATGATTCATTTTATAGAACACGATATGTTTTGTTATATTGTAGTTATTTCATTATCCAAAATTGTACCATTAAAAAAAATTGGGGATACGCTGAGAGTTGCGTTTGAACTCTTTATCACACCAAATACCCTGGGCATCACTTTGAGGGAGACAAGTAGATATACATATGTACATAGAATATAATACCCAGCAGCAGGATAATCAACAACCACTGTTGAGTTGAAGGCATTCAAATGCTGGTGTTGTTTGCTGGAGTTAAACGGTTCAACGGGGACCTTTGCACGAGCTATCAACAGTGGTCCCCTAAAGGTGGTCGACCAATTTTCGATGCCACAATGCAATTGCCTCGCTTCAAAGACTATATGTCAGATTTGATAACAAGATTACACAAGTAGGGAGAAGGGAAAATCACACCCTGGACAAAGCGTGTTTGTGCGTGTTCTTGGTCGTCCTTGTCCAAAATTGGATGCATAACCCAGTTACCCAAATATAGAACGTAAAGGACGTTCATATCAGTCCCATAGTAACTTCGACTGGTTCAGCTTAAACAAACTGTGACTATATAATTACATACAAATCCATGTGCTAACTTGTAAATGGATTCGGCGTACAATGTTGTGCATAATCGCTGCCCATTAGTAACGTCTACTCTTATACTGGATATCTGATTAAAAATGCGGTCAATACGATTGCCGAGAAACTTGTCGGCTCAAGAGTTTCCCGGTAAGCGCCTCGATCCGGCTGAGTGCGGACATGTGCATGCACGCACGCCCGTTCGACGTCGCTCGTGCATAACGCTTTCTGCACATACTGTTTTGACCAACTTAATACATGGGCGGATCTAGGTGGTGTCTATCAGGTGCCTGGGCACCCGCTTTTTTTTCGTACGGATTTTTCATCAAGCTAAAAATAGTTGTCGAGACATCGCGAGAGTTCCACCAGCGCTGGTGCGGCCTGTGACGTATCAAAGAAAGAACAGTTTAGCGATGTCCTAAAAAATTAAACGCAGAAGATCCGAGAGGAATTATTTGAGTTTATGTTGTGTTACAGGCGCAGCATGGGTGCGTGTGTATATATGCTGTAGGCATTTGGATGTTTAACTACAAGTCCTGTCATCTGGTATATATTTTTTTGAAATGTTCTTCCTGTTGACCGAATGAACAATGCTCGCCCATCAAATGTCAATTTCGACGCATACGCAGGCCCTGAACTAACTGGGCAGTTGCGTGCGTAGCACGTGCGCCCTGCGCGGGATTTTAAACTTTATCGAAACCATCCATATAGCTACGTCATACTGCGTTGACAAGGGTTTGGCGAGTTGATTATATCTTGACAAAACCTTATGTTGACATTGTAACGTTTCTTTTGTTGTTCAGAATATGTAAGTAAACAATTAAAACACCAGCTGTAGATTAATATCTTCAATAGTGTGGAGATATATTCTATAGTTCCTACTGAGTAAATTATTCAGGTGTAGAAAACAATAAATATAGTAATCAGACAGTCACTACATGCATGCATGTTCCAATCCTGTGGTACGACGGTTTGAGGGTCGCGCACGTTGTCGACGTGTTGCGGCCCTACGATTCAATGTGAGTTTTGGTTACTCATTTACAATGTTGTTACAGGTATGGTCATAAATAATTTGATGTAGTAACTCAGGAGATTCTCTGGAAACCCCAAGGGGCTTATTGCGAGAACCACCCATGATTACGTATAGTAATCTTGTCATGGAATGATGCTGCAAGTTGGCAATTATGTTAATAATACTAGATATGAAGCAAATAAAAAATTACAACTTGGCGTCTTAATCCAGCAATCCAGTACAATGTAACGACTTGTTAATTGAACAATATAGTGAATATTCGTTAGTATATGCAAAAAAAATATGTTAATAATAGTAAATGTGACGCATATAGAAAATTACAATTCAATTCAATGAAATTACGATTCACTTGGCAGTTAGGGTGCCCACCCTAAATATATTCCTACCAGTGGCACATGGACTGTTTATTGGCTAGGTCTTTCGCACTGTTTGAATGAACAGTCTTCCGTTTCCTGGCTAGTCCTGCAAATTTTACCAGTCCATGACCTCCTTCCCATTGTTGCATGAACCTGATCTATCTCTGACTATTGACTGTTGGCTAGAATTAACCAACATATCCATAGAATACCCAGTAATAGCAGGGCTACACGAGCTATTAATTATTTTAATTAATTCAATTAGTAGTTGATATTAACCCATGCCTGGACCAAATATGGAAAATCTCCTTAAGATGCGGCAGACATTCCCTAGAATACTGAACAAAACGATTAATGCAATAGTATGATGGAAAATAAATTGGGTTAAAATAAAAAAACGATATAATGTACAAATGCCCCGTGCATTGCTTACCTCTTTGTGTAACCCAAAAAAATATAACGCCAAATATTCAATAGATAATAGTGGCAAAAGGGGGCAATATGACGATTTCTTAGCTGTCGTTAATTTTAAAATAGCATATCAAAATCTTTCATTTACAAACCTGAAAATATCCAAACAAAGTTTTCATTTGATAGACTCACGTGGAGAATTAAAGAGCGGTGTGTTACTGTAATACAGATGATGATACGTGCAGTTAGTAGGTTATCCATTTGATTTTAAAACCACATTTCAAAGAGGCGTAATTTAGCGAGACCATTTTACCTCTGGTGAATATCAACTAAAATATTTCTAACATTTTCCAGGTAATTTAAACACACTCCGGTAACACGTGAATTAAAACAGTCTGTTTTAAATAGAACTACACGTAGTAGTAGCGAAATATTTAACAACAGTAACCTGGATCGCCCTGGTCTGTTGCAGACGAGTGGCGCGTCGGTGCCAGGTGAATTTATCAGTCATTTCAGAAATGCCTCGGTGCATAGAAAGATCGTCTTGGTTCCAATCGATACTTCTTAGCATATCTGAGAGATAAAGCGGTGCACTGCCAACGAAGGCGTATTAATAACTGAAATAGCAACAATAGTTGTGCATCCATTGACACTGGCGCGGGTGTGCGTGCTGAACGTCGTCGTATTTAGGGGCGTGTGTGTCGCGTCAGTCGTATACATAATTACTATGTCGATGCCTGTTTTGACAGTTGAGAGCGCGATCCTCAAACTAAATGATACGGCCCGTTAAACGTTGTCTGTCCCTGGCAGGTCGCGTAGTCCGCGGAGAAGTAAGAACAACCACTGCCGGTTGCGACTGGTGGCCGATTATTAACTGTTTTCATAGTGCTTCGAACGGTCCTACAGATTATTACAGCATTATATCCGAAAATATATTTTTATTCTTCTAATTAACATATGTATCTTGTCGAGTTGTCATAAAGATATGTCGGAATCAGTTGCATCATCATGAACCTCAGTAACAGAAAGTGTGTTACATGGATTTATAGAACCATAACTCCTTGGAAGCAGTTTTAAATTAATAAACCACAGCTAATATTTGCGACAAGTAATTCATCAATGATGGACCACACATCAAGGTAATACTGAAGCTGGGTGTTGGACGTGGCATAGTTGATGCAGCACACAGACACGCTATTGGCTAGAATCCAGCATATGTATACAAAGAACATATTATTAATTTGTTCGTGGACCTGTACCAGATTTTTTTTACCATGATGGCTTTTTTGCAATTATTTTCTTACAATTGATATACTCTGTGATTGGTGCAATTCATTATCTAACGTGGTTGCATTGAACGGGAGAAGGATGGGTTGATTACATCACAAACGTAATCAATTACGAATATTGTTAAATATGATTACAATCATGATTACATTCAAGAATATAATTAACATAATGAAATAAAAAACCCTCATGCTATCATTCTAATCAATGTTATTCAAGACGAAATCAAACACTATTAAAATACACTCTCGGTGCATGCATTAGATACAAAACGAAGAGGAAAACCTGCTTGCGTTGCATTGTTTGCGATTGTAATCATGTTTACGATTACTTTGGGGATGTAATCGATTACGATTACTTTGGCAATGTAATCGAGCACGATTACGTGGCCTTTTTCACCAACATAATTCAGTTCGAGTATGATTACTTGATAACAGACGAATACTCCATCTCTGTTGAATAGTACATAATTATTAACTAGTGTCATTATGTGTCATTTATACAATACAGTTATTTCGTGGCAATGACAATTTTGAGCATAAAAATTCGTTATTTATAAGTCATAGGAAACTATGCAAGCTTCACCTGAGATTATGAATAACATACACAGTTCTTGTGCCTACGTATTAAGTCATGTAAAACAAAGTATGCTTAATGTAATGATTTGTGTTGTGTTATGCAATTACGTTGTGATTGGTTCATTGTCTAATTAAAAAGACAAATCTAATCATATATGGAAATATGTTATATTTTAGTGTGTCACGTAAAATATGTAAACGGTTTATATTAGTTGAGCAGCTGTAAGTATACCTGAATTGCCTAACATCGTGCACCTTTTCATTTATAATGATGTACGGGAAGTGCATAGTCCATAAGGTATTCACTTAACATATTTCCACTGAACATTGTAAACTAGGTGTATAAATAATTGCTGCTGTCAGTACAGCATAAACACTGACCCAAGGTCAAGTATATAGACAGCAGTGGAACATGATACAATACTGAGTTGCCACGGAATTGGGCAATACCGAAAGGGAAATACCTGTTAATTGCATTTTAATCAACCGACAAAAAACGTAACATGGTGTCCACATTACACAAATGATTAGTCTTAATTTATGGAATGAAAGCAGGAGGCTTCTTTTTCCGGTTTTTCCGAATTACGATACTGAAAAATCATAACTATTACAAGAGTCTGATTGTGCAATTAATTAATCATTATATCGTCGCACACAAGTTAGACAGTTTACAAATAGTTAAAATACAGCAATTAAACAAGTGTTTATAAAACCCACGGAGTAAGCGGAGCTTAACACGTAAACACCAAGTACACGTGACAGCCACAATAATTAGTTAGAGAGATTGTCACTAGAGATCAGAGGCGTCTGTTTTTAAGTTTTGCCTCTAGGTTCGAGTCCCTTTAAGCTTAAGCATAGTTATTTGTTAAACGCTGTTATGCATACTTAACATATTAGGGACTCACAATTTCAAAAACGGTGCGACATTGTTACAAAGTGGAATATAGGAAGGAAGACAGAACGAGAGAAAGAAAGAGACAGACTATTATATCAACGTAGCATTTCATTTTACCAACTTTAACATAATGTACTAGCTTTACTTTGGTGAATATTTAAATAACTTAAAAGTATTCGCGCAGTAATTGCGGCGTTGCTGAATAGTTCCAAGAAAAGATGAGTTGACGTCCGAATAAACAGGGTACCGTTTCGCTAAGGTTCTTATGAGCTCATTAAAGCGATATTGTTGTTTAACATCGATTTCACTGTTTAGGTTTGATCGAAGCTGAACATTGCGTTTCACTAAGAATAAATCATAAAACGCTCATAGAAACGCTCCTTAATAACGACGAGATTAGATCGCTCATAAATCAAAACATATCCATCATAAATAGTAAAATTTTCCAAACTGCGTATTATCTTGTCTCCAGTTTCACGCATAGATCCTGTTTTTCACAGTCACGTCAGTTTTAAGATGTCAGCGATGGATAATTGACAAATTATGGCTTTTGTCTACAGTGTCTGTTTTACAGCACTGGCGTTGACAATTCGTTTTGTGCGCTGTTTTACGGCATCGCGAAGGTTAAGCTTGTTCGCGAAACATTTGTTATTAAATTTTTAGGAAATGTTAAGGTATATCTAACAAAAATATGCACACCCCTAACCATATTCTGTTGTTGGCGCTTTCCGCGGGCTTTGCTACTGAACACTGTCGAAACATCACTTGTGAAAATAACACGTCGCCGTTGTGTCCCCTGCTCTGTGACAATACGTCTTCTTTTATAATTTTGTTCTCTTCACCCAGTGAACAAATAAGTCAAATTTGGCTGAAAAGTGTTCGATGGAACGTATTATCAGCCACTTTTCTATTTATGTCGTCCAATTGTGCATACTGTGGAGCTTAAGATGGATATTTCGATCACTAGCTTATGACGGATTTAATGAGCATGAATTAGTGAAAAGCATTTTGAAAATACTTATAAAATATATTATGAAATTTCATTATGAGCTATTTATCTTAGTGAAGAGGTCCCCAGGTCTTCCAGGGGATGAAGTATGAATCGCGTTGAACGTACTATTAACTCACCTGTATCGATGACGTTGGAGACAGCTCTCCTTCCGGGTGACCGAATATGCGACGTCTCTGAAAGGTTTTCCTTTCAGTGACGTAGTCATCGCCTGATGCTTCATCACCGCTAGAGAGCACGTAGTCATCGCGTGACGCTTCGTCGCCGCTAGAGGGCACGTAGTCATCGCCTTCGTCACCGCTAGAGGGCTGCAAATGAAAGACACAACAGATATACGCCTAGTAATAATAAATATTATAAATCAACAAACAATGTGTTTCCATGGATTTTTACAACTGCCGAACATATTTGACTTAATAATTGACTTATCGTATTAGCCATCCCAACACACCTCGGCAAATATATCTTCATCGGTTTAGTCAACTATGCCACCTGCCCTCCCTTTAGCCCTCCCTTTAGTCCTCCCTTTATCCCTCCCTTTATCCGTTGATAATGAAACTCGACCATAAACACACTCACATAAGATTTGGCACTACCTTAAAATCAAGTAGAGATACTAAATGCTCATACAATGCGACAGTCAAACTTTGCTGCGCCACACATAAATATTTTGTATTTCGAGATTGCTTGTGCTATCAAAGGCGATATCAGCAACAATCGGTGCAACCTGCTTATCTAATATATGAAATATAAATAACTACAACTATCTCATCTACATAATCCATAGAATGGTCCGTGCAGTTGTTTGCAGTGAATACTTTCGATAAACTAATACTGCATTGACGATTACGCAAGTCATGTCGGCGAGTTTTCGGCAATGAGCGGAAATACACGTCGTATTCCATAAGTCACGGTAAGTTATCAGTGAAACTGCGCCTCGTTTGAGTGATTTTGTAAGAGGCACTCGTAATAAACATTTGTAAGAGGCACTCGTAATAAACATTTGTAAGAGGCACTCGTAATAAACATTTGTAAGAGGTAGTCTTAATAAACATTTGTTCACACAATGCTTAATGCGCTAAACGATATATGGGGAATCAAAACTACGAAATTACGTATTCTATAATTGGTTTAGATGTATTTAAACTGTGCTGTATGTACTTATATATTTGGGTTTTCAGATACAAATATACATTCTCATTCAGATAGCACATGGAAACTAGAACATTATCGCGCGTACCCAGAAGGAATAACGTTTTGCGGTTTTACGCTGTTCTCGAACTCCAAGATGGCCGCCGCATTTGCACGTTGACGCCATTACGTAAAGACAGACAATACCCTCTCTAGTCTATACCTATCTCTATAGAAATTTTATTCAAATGCCAACCAACTGCAAAAACATAGAACATAATCCCCAACTTTTATTTGAATTTAAGGCGTGTGAAATAAATCATAAATAGCACCTTTGCGGAGTGCACCGTACTCGACGGCTGACATTTAATATAACAGTTATACAAGAATTCCAAGTTCCAGTTTGACGGTCCTACGTGGATTTGACGGTATAATGTTGTGCATTGTTGCTGCCCAAAAGTAGTGTCTACACTTATGATAGATATCTGATCAATATATGCAATCAATTTAATTGCCTGAAAACTCGTCGGCTCCTGGTAATTATTTTGTTGGTCTTCTTTGGACGTTTTCTGATGCCATAATGTGTTTTTTGTAAGGATACCGTACTGCTGTGGTGTAGTCAAGATGCGTTCTTACCAATGTTTTATATAATGGCAAGAACACATCTTTGTCAAGAAATTGGAAAGTTTTGCGGAACGTTCCAAATGCAAATAGTTCTGGAGCTGCCAAGATGCATTAGACCGACCGTTTAAACGAACAATTGTGACAAAAACTTTACTCGGTAATTGTCGGCCATCAATCGCAACCGGCAGTCACTATTCCGCGGCAAAATCAGACCAGGCGATATGCCGAGAACAGTACACCCAACGCCTGGACATGTCTTTCAGCTAGAAGCTCTCAACTGGCAAGCACTCGTCGACGTAGTCATTATCGTGACAACTGATACGACAGAGACGCCCCTAAATACGACCAACGACACAGCCTGAATACGCCAAAGACGCCAACCGCTCTTGGTCTGTCCAGTATAGCAGCCGTGAACTACGTGCACTGGGTATTGAAGGAATTACTCGCCAACACAATGTTGTGGCGTTTAGGAAAATGTCCGAACATTTAAAACACGGCTCCTTGAGATTAAGACGCCTTACTGCACCCAAGAAATATTTGCCATGATGCGCTAGGTGTTATTATATGAGATTTGGATTGTAGAATAAAAATGTTTGATTGGGAGAGTGAGTGAGTGAGTGAGTGAGTGAGTGAGTGAGTGAGTGAGTGAGTGAGGGAGTGAGTGAGTGAATGAGTAAGTGAGTTAGTTGGTGAATACGTATTTGTATGGGGCAATTAACTTGGAGAATTAATTCATTAGATTACAATTAATTGTACAGTTATAACATTAAATAAAATCCACAAAATCTCGTTATCCGCCTGTTTATAGTGAAGGATTGGGATATATATATAGATTTACATATCAATGTCTTTGTTGTTTATACGTTTTACATGTTTACTAAGTTATGCCATCAAGGTTATACATAACTTGTTGTAACAATATCAGACTATGCAGTTTTCTGTAATATAGACGAGCATGCGTACATTTACTATTATACTGGAATCGTGCTTCAATTCGGCTCACTTTAACGAGACGCCTTTATATGTGATGAATATCAACAGTTATTCCGTTGACAGCTATTGTCTACGCACTCCGATAAAATATTACTTTAACTTGGCAGTGGCGAACATATCTACCAAAAGTAAACTAGGAAGCCCGAGTCAGTTGCTGACAACTTAATTCAGTTCGGAAATACATCTGTTCACAGAAATGACACGGTCGTCTTGGGTATAATCTAGTCTTCTCAACATACTGGAAAGATATAGGTTTGGAGCAGTGCCAAAGAAAAACGTCTTAGGGTTTTAAAATGCATTACTGTAACTAGCCAAGTGCCGCTCTGAAATGGACTTAAGAAGAACACCTTAAGAAGAACTGTCATTTACTGTATCAATGAAACGTTTTCCAGCGTGTTGTTTCAGAAATTGTTCGACCAGGTAAAATAAATTCAGCTCAACTCCGGTGTTGCAAGTACTAACAAGTCTTGTTTAGCTTGTGACTGCAAGTGTGAATGCACCCACCAATGTGAATGCACCCACCAAAATCGGGTCTAGTTACATACCGGGAAACTCGTAAGCTGTTCGGTTTCTCGGCAAGCATATAAGTGTTGCTTTGTCATCTTCACAATAGTGTCACTGTAATGTGCAGTGACGCAGTCGAAGTTGTTATGGAGCTAATATTACTGTCCATTGGGGCAGTGAATTTGGGGGTTTGGGACATGTCACCCATTTGCGACGAGGAAGACGATAGGGCACAAAAAGAAATGCGTAGCATAGCATAGAGTAGGGTGGAGCAAAGTGCACCCCTTTGGGAGTAAACACGATTTGGCCTACTTATTTTCATCTAAGGCGGAAACGGATCAATCAGTTACATAAACACATCGCTTAGCTAAATAGAACTATTATTACAGAACGTGTCACAAATTTCGTCATGTCGGGCAAAGCGCACCCCCGGTTCAACAACGAACAAACGTTCCCAACTCATTCACAAGGGACGCTTCGCACACAGCGCGCAATATGGAATTTGACACATATAACAGTGCCGTGGTGGCGAATATGGTGGACTGGGCACCAATCTATAAGATGAACGGTCATCCGTGGCCCGATGAATCTGCTGCCTTGGGAAGTATGTAATGGTATTTATATGATTTGTGTTTACATCTCCCAGGTCAAAATCCCAAATCAAAATACCACCCCCGCCATCTTTTAGGCCAACCTCCCACTTCATACCTATTTCAAAGGCCAACTTCCCGCCTCCCACCAATTTTTATGAGGAACCTCCCACCTCCCACTCTGACACACACGCACGCACGCACGCACGCACGCACGCACGCACGCACGCACGCACACACACACACACACACGCACGCGCCCACGAACGCACGCTCGCTCGCTCGCATGCATGCACGCACACAAACTTACACGCACACAAATACGCACTCACACACACTTTGTTGGGAGAGAGAGAGAGAGGGAGAGAGAGGGAGAGAGAGGGAGAGAGAGAGAGAGAGGGGGGGAGAGAGAGGAGGAGAGGGAGAGAGAGAGAGAGAGAGAGAGAGAGAGAGAGAGAGAGAGAGAGAGAGAGAGAGAGAGAGAGAGAGAGAGAGAGAGAGTGAGAGAGAGAGAGAGAGAGAGAGAGAGAGAGAGAGAGAGAGAGAGAGGGAGAGAGAGGGAGAGGGAGAGAGATAGAGAGAGGGAGTGAGAGAGAGAGAGAGAGGGAGGGAGATAGGGAGAGAGAGAGGGGAGAGAGAGAGAGGGAGAGGGAGAGAGGGAGAAGGAGAGAGAAAACAGGAGGGAGGGATATATATATATATATATATATATATATATATATATATATATATATATATATATATATATATATATGTGTGTGTGTGTGTGTGTTAAATTATTATGCATAATCTGCATGTATTCAACGTCTTTTTAAACAGTTATTTAAAAAACCATGAAGACTGTATATTTCTATATTATTACATAATTTTAAATATATATATATATATATATATATATACATATACACACACACACATATATATATATATATATATATATATATATATATATATATATATATATATACTTATTATTATATATGCTTATTATTAATATTATTATATATACTTATGCGCATAGTAGAATATTTACAAATAAATTATAAAAATGAAAGAATTAAATAAATAATAATAAATTAGTTAAGAACATGACACATATATCTACCACTCGCTACTCGTCGTAAGCCTTGCATAATTATGTATATTGTTCACATTAGTGTAAATTATATCCATTATCGAGCAAATAATTTTTGGTAAATTAAAAATTCACGTAAGTTTTTTTTTAGCAAAATTATGGTTTGGTGACAGATTCAAACGTCCGGATCCAAAAACGCGGATTTCTCTTTAAAAATGAATATTAGTGTTTGGAAATCCTGTGAAATAATGTCATCGGATGCTAATATTTTCTCGGCGTCCGGATTAAGGTTCCACTGTACATACATTGCATATGTATTATTTGCATACATACATACATACATACATACATACATACATACATACATACATACATACATACATACATACATGCATGCACGCACGCACGCACACACGGCACGCATATATATTACGACCACACAGCTTCTTGTTGGTTGGTAATGTCGTCGCACGTTTCATCGATCTTCTTCCCTGTCACTGGTGACCGAGGCGATAAATGATGTTAACGACCAAACTAACTATGTCATGGGAACGTATTGGGCATCGGTGTTGTTGCGTAAAGTTCCCTTCTTCCAACTGATTAAAAAACTGTACGAGAGATTGGATCGAACTACCTTCCAGATTTAACAAATCAATCCTGCTTTGGACCGACCGTTTAAACTAACACGATGTTGTGGCGCATAGGAAAATTTCCGAACATTTAAAACACAGCCCTTTGAAATTTAAAACCCTTTCTGCTCCCCAGAAACATATCCCATGATGGGATAAGTATTATTATATGAAATTTGGATTGTTGAATATATTTTTTAGATTGGGTGAGTGATTGTGTGATTGAGTGAGTGAGTGAGTGAGTGAGTGAGTGAGTGAGTGAATACGTATTTGTATGGGCAAATAACTTGGAGAATTAATTCATTACATTATAATTAAATGTACAGTTATAGCATTAAATAAAATCCAATAAACCTCGTTATCCGCCTGTCTATAATGAAGGATTGGAATCGTACTTCAATTCGACTCACTTTAAAGAGACGTCTTTATATGGGATGAATATCAACAGTTATCCCGTTGACAGCTATTGTATACACACTCCAATAAAATATTACTTTAACTTGGCAGTGGCGACATGTCTACCAAAAGTAAACTGTTTAAACTAACAATTGTAACAAAGCTTTACTCGGTAATTATCAGCCATCAATCGCAACCGGCAGTCACAATTCCGCGGCTAAATCAGACCTAGCGATATGCCGAGAACAGTACACCCAACGCATGGACATGTCATTCAGTCACAAGCTCTCAACTGACAAGCACTCGTCGACGTAGTCATTATCGAGACAACTGATACGGTAGAGACGCCCCCAAAATACGACCAACGACCCAACCTGAATACGCTAAAGACGCCCACTGCTCTTGGTCTGTCCAGAACCGCTGCCGTGAACTACGTGCACCGAACATTTAAAACACAGCCCTTTGAAATTTAAAACCCTTTCTGCTCCCCAGAAACATATTCCATGATGGGATAAGAATTATTATATGAGATTTGTATTGTAGAATAATTTTTTTTTGATTGGGTGAGTGAGCGAGCGAGCGAGCGAGTGAGTGAGTGAGTGAGTGAGTGAGTGAATACGTATTTGTATGGAGCAATTAACTTGGAGAATTAATTCATTGCATTACAATTAACTGTACAGTTATAACATTAAATAAAAATTTTACCATCATGGTTATAAATCAGTTGTAACAACATCAGACTATGCAGTTTTCTGTAATACAGATGATGCGTACATTAAGGGGCGTTTACCATTATACTGGAATCGTACTTCAATTCGACTCACTTTAAAGAGACGTCTTTATATGTGATGAATATCAACAGTTATCCCGTTGGCAGCTATTGCCTACACACTCCGATAAAATATTACGTTAGCTTGGCAATGGCGACATGTCTACCAAAAGTAAACTGGGAAGCCCGAGTCAGTTGCTGGCAACTTAATTCAGTTCGGAAATAACTCTATTCACAGAAATGTCACGGTCGCCTTGGGTATAATCTAGTCTTCTCAACATACTGGACAGGTATTGGTTTGGAGAAGTGGCAAATAAAACGTCTTAAGTTTTTAAATGCATTACTGTCGACGAACAGACGAAGATGGCTGGGAAGGCCTGTGTAATACTTGACTGGTTCGCCCAAAACCTTGCCGACTGGAGAAGATTTGTTGGCGGTTTAGGCTTCAATGGGCGCAAAGGGGAGTGGCTGACTGAACCAGCAACAGTTTTTTGACACCTGCGCGGGTGTGTGTCTTCAATGACAGACGGCCAGGTTTGATCGTATTTAGTGGCGAGTGTCTGGTATCAACAGTCTACGTAATTACTACGTCGACACATTGTTAGACGCGCGCGATGTTCAAGGCCACAACACTTGTGTGCCTGTGTGTGGTGACTGTCTGGTACACTGTGTTGATTGAATGTGTACTACAACTGATTAACTACATCAGTAAGACTTACTGAATATCGTGGAAGGCACTCATCTAATTCTCAACCACTGTCTTAACCGTGTACATTTATTTAAGTAGAGACTTGTACTGTTATTCAATTAGTAAACAAAAATTGTTGTGGCCTTGTACATCGCGCGCGTCTAACAATGTGTCGACGTAGTAATTACGTAGACTGTTGATACCAGACACTCGCCACTAAATACGATCAAACCTGGCCGTCTGTCATTGAAGACACACACCCGCGCAGGTGTCAAAAAACTGTTGCTGGTTCAGTCAGCCACTCTCCTTTGCGCCCATTGAAGTCTAAACCGCCAACAAATCTTCTCCAGTCGGCAAGGTTTTGGGCGAACCAGTCAAGTATTACACAGGCCTTCCCAGCCATCTTCGTCTGTTCGTCGACAGTAATGCATTTAAAAACTTAAGACGTTTTATTTGCCACTTCTCCAAACCAATACCTGTCCAGTATGTTGAGAAGACTAGATTATACCCAAGGCGACCGTGACATTTCTGTGAATAGAGTTATTTCCGAACTGAATTAAGTTGCCAGCAACTGACTCGGGCTTCCCAGTTTACTTTTGGTAGACATGTCGCCATTGCCAAGCTAACGTACACACAGACCAGGTTTCTAGACGCCAGGGAACAAGCCGGTAACACACAGACCAGGTTCCTACTCGCCAGGGAACAAGCCGGTAACACACAGACCAGGTTTCTAGTCGCCAGGGAACAAGCCGGTAACACACAGACCAGGTTTCTAGACGCCAGGGAACAAGCCGGTAACACACAGACCAGGTTTCTAGTCGCCAGGGAACAAGCCGGTAACACACAGACCAGGTTTCTAGACGCCAGGGAACAAGCCGGTAACACACAGACCAGGTTTCTAGACGCCACGGAACAAGCCGGAGACACACAGACCAGGTTTCTAGACGCCACGGAACAAGCCGGTAACACACAGACCAGGTTTCTAGACGCCAGTGAATGTCTACCAATAGCTTCGCACATTCGCACGTAAGAACGCACGCACACTTGCTCGCGCATTCAATGCACGTACGTACGTATATGATTCCATATTATTGGACCATTTTGGCAATGACAAAAAACTCTCATTCCCCAAATAAATTAATATGTGCATATGATAAAAAACCACACCTGTTTTGTTTAGCTCAACGGGCTACCCTACACGCTGCAAGACCAGCAGGACAATGATGATCGTAGACAGAATTAAGTCATTACCTACCCTCCACTGAATACATATGTTATGTCATAACATAAGCTAAGTCACGGATTTCGGTGTATGTCCCCGCAAAGTGGCTGAAGCTGGTGGCGGGCCGTACTTAATTTAAGCTCAAGCTATGAGTGTAAGACACTTCCACAAATTAGAAACAACGCCAAGGTAAATAAATATGAATATGTTTATAATGAATAAACAAAATTATTGAAATGATAGAAATGAAATAAATATAAATAACCACTAAAACTAAATAACCCAAAAAAAATCCTATGTTTACTTCAACGTTCACCGTTTATGCTATTTCCTTTTAAGACCTTAACACCTACATCAATGTTCGCGGGGAAGAATAGCTTGCTGAACACTCTGTAATTCGGTCGTCAACATAACGTGGAGACGACGAACATGTCGTAAAGATGGCTCATACAGCTGAATAGTCGCAAGCAGTCATTAGGCAGCAGAAAACGAGACGCAGCCGGGACATACGGTCAACGTATGCTGTCAAACAATGCACAGTATTACTTGCGTGGCATTGTGTTGTCTGGGTTTTCGCTCGCTGTTGTCAATGAGAGCATAGTTGTAGAGGTTTCTTCGACGTCGCGATAAATCGCGCTCTCTTCGTACCGGGCCTTGCCGGACATCATCGTTGGAACCTAATGTCGCATTTGTGTGTTCTGGCCCTCCCGAATATCCTATATTTCTCATCTTATACCCATCGATTGGTAGCTTTCCCACGAGATCACAAGGTCGGAGTTAGCCAATTAAAATTAATAAACCTCTATGGACGGTTGCATTACGTTGATACCCCTTTTACTCAAATGTACCACGCGAGAAGCTAAAACATCATGGGTATAATTATTACATAACATGATCATGCCCCATGCCTAACAATAAACTTCTATTGTGGGCTCCCACACAACACTTTACTACCATTACATAACTTGTCATCCATCTATATACACTTTAACATTTACCCCACCAGGAAAATAGTTCATATAATAGCAATTCGCAGAAATGCGACATGTATGTATTACCTTTGTTGTAACTATGGTATTGAAATATAAAATGTTTAATTGCTGCATGCCGAATGTTACATACAATCGCTCTATAACATGATATTTAATTACCAGTATTATCTGTTGTTGTGACATTATTGAAAAAAAAATGGTTTCTCTAAGATGGAAAATATCAAGAGCATTACACTTAGGATAACTTTTTGTAATGTGACATAATGTACAATACACGTGATATGTCGCACGATTCAATTACAGCATGTGAATTACATAGCACGCTACCTTTTAAAATACTTTATAATGTCAAATTATGGAATAATGTCCAGTGTTTCTGGGCGAAAATATGGCGTAGATGATTGGCAAAATAAACAAAATATGCACACTGTCCACTCCGTCACAGTCCTCTCACGCGACATGGTGTTATGGAGTGGACATACTCAGCCTTAAATTGATTACATGTGACGTAGTGGACCGTGACCGAGTGGACTATCTGCATATATTTTTGTCAATCATTGTGCGAATTGTTTCAGTATAATATACGTGAATTTTGGAGTTGTTTTGAATGCATGTTTCCTACACTTATAAAATGTTGCTCATAAATTATGCTTTACAAGAGAATCCGTCTCGTGTGTAAACGGCGTCGCCACCTCACGGAGCTTTGTTAATCGAGGGAAGAAAAATGAGGGTCGACGCATGTAGTGTCATATAATCCACCAGAGGCGCCACGGATTATTTTGGGTAGCATTAGTCTCACTCATCGGATTCTCGCTCGCCTTCGAGAATCTGGCTGCGAACACATGGTTTGTTTTGTTACCCACTCCATTTTGTGTACGCGTTACTGTATAGTTGCGTTCAGTTATTGGAAGCTAATCGGATGTATTCTTAAACGCCGTCTTAATCAATCACAAAGATTGTGTATATTTCTATATAATGACATAGACAACGTCATATGCCAATACGACGTATTGTAGTTGAAGATAAATTGGAGGTTTGTGCTTCAGGTTTGTACGACGATTCGTGCAAGCCCGGCGATTGTAATGAGATGTTCTGATGCGTCAATATAATCTGTGTCAATATAATCAGTTTAATGATGTAAGTTGATTCGAACTGCATAGCATAAAGTGGTAAAATTTCATTCTTATTTGATGAGTAAACCAAATCTCCGGACGAGAGCCTAATTAATATAATTATACACACATTAGTGCCTTGCACGGGCCGGGCTTTGGGTCCAACCCCGACCAGGCCTGCCGCCCGCGGGCCGGGTCGGGCCGTGCTTGGGCCAGGCCTGGGCCTAGTGTGAGCGGGCCGGGCCTGGCCTGTGCTGGGCCTGGACCTAATAAAAATATTAATACAAAACCCAGATTTTTAATATTAATAAAACTGATTATAAATTGTATTTCCGTTTAATGAATATTTAATTTTTTTTCTTTAGTATGACATAGTTGCAAATTGAGACCTTGCATGGAATTATGAATGACCCCAGTGCTTTATATATTGGAATGTAGTTTAACCTCTTTTCAACAATGGTACTTCCAATGGTATAATTTTAATAATGTGCATTCTTTTAATAGAGACATTTCATATAATAGCAATGCTTAGTATTGCATACACAGCACACACATTACACAGTACATATTACTACTACATAGTATATACAGATGTTACAGATGCATATTTTTTGCATCAATGTAACCTTTTGCATAGATCTAATGGCCCCGTAATTTTACTTGGCTACAAGTAGTCAGCCCTAAATGTTTACTTTAGACATATTTGCAGAGGCAATCAAGCCATGATTAACCATCAATGTAGCACCCTTTGACCCTAACAGTGGACAGACTATTGTCTTCCCTCCAAATCTTGCCTGCGTGAATGACCTGCCCACTGGCAACTGCCCACTGCCCACCTTTGTTGGTAGTTGGTATTTTTCAATTGTGTTAACTAGTGTCTCCTGTTTAATGTCTACAATTTCCCCAGTACTGATTCATTCACACTTGTACTAATTCACACGTCTTAACCTGATCTGTGACTGCAGGCCTGCTGGAAATGCTACTGGGTGTCAGTTTCATCAATTAATACCAAATTAACTGCGCTTACTGTTTACATTAGTTAATTAAATTAAGTTAACTTAGTTGAGCTAATTCAGTTAACAACTTAAATTAGGGTTATGGTTTGCATTAAGGCTAAGTTAGGGTTAGATAAACAAATTTCCTACCCCAACCATAACCCAATTCAAGCCATATATAAAACTATGTTATAATACTTAATAGTAATGACAATAAAAGGTTGTTTATTTTTCTTCAGGATATTCGTCCGTTTGAAGCAGTTAGTTGCGCTGAATTTCTAAAACTTGTCCAGCACACCATGGACAGTAGACAGCAGACTAGTAGACATTATACAATGTTCATTTATTATTATTATTTTTTTAAAATAAAACAATACGTATGTATTACAGTTTATTTGTGTTTCGTTTTTATCATAAGATAATAGGTTTGTCTTTTAAAAATTTCGCTGGCCTCGGGTTTGCAGGCCGCGGGCTTACCTGTCTTTGGCCCGCGAGTATGGGCCGAGCCTGGGCCTGAAACGTGCGGGCCGGGCCGGGCCAAACATTAAGGGTCTGGGTCGAGCCTGGGCCTAAATTCTAGGCCGTGCAGGGCACTAGCATACACCCATAATCTGGGTGTATGCATAATTTCCGTTACAATGAAAAGTATTCAGGTATGTGTGTGTGTGTGTGTGTGTGTGTGTGTGTGTGTGTGTGTGTGTGTGTGCGCGTGCGTGCGTGCGCGCGCGTGTGTAATAAACGGTGGAGCCAATCCCAAAGCCTGGAATGGGCAGCCTCTGTTGGTTTGATCTATGACTCATCAATAAATATTTTTTATTTGCAATGGAGTGATTATACGCTTGGGCTTGCACCACAGCTATGGCTTACACACAAACGTAGTGTCTGACATCAACCTTAGGTGCCCGGGGTCAACACTGAATTCACAAATATAACTGTAATGAATTCGACCAAAGCAAAAAAAGACATTAACGAAGACGTCGTTAAATTTATGAAAGACTTAAATTCGTGTTTATTCATCCACAGAAAATCGCATTAAAAGTATTAGCAAGTGCATCTGTCTAATAAAGTGCATCAGATCAGAAACTCGGCAACGTAGGTGCATCTATTTTGACATGTTATTAATCGCACCTTTAATGACAGGTAATATAAACGCATTTCATGTACTCCCTTAGAAACCGTGTATATCAGTTTAGTTTCCCTTATGAAAATATACCTATATATATATATATATATATATATATATATATATACTCTAGTATTATACATCTGACATATGCAACACCATGCAGCACCCTTAAAAAGTTAATCACATTTTTGTTCACTAACCACCGATGATTTTTTATAGCAACTATTGGTTATGTGCCATTGTCTCGGACTTGTTTGAATTATGCACTCGAAGTACAACACAATAAGCTGCTGTATACATCCAAAAGTAAGGACGACTTGCTATCGCATGACTGATTCATACATCATTCCTAAAATCGATAGTTACGATTGAGTTAATTTTTATACATGTTCGAACAGGTCGGTTTGATTACGAGGCATACCACACAGTGCATTATTGGTGCTTTCATCAAGCGCAGGCAACCTGTAAACGCATAACAGTTAATATGTGATTATATTGATATATCTAAGTGAACTACGATAGCTATTAGAGATGATAGTGTTCGTCTTCTGATCTCTCTCGGTCATTGTTTGACCCTATTCTCGGCCCCGGACTCTCAGTAGAACTTGGTGAGAATGGCCGTCATAAACAGACCACCGAGCGCCAGTAGGCTTATCGACAGTTGACTGGCTCCTGAAAGAGGGAACAATTCATTGTAGATGTTTTAACGTTTATAGACAAGAATAATTATTACAAAACTCAGCCAACGTTTCCACTCCTCAGAACAGCCATTTATGCCATTTTAAAGTGAAACAGGGTTATGGGGTTATGCATCTAAAATTGATAATAAAAACTACAGTCAAGAATGTCACGCCAGTGGTTTGTTGAGAATGTGTTCTAAATATGGGAGATTCCGGCCATTTCTTGGTTGACCGAGGGCTGACATGTTAACCAGCTCGACCGATAAGCGCATGCCCAATTTTATGAATGTCGGGTAACCTAGACTACGCGGCCCGTGAAAGTATGATGATGTTTGTTCAACAAGGTCTTCTTAGTAAACCACTGGCGTGAAATTCTTAACTGTAGTTGCAAATGGTTATGTTTTAGTAACTCTCATAGGCGCATAAGCCCAAAACCATAACTTTTGTTTCCCTTTACAGGCAAAAAATAAACTGGTGATGCCAGGAGATGATTCTCTTGTTGCCTTCGTATCATACGGAGCGAACTTTATATTACATGATTTGATCTACTGCATATAATAAATATCAAACACACAATAGTTCCCTTGCACAATGTATGTTATTTCAAATGAAATAACTTGATAATATTAACCTACCCGGTAGTCATATTATACCGGCATAGGCCAGAATATATTATTTCAGTGAATAATGAAAATGACTGATGCAGAACATAATTACTTTGTCTGACCATATAAAGGAATGTGGTTATTATAACACTCAATGATAATGAATACAGAGAAACATTTGTGAGTGGACGTGATATGTTCCACCATGTGAGAGTTATTAATTACAACTGGGATTCTGTTTGTTTTTAGAAAAAATAAATCTGTTTTTGCAATGGAGTGATTATAAGCTTGGGCATACACACTAAAACGTAGTGTCTGGCTTCAACCTTAGGTGCCCGGGACAACACTGAATGCACAAATATAACTGTAATGAATTCAATCAAAGCAAAAAACGAAAACAGACATCAACGAAGACGTCGTTAAATTTATTAAAGACTTAAATTTGTGTTGATACATCCACCGAAAATCGCATTAAAAGTATTAGTAAGTGCACCTGTTTCATCACGTGAAAGTTATTAATTACAACTGGGATTCTGTTTATTTTTAGAAACACAATGCTCGACCGCTGGGGTTCCTTCCAGCGTGGAACATACAACAATGTTCATTGTTGAGTGGTAATGTGGTAAACGTACCTTTGAAACCGCTGTCACAGGAACTTTTCACTGTGGTCGTGCCATTGCCATACATGGTCGTGGTGGTGTCATCTTCTGCAACAAAGAGTACTTTAGTTTATTTCTCATCATAAGTGTCTATTCGTCTTGAAATACTGTATTTTTAGTAATTGTGGCAGCAACACAAACGTCACGAGACCTCTACCGGGACGGCGGACACATCAACACAAACATCACGAGTCGTCTACCTGGACGGCGGACACATCAACACAAACATCACGAGTCGTCTACCTGGACGGCGGACACATCAACACAAACATCACGAGTCCTCTGCCGGGACGGCGGACACATCAACACAAACGTCACGAGTCCTCTGCCGGGACGGCGGACACATCAACACAAACGTCACGAGTCCTCTGCCGGGACGGCGGACACATCAACACAAACGTCACTAGTCCTCTGCCGGGATGGCGGACACATCAACACAAACATCACGAGTCCTCTGCCGGGATGGCGGACACATCAACACAAACATCACGAGTCCTCTGCCGGGATGGCGGACACATCAACACAAACGTCACGAGTCCTCTGCCGGGATGGCGGAAACAACAACACAAACATCACGAGTCCTCTGCCGGGATGGCGGACGCATCAACACAAACGTCACGAGTCCTCTGCCGGGACGGCGAACACAACAACACAAACGTCACGAGTCCTCTGCCGGGACGGCGGACACATCAACACAAACGTCACGAGACCTCTGCCGGGACGGCGGACACATCAACACAAACGTCATGAGTCCTCTGCCGGGACGGCGGACACATCAACACAAACGTCACGAGTCCTCTGCCGGGATGGCGGACACATCAACAGAAACGTCACGAGTCCTCTACCTGGACGGCGGACACATCAACACAAACGTCACGAGTCCTCTACCTGGACGGCGGACACATCAACACAAACGTCACGAGTCCTCTGCCGGGATGGCGGACACATCAACAGAAACGTCACGAGTCCTCTACCGGGACGGCGGACACATCAACACAAACGTCACGAGTCCTCTACCTGTATTTTTAGTAATTGTGGCAGCAACACAAACGTCACGAGACCTCTACCGGGACGGCGGACACATCAACACAAACATCACGAGTCCTCTGCCAGGATGGCGGAAACAACAACACAAACATCACGAGTCCTCTGCCGGGATGGCGGACACATCAACACAAACATCACGAGTCCTCTGCCGGGACGGCGGACACATCAACACAAACATCACGAGTCCTCTGCCAGGATGGCGGACACATCAACACAAACATCACGAGTCCTCTGCCGGGACGGCGGACACATCAACACAAACGTCACGAGTCCTCTACCGGGACAGCGGACACATCAACACAAACGTCACGAGTCCTCTGCCGGGACAGCGGACACATCAACACAAACGTCACGAGTCCTCTACCGGGACGGCGGACACATCAACACAAACGTCACGAGTCCTCTGCCGGGACGGCGGACACATCAACACAAACGTCACGAGTCCTCTGCCGGGACGGCGGACACATCAACACAAACGTCACGAGTCCTCTGCCGGGACGGCGGACACATCAACACAAACGTCACGAGTCCTCTGCCGGGACGGCGGACACATCAACACAAACGTCACGAGTCCTCTGCCGGGACGGCGGACACATCAACACAAACGTCACGAGTCCTCTGCCGGGACGGCGGACACATCAACACAAACGTCACGAGTCCTCTGCCGGGACGGCGGACACATCAACACAAACGTCACGAGTCCTCTACCGGGACGGCGGACACATCAACACAAACGTCACGAGTCCTCTACCGGGACGGCGGACACATCAACACAAACATCACGAGTCCTCTACCGGGACGGCGGACACATCAACACAAACATCACGAGTCCTCTGCCGGGACGGCGGACACATCAAGACAAACATCGCGAGTCCTCTGCCAGGATGGCGGACACATCAACACAAACGTCACGAGTCCTCTACCGGGACGGCGGACACATCAACACAAACATCACGAGTCCTCTGTCGGGATGGCGGACACATCAACAACACAAACATCACGAGTCCTCTGCCGGGACGGCGGACACATCAACACAAACATCACGAGTCCTCTGCCGGGACGGCGGACACATCAACACAAACATCACGAGTCCTCTGCCAGGATGGCGGACACATCAACACAAACGTCACGAGTCCTCTGCCAGGATGGCGGACACATCAACACAAACATCACGAGTCCTCTGCCAGGATGGCGGACACATCAACACAAACGTCACGAGTCCTCTGCCGGGACGGCGGACACATCAACACAAACATCACGAGTCCTCTGCCGGGATGGCGGACACATCAACAATACAAACATCACGAGTCCTCTGCCGGGATGGCGGACACATCAACACAAACATCACGAGTCCTCTGCCGGGATGGCGGACACATCAACACAAACATCACGAGTCCTCTGCCGGGACGGCGGACACATCAACACAAACGTCACGAGTCCTCTGCCGGGATGGCGGAAACATCAACACAAACGTCACGAGTCCTCTGCCGGGACGGCGGACACATCAACACAAACGTCACGAGTCCTCTGCCGGGACGGCGGACACATCAACACAAACGTCACGAGTCCTCTGCCGGGACGGCGGACACATCAACACAAACGTCACGAGTCCTCTGCCGGGACGGCGGACACATCAACACAAACGTCACGAGTCCTCTGCCGGGACGGCATACACATCAACACAAACGTCACGAGTCCTCTGCCGGGACGGCGGACACATCAACACAAACGTCACGAGTCCTCTGCCAGAATGGCGGACACATCAACACAAACGTCACGAGTCCTGTACCAGGACGGCGGACACATCAACACAAACATCTCGAGTCCTCTGCCGGGATGGCGGACACATCAACAACACAAACATCACGAGTCCTCTGCCGGGATGGCGGACACATCAACACAAACATCACGAGTCCTCTGCCGGGATGGCGGACACATCAACACAAACGTCACGAGTCCTCTGCCGGAATGGCGGACACATCAACACAAACGTCACGAGTCCTCTGCCGGGATGGCGGACACATCAACACAAACGTCGCGAGTCCTCTGCCGGGATGGCGGACACATCAACACAAACATCACGAGTCCTCTGCCGGGATGGCGGACACATCAACACAAACGTCACGAGTCCTCTGTCGGGATGGCGGATACATCAACACAAACATCACGAGTCCTCTGCCGGGATGGCGGACACATCAACACAAACGTCACGAGTCCTCTGCCGGGATGGCGGACACATCAACACAAACGTCACGAGTCGTCTGCCAGGACGGCGGACACATCAACACAAACATCACGAGTCCTCTACCGGGAGGGCGGATACATCAACATAAACTTCACGAATCCTCTACCGGGATTCTTTTCCTCATACGAGGTCCCTTAAGGGGTGGTCTACCCTATATCTTATCTCATCAGGTACTCGCCGTAGCGACAATGAATGGTCGTGGTGCATGCACATTACGGCCAATACCGTCATAAATAAACACGCACCACTAACTCACTACAGCTGTGATGCTTGCACACCGCTGTCGGCAGTAGCACCAACCACACACCACTGACTCACCAACACCATAGATGCATTGCAGGCTCACCGCCACCAGCAGCAGGACCAAACACGCATTCTACAAAAATGAAAAATACTGACATTAAGACAACGCCGGTAATTTCACATCAGAAAATGTCTAATCTGCAATTAATTTGTGCAAACAAATAACTACGATTTTATAATTAAAATCAAAAAAGTAGATACATCTGTATATACAAAACCATTTTAGAACTTCAAATATTAACACAAAATAGTGGTGTTTTCAAACGATGTTAACGGTTGCATATTCCTATATACGATTTTGTATATACTAATAGTTACGAGGACTTGCGTATGCAAGTTATCTAACGCTGGTGTGTTCATGTAATGAACTCAAACAGACAAACAAACTACCACTGGACAAAGATGTCTCCGCATGTGTGATGCTTTGTAAATGTAACAAATTGTCTAAACCGTGTATATCTTGAATACAGCAACATTTAAAGCGTACAATAATATAAATAATGCAAAATGTCTTGACTTGCTTACAGACATATGTAACGTGCGGAGTAAACGGTGATGGTGCAATAGATGCATTCAAAAGAGAGGAACTGCATCACCGACACAACACGTGTTAAACGGAATGAGTGGCACTTACCAAGTGTGAACCGCTCATGTTGCCGCAAGACGACTGGTGATTGCTGTCTCTCCTTCAAGGTCTGTCCTTCAGACAAGTGTCTGTTGTGTCGTATCGCAGTCCTTTATAAAGACATCGTTGTCATGGAGGCAACCACTCCTGTTACCTGGCTGGTTGCTATTTACTAACGTATACAAACCTGACATGTTCTACATTGTTCAGGCACGTCTTATGTAGCCGTTGATTGACAGATTATTCCGTTGAGTGAGTCGCTGGAGATATTGTCCGCTCAAAGACAACGTCTAAGTAATTGCAATGATACAGGTTGCTCAGTATAAAAAATTCCCTCTTTAAATCGTTGATAGTAGGCTAACTGTACCGTCTAGAGACTGACATATATATATATATATATATATATATATATATATATATATATATATATATATATACATATACATATACATATACATATATATATACATATACATATAATATATATATATATATATATATATATATATATATATATATATATATATATATATATACATACATATATACATACATATATACATACATATATATATATATATATATATATATATATATATATATATATATATATACATATATATACATATATATATATATATGTATATATATATGTATGTATATGTATGTATGTATATGTATGTATATGTATGTATATATATATATATATGTATATGTATGTATATGTATGTATATGTATGTATATATATGTATATATGTATATATATATATATATATATATATATATATATATATATATATATATATATATATATTTTTTATTTTTTTTTCTGGCGCAGACGTAAAACGAAGACATGTTGGTGCCATACCGTTAGTCAAATAACTTGTTTTTTCAAAAGAGGCACGCTTTATATGCTGATTGAGTTTAGTAAAAATTAAACATGTTCAGCTATTGTAAAATGACAGCATGTGCGATGCCCGTCAGTGGTTACTAATATATGCATGAATTAGTGCGCACACGTGTCTAGTGGCAAAAATTCCAAATATCTTTCAGCTTAAAAAAAATATTCCTATATTCAAACTTCCTATGTCCTGCTTAGTCGGTATTGACATTCACTACATTTTTTATTTGGTAAATACTATATGTAGCAGCGCTGCCTGTTGCGTCGGTGGCGGGGGCGGCGGTGGCGGGGGCGGCGGCGACGGGGGCGGCGGCGACGGGGGCGGCGGCGACGGCAGTCACTGGTCTGATACCTCCGCGGCGAAAAACAGACCATGCGGTATGCCGAGAACAACACCCAACTGATACGGCCAAATACGACCAAAGAAACAACCCGAATACGCTAAAGACGCAGTGTCAAAGCGTAAGTGTTGTTAGTTACGGCGATAACAATGTATACCTTAAACATAACTTTTGACGGGTTTCAACTGGCAGATGTCCTGAATGAGTATTTCAACTCAATTTTTACCGCAGAACATACCAGCCCCCTTCTAGTTTCAGGCACTAAATTTGTGGATGATCATTTAGGGCAGTTCTTTTAACTCCTGATATGATAGCAAAGAAAATTAAGAAGATGAAAGATAATAAATCACCTGGAGTTGATGGGATACCACCAAAACTGCTTAACGAAATTGCAGAGCAACTTTGTCCATCACTTGCAAAAGTGTTTAACTTGTCACTAGAAGAAGGAATAGTTCCTTCAGAAATGAACGAGGCAAACAATACGCCGCACTTAAGAAGACATCGAGGAACAAGCCAGAACATTGCAGAGTTAAATATCAGTTGCATGCAGATTACTAGAAACATTAATTAGAGGCCACATGGTGGAATTCCTTATAAATCACAAATTAATAAATACATCTCAACATGAGTTCCTAAAAGCAACGTCACGTCTAACCAATCTGTTATATTTGTGGAAGAAATTACAAAGTGGGAAGATGATGGGTCACCAGTGGATGTTATCTACTTAGATTTTCATAAAGTTTTAGATAAAGTGCCACATCAAAGATTGTTACTTAAGCTAAAAAGTGGCTTACACACAGAAGACAGAGTAATAGTAGATGGTGAGATTTCAAACTGGAACTATGTGTTGAGTGGGGTACCACAGGGATCAGTGTTAGGCCCTATACTAGTTTTAATATATATAAATGATTGCGAAGATGACATATCTAGCAAAGTATTGAAATTCGCAGGTGACACAGAAGTATTTAGAAAGATTACTAATGAAACAAATAAACAAAGTTTACTGGATGATCTAGATAAATTGGTTAAATGGTCATAAAAATGTACAGTACCCCTCTACAACGCAAGTGTTAGACCACATTGGGAATATCGAATACAAGCATGGAGACCGTATCGTAAGGACATAGACAAGTTAGAAAGAATACAACGAAGATCAACTAAAATGATCACAAAATTTATAAATCTCAGTTATGAAAGCCGCTTATTACAATGTGGTTTGACAACACCAGAGATCAGGAGACTAAGAGGAGACCAAATAGAAGTGTTTAAAATAGTGAATGATTATGAGGATATTGATAAGAATGTATTTGTATTGTATCTTAGCTGTAAAACATACCACATTTAGATAGCGAACTGTACTTTATTTTATCAAATTGTTTTCGCATATTCCACATATGCATGTATGTGTGGCAAATGTTGCCCTTGTAATTATCCCGTTTACCCTCTCACACGTTTACCCTCTCACACGCTAGACAACTGTCATGTCCTCATAATGTGTGACGTTTCAACCACATACCCCGGGCATAGCGACTCACACAAACGTGTGTGTGTTCGTGCGTGCGTGCGTGCGTGTGTATGTGTGTGCGCGTGTGTATTCTTATCATAGCACAACTTTTTCGCCCTTGTCCAATATTGGGAACCAAAACCCCATCACCCAAATACGCAGCGTTCATATCAGTCCCAGCAACTTCTGCTGGTCCAGTGTAAGCAGATTAACTACTTAATTATTACATTACAATTAACTAAGATTTGATCACACTAAAGTAGAACAAATTAACGTCACAAAAACCAATTCAACTACATTAATGATTAAATGTAATAACAATTGTCCCTACTAGTATAGCAAGGTTTGCTCACTATTTTAAACATCATCATGCTGTCAGTCGCTATGCGACAAAGACTGCTTTCATTTCTTGACCGCCGCACTCCATTTAGTTCTCTGCTGTGAGAGTGATGTCCATGAGTCGGTCTTTATGTCTCTCAGCTTGAGGTTTCTCTTGATGGTATCCTTGAACCGGAGACGAGGGCGTCCTCTCTGTCTGTGACCAGAAGACAATTGAGAGTAGAGGATCTGCTTTGGTAGTCTGTCTGATGACATCCTCATGAGGTGTCCAGTCCACAGGAGATTCTTTTTGATCAGAAGATCTTCCATAGAGGGCAGCCCTATCCGACCGAGTATTTCCTTGTTTGTCACTTTGTCCTTCCAGGTTAGCCTCATGATCGAACGCAGATGTCGCATCATGAAGGCATGCAGCTTTTTCACCTGTCGTCTGTACACTGTCCAGGCCTCGGCTCCGTATAGTAAGGTGGATAGCACAATTGCCTGGTAGATCTTGCCTTTGACCCGCGTGGACACATGGTGGTTGTTCCAGAGTCTCTGGCGTAATCGGCCGAAAGATGCGCTAGCCTTGGCCATCCTCCTCTGTATTTCAGCATCAATGCGTCCATCACTTGATATAGTGCTTCCGAGGTAGGTGAATTCCGGAACAGAGTTCAGTTTGTTTCCATCAACCATGATATCCTCCTCTCGGGTTCTTGTAGAGTTGGGTTGGTACAGCACTTCCGTCTTCTTGATGTTAATCTTCAGGCCGAACTTCTTTGATGCATCGGAGAAAGCATCCACTATTCTCTGGATCTCTTCAGCGGAGTGGGCGACCAGTGCACTGTCATCTGCGTATAGCAGCTCTCTCACAAGTATCTGGGTAGTCTTGGTCTTCGCTCTGAAGTGTGCGATGTTGAATAGGTCAGCGCTCTGTCTAGACTGTATATAGACGCCATCTCCCATGCCTCGGAAAGCCTCGACAAGCATTGCTGATAGGAAGATGGAGAAGAGCGTGGGGCCAGTACACAGCCTTGCTTGACACCATTGGTAACACCGAACGTTTCGAGACTTCCCTCCAACACTCACATTCGCCATCATTCCCGTATGTAGAGCCTCGATCATGGTTGTGAATTTCTCTGGGCATCCATATTTCCTCAGTAGCTGCCATAGCCCAATCCTTCCGACTGTATCAAACGCCTTCGTGAAGTCGACAAATACTATATATAGTGGTCGGTCCTGCTCAATGCACTTTTCTTGTAGTTGTCGAAGACAAAATATCATGTCCGCTGTGGTCCGGTTGGATCTGAAGCCACACTGTGTCTCCGGAACTACTTCTGGTGTTATGTGAATAGATAGTCTGTTGAGCAGGATCCTGGCGAAGATCTTGCCTGCTATGGAAAGAAGAGAGATTCCTCTGTAGTTCCCACAGTCTGTTCGATCTCCTTTCTTGTAGATGGTTACAATGCTGGCATCCTTCCACGCTTGTGGTACAGAACCCTCCTCCCAGGCTTTGGTGATTAATTGGTGCAGTCTGTTGGACAGATTGTCTCCTCCGTGCTTCCATACTTCAGCAGGAATTCCATCACCCCCAGGTGCTTTGCCATCTTTCAGGCCGGCGATTGCTCTAGCCATCTCATCCATGTTTGGAATCTCATCAAGGCATGTGTTGGTAATGCGCTGCTGGATGTTGACAAGAGCTTCATGTTCTATGTCGCCAGGGACGTTGAGTAGTTTTTGGAAGTGTTCACTCCATCTTGCCACAACTCTCTTGCTGTCAGAGAAGGTCTCCATTCCATCTGTTGACTTCAGGTGAACAGGTCCCTTTTTCGCGGGTCCCCACACTTCCTTCAGTCCATTGTAGAAGCCCTTCATGTCATTTCTGTCTGCAGATCTCTGCAGCTCCTCTGCCTTCATTTCCCACCATTCTGACTTCAGGGCACGGGTGCGTTTTTGTAGCAGTCTGCAGGCATCTTTGTACGCTGCAGTGGTGGATCTAGTACTCCTGGTCTGCAACACTCTCTGGTGGGATTGATCTCTTCTGCTTATTAGATTTTGTAGCTCCTGGTCGTTGGGGTCGAACCAGTCCTGGTGTTTTCTGTCTGGCTTGCCGAGAAATGTTTTAGCTGTGTTGTATACTACCTGTTGCAGAGCTGCCCATTCCTCATCTGGTGTTGAGCTTTCCTTCTCCTCCCATTGGGCGAGAGCGCTGTCCATCTCCTGCTCGAAGCTCTCCCTATGACTGATGGTACGTAGTTTTGCTGTGTTTGACCGTCTGCATCGGCCGCATCTCGTTTTCGGCTGCCTACTGACTGCTTGCGACTATTCAGCTATCTCTCCATGTGCAACAACAGTGCGTCCGCATGAGCCATCTTCACGATACGTTCGTCGTCTTCATGCCATGTTAATGTCCGACTTACAGAGCGTTCATCCGACTGTTCAGCTGCCTTCCCCGCGCGCGCGACACTAGTGCGTCCGCATGAGCCGTCGTCACGACACGTTGACCGACTCCACGGCGTGACCGTTCAGCTGTCTTCCCCATGTACGACATCAGAGCGTCCGTGTCAGCCGTCGTCACGAAACGTCGCCGTCTCAACGATCTATTGATATCCGGCCTACTATCGTCAAGCCGACAACAAGCTCGACATCACTGCGTTCGAACGAGACCCGTACCGCCTGCATATTCAGCTGGCGGTGAGATCATGCGACCGACGGCCACATCAGTTATCGTCCTATTCAACCCAGGGTATTGTTGACTTTGCGCGTCATAAGGCACGCTTCTGTGACTATTTTTTGTTTGTTTTCGGAACATTGTATTTTCAGGAATTATAAGTGTGAAATACGCTTTTCTGCTTGTGACGAATTTATTAACAGTGATGTCTGTGGTACGGTCTTGAAGGGGAATAGTCTCAACGGTGAACGTTAAACCAAACGTATGTTTTTTTATTTGGTTTGAGGGTATTAATAACCTGATCTAGATTTAGTTTCTTTATTTCATTTGTACCATTTCAATTAGGTTTTGATTCATTATAAACATATTCATATTTATTACCTTGGTGTTGTTTCTCATTTGTGGGAATTTCTTACACTGATATGTTGAGCTTAATCTAAGTACGGCCCGCCCCTAGTTTTTGAGCCACTTTGCGCGGACCTCCACCGAAATCCGTGACAGTAGGTAAAGTATATACTACGGGGATAAATGTTACTGAACCACACGAGACCAAATGTCGTCACCTCCTGTAACATGGGCACCGTGAACTCAGCACCCGTAGTTACATGTTCTACGTCTAGCATCGTGTGCCTCTCAGTTGTTTTAGTGGCGCGGCTGCGTAGATTTATGCTGAATTCAGCGAGTTTGATATATCAGTAATTTCGTACTTTGGTTGACATGGTACGAGCTCATGATACCGTTGTCTTACACATACTGTGACATATTCAAGCAATACAATTAGAGCGAACTTGTTATGTTCTCATTATCGTCACGTGCGAATAACAAGGAAAATCGACTGGTAAAACGGGCCCTTCGTAACGATATAATCGTTTCTTTTACATACAATATAAAAATAACTTGGCTTATATTGATATGCAAATCATTCTTCAGTGGTCTAAGCTGCACAAACAGAAACATTACAAAAGAGAGACGTCTCAAGGAGTGTCATATTTGAATGTATGCAGCATGTTCTTGTCTGAGCTCGCTCGCATGTAGACCCAAATCAAGTCCACTTAGCCACATCGAGTAGTCTGAACAATATAAAATCGTCGTGTCCGGTTACGTGTTGCGACTTGATTTTGTTGAATAACTACATCCTGGTTGCCCATAATACGTCTGCCAAACATAAAAGGTATGGAACCATGCAAATAATTACTCATAGCCGACTATCCTTGTATATGGTAATTATGATTGTAATAAATGATGTACGTATTCCGCGCACGCTTTGTTCTCTTAATGTGGGTTATTAATCTAAAAAAGGTATACATATGACCATATAATTACTTATAGCAAAGTAGATGTGGCAACGTGGGAATTGTGCATTACATAATATTAGTGTATCATTTGTAAAATTATTTGCACGATTCAATAACAGCATGTGCATTACATAGCACGCTATCTTGTATGATACTCTATAATGTCAAATTATGTAATAATATCCAATGTTTCTGTGCGATTTAGTGGCGTAGATAATTGACAGATAAAAAATATGCATATTGTCCACTCCGTCACGCCACGTGATGTAACAGGGTGGACATATTCAACCCTAGATCGATTAAATGTGACGGGGTGGACTGTGATCGAGTGGACACTTATAAAATGTTGCTTATAAATGATGAGTTAGAATGAGAGTCCGTGGTTGTTTGTCCAGATTCCGGAAAAATATCGGATTCCTTCGCAAAACTCCTAATATTCTATTATAACTGTGACATCTGCGCGCGCAACACCAGTAATTTCCTTCCGGTTAAACCTTCCTGTTGTCGACTGCATTTAACAAAGGCATATATTTAAACTAGGGTTGATGACGGCATTTGATCAATCGATCATTGTAACATATTTAATGATTAATATGCTCTTTATTGCAAGGCAAAATGTTTTATTTACGAACTGTTTTAATTGTTGTTTAATATAGTTAAAACATTTCGTTTTAGTTAATAGGCAGTCTATGTACCTTGCCTTCGTGTTTTCAAGAATTATATATCCTTTATTTGTCAGCATTATTTTGAAAATTATTGCTAATTACAGTAGCTGGGTTGGCTTTTACATGCCTGTATTGAATTGATTAGTTTCAGTAGAAGTTTTTAAGATAAATTAACCATTCTTCACATATTGCAGTTGAAATACTATAATAATATACCAGATTAAAAACATTTGGAGTTTTTCATTTATTTGGTTATGTTGCAAGGTTTTAAAATACATTTTTGTAAATGTGAAAAAATAGTCACTAAATGAAGTTTAATCGTTTTGAAAAAATCCCCAAAGAAATAAATGACATACATATAAGTATCATAGTGGAACTAATAACTTTACGGCAGATTTTGGTTAACATAAATCAATATAATATTATGTCTGCTACACCACAACGAATGAATTAAGCAAACGTTGAATGACAGCCTAAAGTGGCAGTGTATTTTTGACGCAAACCCTTCACCAATCGTACTTTACTTCCGTGTTACGTTGCGTGCGCGAAAGACGCGTTCATACGCAAAATTGCAACGTCATGGGTGTAGTAGTTTTCTTAAGCACTATTTGAAACACCATTTCCTTATTAATGAAAACACAATCTCAACAAATGTTTGTTTTTGTGTTGAATGTTACGGTTTTTCACTGGCGTTTTATGTATTGTTGACAATACACAATGGCCATTTGTGATATTGACATGTCCCCTTAATTTGCCGCCACAATAAGCCTTGGGATAACGTGTTGTCGTCTACGGCATCAGGTTACGTCTGCCATCTAACAAACATATGACGGCGTGTTTGCGGTAATTTTGATTGGCCTGTTATCCCGCGGGGTCACCAGGTCACATATGCGTTGGCATTTCCATTATTGTCAAAGGCACGATAAACTACGTTAATGCTGATATTTGCTGGTTAAAGTACATGATTTACCTAGGGGTAGTTATGTAAATATAATACTGATGTGTACTAGCATTACAGTAACCAAACGATGTGGTCCGGCGAACGAACATAGCTGGACGATTTCCAAATGGATTGCATTTTTAAAGGATGGATTGGCGAACTATGACATTAGTGCCGGTGTAACGGGCCCAGAGTAGTCCCGTGCCGAAAGTCAGCGGAAGTATGCTTCTTGCGTATTGCGCATGCGCGCAGTAAGCGCCTACTTTCGGCCCGTGTATACACGGGCCCAGAGTATACCCGTGCCGAAAGTCAGCGGAAGTATGCTTCTTGCGTATTGCGCATGCGCGCAGTAAGCGCCTACTTTCGGCCCGTGTATACACGGGCCCAGAGTATACCCGTGCCGAAAGTCAGCGGAAGTATGCTTCTTGCGTATTGCGCATGCTATTTATGCGCACAGCCGGTGTCGTTGTACACAAACATCTCCGCCCTATTCGTATGATAAACATTTCAAATAATACAGTTAGGGAAATGATTCATGCGATAAAGATTTACAGAACTAAACCTTTATTGCTTATTAAGCCATTATTAACGTATATATATATATATATATATATATATATATATATATATATATATATATATATATATATATATATATATATATATATATATATATATATATATATATATATATATATATATATATATATATATATATATATATATATATATATATATATATACACATTATTATTTTTATATATATGATGATTGACAGACGTGTACAATGATCGAAACAATATAGTTCTTTGTATAATGCTGCACTGGCAGACAGCACAACATTTCTACAAATATGGTCTATCATAATATTTAATCAAACAAGTAATAAATTAACATCCAATTATACAAGAATACAGTTATGTTTTTCCATTAATAATTAACTCAGATAACAGACACATTTTCTGGTCACACATATTTATTGCTGCCATTATTAACGTATATATATTAATATATATATATATATATATATTTTTTTTTTTTTATTATTATTTATATATATATATATATATATATATATATATATATACATTATTATTTATATATATATATGATGATTGACAGACGTGTACAATGATCGAAACAATATAGTTCTTTGTTAATACTGCACTGGCAGCAGCACAACATTTCTACAAATATGGTATATCATAATATTAAATCAAACAAGTAAGAAATTAACATCCAATTATACAAAAATACAATTATGTTTTTCCATTAATAATTAACTCGTAGATAACATAGACACACTTTTTTGGTCACACATATTTACATAACATTATGAACCATTTAGTAGACAGTAAATTAAACTGAGGAGATCCCCAGGAAACAACAAGTGCTATTGTGATTATATTAACCTTTAATATAATCCAGTGAACATTCTGACATCATTATTCCTTATCAAATATCTAGACTAAGTAAGTGGTCTGTGTGGTAAGAAGAGTGTGTGGAGTTGTCTGTGTGGTAGGAAGACTGTGTGGAGTAGTCTGTGTGATAGGAAGGTGAGGTGTGTGGTAGGGTTTCAACTGGTCGTAGGCCACCTTTGTCTTCAGGACAGCACCAGCCTTGTTTGCCAATGTTACCTAGTATTTCGGCCCAATGTTTGTGATCCTGGGGAAAATGAACATGTATTAGGCATAAACTTATGAAATTACAGGTATTCAGTTCCATGTGTCAACCACTTTTTTGTAGTGACACGAATTTCCTCCAGCAATCATGGTTTGTCATATCATTTACCAGACAAACCCAACTTAGTACAGTGTAATTCTCGATGATCTCTTGAAGAGTTTTGACGACCTCTTTTCTCTGAAACCTGGATAAGAAATACTAGATTTCATTCCAACAAAATAATGTTAGCCCATCTTACTATTTCTTACAAGTAAAGGTGACGTAGTAAATATTTATTAGATATTGAGAATCAATTTCGACCAAGTCAAGTGGCTGATTCAGTTACCTGCATGGTCCTATCCACTGTGGCTGTAGTTTCCCACCCTTCCTCCCGACATTCCTCATGTGCCTTCTCAGCACCATGTCACCTATTTTCAAGTCAAATGTTTTGACTCCCTTTGTTTGTCTGTTTCGGTAGTGCTTAGTCTGCCGTGCAGTTTCAACATTTGCATGAACCTGGAAAATCATGGTGCTATATAGAACATACTTGGATGACAGACTTAAATGTCACACATTGCCAGTTAGAAGTACCAGTGTGCCCATCCACTTTTGATCTAAAATCTATAGGACATAATAGAATACAAAATGAAAATATGGGAATAATATTGGAATTCTTCAACAAAATATAGCGATATGCTAGGTAGTTCCAAATATCTGCACTTTTATGAGTTAATTGTAATGTAATTAATAAACTTTTCAAGTTAATGACCCCATGCCTATGCCATGGTGTATACATCCACAGCTACATACAAACACATAAAATAATATTATTATGATACAAAAGTGGACCACTTTTACACACCTGCTCATGAACCATTTGAACCTGTGTAACAAGATCATGTTGATGTCTGTCCACATCATGTTCCAGAAATGTTGGGATGTCAACATCATCATCCTGGTCAACACCATCCATCTATATAATAAATCGGAATAGAAAACAGTATGGAGATATTATTGTCAAATGCTGAAGATGGCCAAACAAGTTTGATAAGTTGTTATGTATATTATAAATATGTAAGAATAAAATATAATTATGCTTCACATTTAATTATTTATATAAAAAACAATTAATACATGTATATTGCATTGCACTCATTACACAAGAAAATATTCTATAAAAAAGGCATGTAACATATGATATTCAGTGATGATTATAATTAATGCAATGAAAGAAAGTAATGTTATAAGTACCTCCACAGGCAGACGTGGGTGTCTGTTGTACATAAGAAAGGAAGGGTGTGTACTATGTAGATGCCTGTCTCTGTGTGCGGAGACTGAAGGCCACCTCCTCAAGATACTCATCCCAGTCATTCTGGTAGTCAGCTACTAGCTTACTGAGCCTCGTCTTAAGTGACTGGTTGGTTCTGCAAAAATATATATGGTCAATGGTGGAAAATTTGTAATAATAATGTTTATTTTCAAACATAGTAGAATACAATACCAAATAGCACACCATTTATGTGTTTACTGCTACTAGCAACAACAATAATACCATACTATTAATTAATACAACATGTAATATTTTATTTTGTTAAATTTGACCAAAAATATTTGAGAAAAAAGTACATGTTAAAAAAATTATATTTGCTAGTTATCTTAATATCAGTTTGTTAAAAAAACATTATTTGAAAAACATTTGCTTAAACATAAACCATAAATCTAATCTGTGAACATTCGTTTTACTACATAATATTTCACAATACAATCTTAGATGCTACCTCTCATCGAGTCCATTAGTTTGTGGATGGTTTGCTGCTGTAACCATATGGTCAATGTCAAACTTCTTTGCCAAGTCTGTGTTCAAGCGATTGACAAATTCTCGCCCCTGGTCTGACAGCAATTTCTTGGGAGCACCATATCTGTAAAACAACATTACCACAGAAATGTTGGCTGACAAAATGTAACAATTTAGCTTTAAAGCAACCTTATCTGCTCCAGTACCCGGAATCATCCTCTCAAGCCAGGGGTGGTAATTGTATTAGTAGGAAATTTTCTGAATCATTTGTAGGTGTACTTCGTGACCACTTGCTGTCTTGATTGTGTGAAACAGGTGAATGCACAAAACATCAAAAGGAAATTTCTGTTAGCTCTACTTGATCAGGCAATGCTGCTGATAGAGGATCTTTATTATTTGAATGTTTTCTGTACAATGTTTTTTCTATAAAAAAAATACCAATTATTATTTCAGTGTATTTGACCCCATATATGTTGCATATAGGTTTAATTTGTAGGGGAAGCTTTACATTTTGCTGAATTAAAACTAAACTATCCAGAAATTACATGCCTGCAAATGAAGCTTTTCAAGCTTTGCACCTCACAATCGCCAGACTTCCGTCTCAGGGGATACAACTCCACATACTTTGTGAAGTAACCAGTTAGTGTCATAATATACTTGAAACCATTATGGGTCTCAGGTAGAGGGCGTACAAATTAAACAATCCAGTAATAAACATATTCAGATTAAGGGCACACAAAAGTTCGATGCAGCCTCAAAGTTAAAAGTTTTTCAATTGTTTGGCTATCAGGTTATTTTTGCTAAGACATTACATAAATTTCCTGGACAAAATTTACTTCAATCTGGTGTATTCATTCTATATATAATTTTTTAAAGAGACTTGGCATTACATGGCTATTATGGCAAAAAATGTACTATTGGCATTCAAAAATGAAATGTTCTATAAAAAAAAATTTACTTACAACTTATAATACACACAGCAATATATTTACGTAACACTTACATTTCTAACACAATATCCAGCATATATATTTTAATCACTTACGTAGATTTTTACGTCCTCGTTCAAGCCTTTCCAGTAATACCGCTGGCTAATTTTGTCCACAGTAGCATTGATGCCACTGTGGCCAGCAGGTGGCGCAGAGTGAATATGGCACAAGATCTTGTCTGTCTCTTTCTCATCAGTCACAATCTTCTGGTGTATGTGCGTACGTGGGGGATATACACTAACATATGTGGTGGGATATACACTAATGCTCCAGTGTCTGCAATTATTGGTCATAGTTATAGGCATTTTTTATGAAGTACTGTAAGTAAAATGACATATCCTTAACAGCATCACTTGTAGTAGCAAAATCACTTGGGGAACAATTTGTGGAAAGATCTGACAAAGTAATAGTTACACTGTTTGCTAAATTAGCAAAATACTATATATTCGGGTTGCACATAGCACAAGATTTATTTACTGAATATATAGTAATTGGGACCCAGGCTTTTGGAATCTAACGTCAGAAATGATGTAGCTATACAATACAATACAATACAATAAAGAAGATTTCTATAGCACTAAAATCTTCAGAAAGCTGAGCTCAGCAGCGCACCAATACCAAAGTGTTAGGCAAATCTTACCCCAAATTCAATTCCAGATCGTCAACAGTGATGATGGTGCACTGAGGAGCTAAGAAGGTTAGACCAGGTCAAATAGGTAGGTTTTAAAATGCCGCCGAAATGTTAATACATATTTTCTATAGCCAGTGTCAAGCTATATGCATCCCAACATGAAAATATATATATATATATATATATATTCAGCTGATTTCAGCAGTTCAAAATGTTTCCATAAATTCATCATGGGCCCTCCATATGACACCTGTCTGATGTATAGGTATATAGTCCCTATCAAGTATAAGTCAATCACACAATGTCATCATTATATTTTGACAGTTTGACATAACTACATGCTTGTTAAATTAATTCCACAATAAAGTTTAGCAATATGTTGTTAAATGTTGAGCTGGTTTTGTTGGTGGCCTTTGGTAAATAAAGCTAACATGAGATGGATCAGATGTTATGTATATATTAATATGCTAACTTTGGATCACTGTAAGTGCATTTTCATTCAATTTCAAAATAATCATAAGAGGAGATGCAATGTATCGGTAAATAAGCCCATGCCAGGGGTATTTTTGCACAAAGTGCATATACCAGTTGGATTCGAACCAACCACAAAAGCCGAGACATTAGCAGTTACCCTTAATAAAAAAAATTTTTAATGGTCCAGGTAGCCAAATCCAAAATAATAATATAAACATACAACTCAATAAGGCCATTACAATATAAATAGCAAGTATTTTTTTAAATGTATATTTTTTGTGATAGTCAACAGGGGACGCCTGGAAGAAAGTGGAAGAAAGGGATTTCTTCCACTTTCTTTCGGGGAAAAATGGAAGAAAGTAAAATAATATAAAACAGACAACATATTAAGTTTTTAGTACTTTTGTTAAACTGTCGTTGTACATTTAATAAGTATTTATTCGTCTAGGTCCTCTGGCACAAATCTCCTGTGCCAGTGAAAGTCTGACAGTGATTCAGTCCTCTACCTCATGCTTGCCACGTAGCATTCGATAGCAGAACACAAGCCTAATGAATTATCAGCTTTGTGTGAGTTATTCCAAACGTTGCACAAGGCTGACACACAAGCTGTGTGCAACGAAACTAGAACAATACCATGTGGCAGAGTAACTGTTCTAAGCCCTTACCACCACAATTCTGGATGCATAGCACCTGCTTCAAAGAAGGATGGTGGGAGTGGCGCAGACTCTGTTTCAAAAGCAATGGCTGCTGGGAGGTAGTCTGAATTGTTCTCTGTGAGCCACTGGTGGGCCAGTTCCCGCTACTCATTGATCAGACGACTTTTAGCTATGGTGTCTGCCTGTGTAGCCAAAACTGTTTAATGATTATAATATTAAAATAACACAAAAAGTGTATGCATTTATTTCCATGCTGATTCTCTTGTACATTACTTGTGTTATTTAGTCACCTAAAAGTGAAAGCCAGCACGGTTCCCTTTTATCACCCACTATAAGCCACGTGGTACATGCCACAATGACACATTTAATCCATTCAATATCCGGTGAATAGTGTTAAACTATTAAAGTAAAGTATGCGTATCTGCTAAATGCAATGAAAGGGACCAGGATTAAATGACAACATGGCTAGTATTGATCTAGTTCTCACTCTCTTACCAAAATAACTGACATTTGGAAGCTTCTTTATCAAGTTGTGTGTGACAAATGCTTACAGCTTATAATTCAAGAGATAAAACATTTACTGCAATGTTGTTATTTAATTTACCAAAAAAAACATTAAATCATATTCATAACTACTATTACTCATTCCTACCTCATTTGTAAATGTTGCACAGTTGTTATGATGGGACCACATCCTGCAGGCCTTGATACTTTGTTGATGAGCACAGTAGTTGCACCTAGCCAAAGCTTTCCCAGCAACTTCAACATGAGTGAAGTGCTGCCATATTGTATCTTTGACCTAGGTCTACCTCCTTGAAGTATGTAGACGTAAAATGTGTAATGCTGTAACACAGCAACTTTGCTCTGACTTAGTAATACATGTGCACTACTGAACCAGTGAACAAGAAGTAGCTTAATGGACTAAGTGGCTGTTATACAAGAAGTGAAGCCATTTAATCTTCTACTTTGTAGAAACAGCAAGACAAGCCTCATGTAAGAAGCCATAACTTAAGTGACACAATATATCATTAACATTATCATTAATGACCATACCAATATGGTAATTTTGCAAATAGCAATAACTATTTCTGCAATGCCAAAACCCAGTGCAGCTCTGCAAATAATAACAACCACACTTTTGGTAATTAATAGAGGGACCTGCAGAGCAGCTGTGCGAATAGCCACGTCCTTTTGTCGTTTGATAATTGATAAATGCAAATTGTCTAACATTTGATTTGGGTGCTTGCACTCCTACACTTGGTCACTGGTGATTTAACATAATGGGTATTACCAAATAATGGCTATATATATATATATATATATATATATATATATATATATATATATATATATATATATATATATATAATGTTTGATGCACTCCATATTCATTTTGTACTTTTCATCTCGCCTACATCTCTTCTGATGCTACATCAGTTTCCACGTTCTAATCAAATGACTTTCAACTTTCTTAAAAAAGGCCTCGCTGACAAAATAAGGTCAACATCGTGGGGGTCATGTGGGTCACCTGAATCTGTATTAGTCTCGCTAAGTCTGCATACTCCTGGCACGGGGTCAAAGTTGATCGGGTTACCTGAGGTCACGTAGCTCACGCGGGTTGCATGGCATCTCCTGCGTTTGCGCGCGCATGCGCAATATGCAAAATGCATACTTCCGCTGACTTTCGGCACGGGACTACTCTGGGTCCGTTACACCGGGCGATTTTTTTGTGGTGTCGACGTTTATTTTAGTCTATCCTAGCATGTTATGAAGAAAAAATGAAGAATCAATTGACACGCTAGCCGCCCCAGCCACTTTAATGAAATAGAATGTTTAATACAAAATTGATGATGAGTATTATGATGAGTATAGCTAAGGAACCAAAACAAAATTCCTGTACAAAATTGAAGGATATATGTGGAAATGTATATTTACAATATAAATTATTATTGTAACGTGTTTATTCCACACACAAATGGGCTGTTTATTGAAACATCAGAGGCACAACAGACACGTGTATGCATAAGGTTGAATAAAGCCAAATTAATTTATTGCCCAACTACAGTTCATAAGCTACATCTGAAAACATGTCTGCAACATAACATTGGCACCATCAATGATTTATAAGAATTGGGGCTCTGAAAAGAGGCGTTTGTTTTGTTGTTCTTCGTGGTAATCTTCTATGTGCCCTGGTGCAATGTCTACAAAACTCCAAAATACATTACGCATACATTATCAACAAACGTTAATGAATCTAAATTACAGTTAGACAGCAAGAAATCCACACATGCAGTGGCACAATCCAGTTTTAATTGAAGTAATAAAAGTTAATGAATCTGAAATCCACACATGCAATTCGCAAAATTTTAAGCAACACTAAGAAAATGAATTAATTAAGGGAATAAATATTCTGTGGTGGTCGCACGTGTGGAAGAGACAACAAAACAGCAGAAATTGGTCTCCACATACCTTTCTAAAACCCGGTGTAACTCCACTGAACCCCTTTTCTAACTAAACCTACCCCTAAACTGACTGCTGACCTAACTAAACTGGTTGCTGGCCTAACTAAACTGACTGCTGACCTAACTAAGCTGGCTGCTGGTCTAACTAAACTGACTGCTGACCTAATTAATGGGGATAGGCAAATGTCACAGACAATTAATGATAAAACCTGATCGGGCTAGAATGATTGGAAAACAGTACCAAGTCAGATTTACATTGCAGAAAATCCAACCAGTAGACTTACTCATGGGGGCATTGATAAATCGTTAAAATCTGTCAGTTTGCGCCAAATTTCGAACATGCGTCACTCAATTAACTGTCATTATTTATATAAGGGTATTTCAAGTTCTAAGGATAATCTCACAAATTCTGATTGGAGGAATGCAGAGATAATTTTGTAACCCAATTTAGACTCAATTCTGCTGTTTCAGCGGGGTATGTCAACCTAAACAGGAATTATCATATTGTTCTTGGAAGTGATGAAAATCTCAAATGTTTGGAAAGGCTTGGTGTTATTTGTGGGTATGACATAAAACTTGATTTGAATGCAGCACGTTTCAAAGTTGATATTTTAAATTATTTTGACTCCACAAATAAGGGCAGGATAGGTATGACAGATATTAGTAATTGTGATAGAAATTAGGATGACGAACACGCCTTGTCATGGCTCCAGCTGTGCACATGATAAGCATTTATATATTTTTGATGATAACAGTGGTTTTTTCATCTTAGACCGTGCACATTGCAAAATGGTTCTACATTCCAACCAGTAACGCAACATGACAAGGCATGGGACATCAAAACAGCATGCAGTAAGTTAGCTTTACAACCAGATTGATGCAACTTCCATGCTCTTAAAGCTCTAAAGGAAAACTTATGAGTTATCGAGGCCTAAAATATTCATCAACCCCATCTTAACTGCACTGAAAAGTGTAATGCCTAGTTGGCATAAAACTGTCCGGTCCAGTATGGTGCAATCATTGTACACCTATTTAAATACGTTCTGGTTTCGTAGTGCATGGCAAACAATGTTTACTTCCAAGACAGCATTTTAGGTGCCGGACCAAGACAGGCGAAATCCACTCTTGTTAACAGATAGTATAACAGAAGATCAGTTCCGGCTGGTTGTCCAAAGGGAAAATGCAAATCACTTGAATAAATATATCGCATTACAAGTTCGAACTTTGATTGACAGAACTCTACCCAGACATGCACACGACACAGTGAATGGTGCAACTAAACTAGCAAAATTCCAAAACCAGGTAAACACTTCCAAGGTTAATTACTCAAGTGTATCGCAAAAGAATTCATTCTGATTAAAGGACACGTGCAGCCAAAGCAGTCCATGATGTTGTTTCCCAGTACCTGCCTGTTCCGGCACCAGATGAAGAGGTTTACATTGTGAATATATCCTTTACAATATGCACTTGCTTAAGTTACATACACAAGGGACAGTCATATTTTTGTAAGCATTTACATGCAGTGCTAGCAACTACAAACAACTGTCACGGTCGCCTGAAATTGTTGGAATTGTATCTTGCTACTGTATAAAAAGTTCCCCCCGGTTTGTCTGCACTGTTCCCCAAAATTGCGTTTCGAGATTTGCCAAGTTGTTTGACATGACCCCTTCATTTGATCAAATGCTGATCAGGTATTTCTTTTTTAAGCATTTTGTATCCCTTAAATAATTGTTTGAGGTGATCCCTTAATTAAATGTAGATTGCCTCTTTCATTTGTTGAGATGACCATTTCTATTGACACCCATTCTTCCTTACCACTCTGTCTGACTCGGTCCTATTATCTGCCAACATGTTACTGCTGTGCGTTACCTGGGTGGTATGAACAGCATTCCATATGTGCTCCCAGAAAGCCGCTCACTCTTTCTTAGATTCCTATGTTAATCACACGTTTGTGAACGTCGAGTGGGTGTGAGCATGGCTAGCCATTATAAGGGTGAACATGATGATGATGATGATGACGATGAGGAGGAGGAGCAGGATGACGAGGCCGAGGATGTCGTTGTCTTCATCCTCATTATCGTAATAATGATCACCCTCATTGTCATCATTTTCGTCATCATCATCATCATGAAGACAGCTTAATTGTCTTCATCTCCTTCCTTGTCATCATCATTACCATTTATCACCCTCACCATCACCGTTGTTACAATCATTATCATCATCACCATTATCATTGTCACTACGATGACAACTTAATTGTCATCATCATCATAGTCATTTATTACCCCCATCATCAACTTCCTCATCATCATTATTAACATCATCATCATCATCACCATAATGATTATCATCATAATTTTTATCACATTACTGGTCTTTATTACATTATCGGTCGATTATTACATTACCGGTAAATTTATTACATTACCGGTAGATTATTACATTACCGGTCGATTTATTACATTACCGGTAGATTATTACATTACCGGTCGATTATTACATTTCTGGTTGTAACAAGCGATCAAACTGTCAGAAAACTCTTCGTGAAACAAATCGCATCATGGTAGACAATAGCAAAGTTGTAACAAGCGAAACGTCAATATTTGGGGTTTGTGTAAAAACAGACATATGTTGAGTGATCAAACTGTTCGATTATTCCATTGAAACCGATATAATACATAGATGTCAAACAGTTTACGAAATACCAAATAATATACGGAACAACATCTATAACACCAAGTTAATCATCAGTCACAACCGACAGTCAATATCCTTATTTCTCTGCAGACTATGCGATATGCCAAAGACAGGCAGCGTTTAACGTGCCATATCATTTTGTTTGAGGATCGCACTGTGAACTGCCAAGCAGTCGCTGACATAGTAATTATGTTGACAAGTGACACACGCCTCTAAATACGATCTACGACAAACCCGGCTGTCTGCTATAAAAAACGCACACCCGCGCTAGTTTCAAAGCACGCACGTATAATTATTGTTACAGTATCGCTATTTCAAGTCTTAACTCGCCTTCGTTAGCAATGCACAGCTGTAGCTGTCAGACACGTTGACAAGACCCAAGGCGACTGTGTAGTGTCTGTGCACCGATGCATTTCTGAACTGTCTAAATTAATTCACCTGCCAGCAACTGGCCACTCGGGTTGCGACAGACCAGGACGTTCCAGGTTGTCTTTGTTTTACGACTGCTACGTGTTATTGATTGCTGTCTACACCTGAGTAATTTAATCAGTAGGAGCTATTGAATATATCGACACACTGTTGAAGACATTAATATACAGCTACTGTTTCAATAGTTTACTTATGTATGCTGAACAATAAAATGCTAAAATATCAACATAAGTATAATGAAATCAGATTTTATAGCTCATACTGATTAAATTACTCAGGTGTCGAAAGCACAGAAGGGTTAATATTAGCCGGCTTCTAATACTTCAGTCTTTACATTGACACTAGTTCCGATGTAGGCTTATATATGGTCTACGACCCCCCTCCGTGGCCTAGGGGGTCTTGAAAACTCTAAGATCCCCTGGATACGCTGCTGAAACCATATTTCAATTAGGCGTATTTTATCGAGACCATTTCATTCGTGGCCAGTATCAACTAAGATAGTTCCAATGTGGGCAGGTAAGTTAAACACACTCCAGTAAAGCATGACTTAAAACAATCGGCTTTAGGTAGAGCAACACCTAGCAGTCGTAAAACAAAGACAACCTCGATCGTCCTGGTCTATCGCAACCCAAGTGGCCAGTCGCTGACAGCTGAATTAATTTAGACAGTTCAGAAATACATCGGTGCACAGAAATCACACAGTCGCCTTGGGTCTTGTCAACATGTCTGACATATATAGCTGTGCTTTGCCAACGAAGACGAGTTAAGACTTGAAATAGCGATACTGTAACCATATATGTGCATGCTTTGAAACTAGTGTGGGTGTGCATTTTTAATAGCAGAGGTATGATTTTTTAAAGATGTCAACATTTTACAAATTTATGTTATATGCCGAGTCTGTGTTGCATTTGATATTGACTAAGATGTCAATAAAAATTCAAATTGCAGACCTGGTTTAAAAAAGTTTTATGATATGGTTGTACGTATAAGAAAATTAAATGTGAAAAAGGTTTTAAAATCGATATAGTATTTTTTTAAATATAACTTGTGATGACGTCAAGATTAAACAGTGTTATTGCCAAGTCGGTGTTGCATTTGATATTGACTACGAATGCCAATAAAAATTTTAATTGCGGATTTGTTTTTTTCATTATATATTAGCAGCAGTACAATGAGAAATTAAAATGTGAAAAAAGTGTGACGACATCAACTTTTTACACATCATGCCTTATGGTGTTAACCATTGCCTTTGATAATAACTATAATAATGGTTTTAATGTACTTATTGTATCTATGTTAGATTAGTAAGGTATCATTAACTTTATTAATAATATTATATATATATATATATATATATATATATATATATATATATATATATATATATATATATATATATATACGCTGTGTCTTTCTACTGATTATTATGTCATGGAAAATCTTGCTGTGACACAACCATAAATATCCACTTGTAATTGTCAGTCAGACTTTTTCCTTTTAAGAAGTCTCATTCGATCTGCTGACCATACAACTGGTTCAGTGAGAATAACACTGTTCAATGTAGTAAACTTGGGGGTACATTGCAGACCTTATCCTAGAGACATATGTTTTACAACTGTGTATATTGTGAATTATTTCTAAATAATTTGTCTTTCTACTGATTATTATGTCATGAAACATCTTTCTCAATCACCAACATCAAATACATTAAATGGGCCCATGTGTGCTTTTAATGCACAACATTTATGTGCATGCGTGTATTATGTATGTATGTATGTATGTATGTATATATATATATATATATATATATATATATATATATATATATAATATATGTATATATATATATGTATATATATATGTATATATATATATGTATATATATATGTATATATATATATATATATATATATATATATATATATATGTATATATATATATATATATATATATATATATATATATATATATATATATATATATATATATATATATATATATGGACTTTTTGTCTTAAATAAACATTTATGACTTGAGATTTAACTCCAAACAGCCCTGTCTTGAGCTAACACAGGAGAGGTTTATTTTCAGAGTTTTCGTTCTCTAAAATTAGTGAGTCCACAGCAGGTATTTACCATTTCCCTGTCATTCTCTCTCCTTCGAAACGGCGGAGGTGGTTTTGAACCCAAGTCCCTTCGACCGAAAAGTCCGACGCTCTACGCACGACAGGTGGTTTTGAACCCCGGTCAACTCGACCGAAAGTCCGACTCTCTACCACCGCGCCCACCAATATATATATTAACGAAAGAAAGAAAGAGTATGTTGTGGTTCAAAATAGTGCGGCGGATCACATCCGCAGTGCCAGTGAACGATAATATAAGCCGCTGGCGCTCACTGCAGAAGACGCTGCTGCTATGCGGCATTATTTTAACCGCAAAGGAATAATATACACAATACTTACACATAACGTATAATAACCGAATGATGTCGAACAGTTTAACACCTTACCCGCAGAAAACGCAAACACTCACCTGCTGTACTATACAACAGTATCGCCTCCTCGTGACTACTGGGCGAAATTGGATGACTTCGGTCCATCATGTGTCGATACTCTTGTGGCGAAGATACCTCACTTTCAGTTAGCCTCGATTATCCAGGCTCCGTGCTGTGGCGCCACCGTTTGTCGCACACACCACTGCTTATCCGACTCTCGCTCGCTTTCGTGAATTCGCTGAGAAGAAATTCTGGCCTGCAGAGGCCCCTTAGACCTAACCCACAACTCATACCCCTTGTGAGACTCTATCGACACACACATTCCGAAGCTTTTCAACTCCCCCTAAGAAATCCGTCCAGTACAACTTCTTACCCAGTACAATAGCCAACTGGAAAAACCTGCCAGCCAACCCAGATACAGTACACAGTTTGGAGATCTTTAGACAGACGATTAGCTTGCAACATTAATTCATATTACATCTTTTACGCTATCAACTTTTCCTCTCCTTAAATTGCAGTTTTACACTATCATCATTTCTCTTTCTTCCAAATATATGCTATTATACTTTCTTTTACATCACTTTAGCACGTGTGCACACACACCGAGTCAATTAACCTTGAAGAGAGGGTCGACTCGTACCGGCAGAAGAAGAAGAAGAGGCTTGGTATCGTTGTTACCCATTGTCACCTCTCCATGTTGTGTAGGCGTCCCGTGAAGCGCCAACAGCCAATCAGCATCATTATCGAGATGCTACACAAAATTTGTTTTGCCTGATTTAACTTTTCCATCGATATAATCTACGTTTAAATTTAATTCGAATTGCATCTTATAAACTGATAAAAGTTAACTCTTGTTTTATGAATTAGCCAAATGCCCATACATAATTTCCGTTTCTGTGCGCATACATAATTAGCTAATTACGATGTCATTCTTATTGTGTATTTAGTTTTACAAAATAAGCACTTGTGTCATTACATGGTGGAGGAAGGTTTTGCCTAAGACATCAACGCTTGTACACACAGACAGACGCAGAATGTCCAAGCATGACCGTGAGTAATGTATGTAAGGATCACAATAGCAAAATACCAATTTAATTTGGCTGTGTTACAACTGTGTCTTTATTTTTATTTTTGGACAACAAATGGATTCGCGACTTTACAGGATGGGGACTGTTTTTGGCCAGAAAATCAATACCTGCACCCACGTGCAAATGACAAATGACTTAATATGATGAAGAGTAATGCTAGTGTCACAATAACAAAACAAAATAAATTAATATGGCTAAACGGGTACAATTAATGTGAGGCAGGTGTAGGATGTTCATATAAGATAGGATTTTGTCCATTATAATATCTGTCCTACATGGGTATGTATATTTAACATACTGGATATTTTATAGTCAGCTTTATTCAGTAGATTATGAGCTTTAAATTGATACCAACCGCAACGCCATAGTTTCCAAAATAAAAAATTACATTTTCACCCCAAAGTTGAAATTTTTTTTATATAATTTATGATGCTATGGCAAATAGTTTTTTGTCAAGATTTCATGCTGTCGCAAGTGTACGGCGGAATTTATGAACGGAAGTGATTTCAACCCAATTGCCTATGCAGTCTATAATAGTTCTCACGCACCTAGCCTCTTTGTGACAAACGCACACATTGGAAACTAGGGAACTTTGAAACATTGGAAACATTTGAAAACATCTGAACATTGGATACTAGGGAACTGGTATTTTACAACTATCCTGAAAAATTGCTTTGTACTATTTATTTCCAACTTGAGTCCAATTTTGACCTAATGCTTCTGGACTACGTACAGTACTAATTCACAGGTTGAACCCCTCGGTGATGGTTTTCTACTTGTTAACCGATTTGAGCGTGGTGTCAATCACTTCGTGGCACTTCTCTGGAATCCGGGCCTACCCAATGTTCGTCATTACAAAGATTCAATAATTTCTGTCACAATGAAAAGTACGGTTTGTATCCAGGCGTAGCCTCAATTATCCAGGCTCTGTGCTGTGGCGCCAACGTTTGCCGCGCACATCGTCGCCTGGAATCAATGCGCACTTTTCATTGTGGCGAAAATTATGTATGGGCATTGGGCTAATTCATAAAACAAGAGTTAACTTTTATTAGTTTATACGATGCAATTCGAAATAAATTTAAACTTAGATTATATGGACGGAAAAGTTAAATCAGGCACAAATTGTTGTGTAGCATCTCGATAATGATGCTGATTGGCTGTTGGCGCTTCACGGGACGCCTACACAACATGGAGAGGTGACAGTGGGTAACAACGAGACCAAGCCTCTTCTTCTTCTTCTGCCGGGTACGAGTCGACCCTCTCTCCAAGGTTAATTGACTCGGTGTGTGTGCACACGTGCTAAAGTGATGTAAAAGAAAGTACAATAACATATATTTGGAAGAAAGAGAAAAGATGATAGCATAAAAGATGCAATATGAATTAATGTTGCAAGCTAATCCTCTGTCTAAAGATCTCCAAACTGTGTGCTGTAGCTGGGTTGGCTGGCAGGTTTTTCCAGTTAGCTATTGTACTGGGTAAGAAGTTGTACTGGACGGATTTCTTAGGGGGAGTTGAAAAGCTTCGGAATGCGTGTGTCGAGAGAGTCTCACAAGGGGTATGAGTTGGGGGGTTAGGTCTAAGGCGCCTCTGCAGGCCAGAATCTCAGCACGGAGCCTGGATAATCGAGGCTAACTGAGAGTGAGGTATCTTCGCCACAAGAGTGGCGCCACATGATGGACTGAAGTCATCCAATTTCGCCCAGTAGCCACGAGGAGGCGATACTGTTGTATACTATGTGAGTGTTTGCGTTTTCTGCGGGTAAGGTGTTAAACTGTTCGACATCATTCGGTTATTATACGTTATGTGTAAGTATTGTGTATGTTATTCCTTTGCGGTTAAAATAATGCCGCGTAGCAGCAGCGTCTTCTGCAGTGAGCGCCAGCACCTTATATTTTCGTTCACTGGCACTGCGGATGCAATCCGCCGCACTATTTTGAACCACACAACATACTCTTTCTTTCTTTCGTTAATATATATATATATATTGGTGGGCGCGGTGGTAGAGAGTCGGACTTTCGGTCGAGTTGACCGGGGTTCAAAACCACCTGTCGTACGTAGAGCGTCGGACTTTTCGGTCGAAGGGACTTGGGTTCAAAACCACCTCCGCCGTTTCGAAGCAAAGAGAATGACAGGGAAATGGAAAATACCTGCTGTGCACTCACTAATTCTAGAGAACGAAAACTCTGAAAATAAACCTCTCCTGTTAGCTCAAGACGGCTGTTTGGAGTTAAATGTCATAAGTCATAAATGTTTATTTAAGACAAAAAGTCCATAATATATATATATATATATACATATATTTTTATATATATATATATATATATATATATATATATATATATATATATATATATATATATACATACATACATACATACATAATACACGCATGCACATAAATGTTGTGCATTAAAAGCACACATGGGCCCATTTAATGTATTTGATGTTGGTGATTGAGAAAGATGTTTCATGACATAATAATCAGTAGAAAGACAAATTATTTAGAAATAATTCACAATATACACAGAAAGTCCATAATATATATATATATATATATATATATATATATATATATATATATATATATATATATATATATATATATGTATATGCATATACGTATATACATATATGTATGTATATATATATATATATATATATATATATATATATATATATATAAATGTATTTGATGGTGACGATTGAGAAAGATTGCAGTTTAGCCTTATAAGTAAGTTGAGGCAAATGTCAAGGCTGTTTCAAACAATGGATGTGACCCAATTGAGAGTAAAACACGCCAAAGGTACGCGTGTTTTCTCATTCAAAACAGCATATTTTACACAATTGTAACCAGAAAATATTATTATGCAGTAATAAATTGTATTCTAGAAATCATGTGAAGTAATGTTATGATTTATTTAAAGATGTCAACATTTTACAAATTTATTTTATATGCCGAGTCTGTGTTGTATTTGATATTGACTAAGATGTCAATAAAAATTCAAATTGCAGACCTGGTTTAAAAAAACGTTTTATGATATGGTAGTACGTATGAGAAAATGAAATGTGAAAAAGGTTTTAAAATCGATATAGTATTTTTTTAAATATCATTTGTGATGACATCAAGATTAAAGTGTTATTGCCAAGTCGGTGTTGCATTTGATATTGACTACAAATGCCAATAAAAATTGAAATTGAGGATTTGTTTTTTTCATTATATATTAGCAGCAGTACAATGAGAAATTAAAATGTGAAAAAAGTGTGAAGACATCAACTTTTTACACATCATGCCTTATGGTATTAACCATTGCCTTTGATAATAACTATAATAATGGTTTTAATGTACTTATTGTATCCATGTTAGATTAGTAAGGTATTATTAACTTTATTAATAATATATAGTCGCCAGGTTTTTTTAGCAGTGAGAATTGACATTCGTTTCATAACTGTTAAATATTTCATATTACAAATTGTAAACCGGTTTGAAATAAAACTAACATTTTATTAGTAGATATACGTGGTGTTGTATTGTTTATATGCTTTGGGGCTATCATTTGATAACAGTTACGAAGCGAATGTCAATTCCAACTGCTAAAAAAACATGGCGACTGCCACTGGAGCCATGTCATGGCTGCTCAAAATGAAAAGCGTAAGGTATTGTCACTGACATACATACTTATGTTATGTGACTGCTTGTTTTGTCAGGTACGCTGACATGGCACTCGCCATTGTGCTGTAAATGCCCTGAGTATCGAAGAGTAACATGGCAATAGCATGCATAGCAAGCACCTTTCCAGTGATTATAAGACAGCAGTGTACAAGTTACTTTAATTAAAAGTAAATATATATATATATATATATATATATATATATATATATATAATTAAAAGTTAATAATCGATAAAAGACAATGTCAGTGGTCTATTTGATGATTACATGTGGTGCCCCATCCATCCCAACTCAACTCTCATGACAATAGTGCACAAAACACAATATTTTTTTGAAGAGTATATATATTTTAGTACATGATGGAATCTTGGAATGAATGCATTGGCATACACAAAATGAGGTAGAAATGTCGACCGGTTTATATTTAGGTCTGGTTCTACAGGTCACAAACAGCTAGTATGTTACTATTAGGCTCAGCAATGGCCAAGACTGGGGTGAATTAAAAAATGAATTGGAATTATTCAATTCAATCCTTGAATTTGAACTGGAATTGGAATCAAAAGATTTTCACCAAGCTGAATTTGAATTTGAATTGAAAGATTTTGAGTAAGTTGAATTGTAGTTGAAAGAAAATGAATTGAACCTTATTTTCTTGTGCTGGTGCGATCTGATGTTATTTCCAATGTGGTCCTCAATCCAACCCTAGAATTGTTAATGAAAGTCTTTGTAGCTGCTAAACATACATTTGTACACCATTTGAAGATCTGAGGAGAGAACATGTGTGTCCAAATTTGAACAAAGGGTCTGCATGGCAATGTTACCATGTGGCAATTGGAAAAAAGAACTCAGAAGTTCTGCTCAAATCAAACCATGGTGGGGTGTGATGAGCTTACTTTGAATTCAGTACAGGTTGCAGCTCCTGCACTGAGATAACATTCGTTGTCTGCCTGCCTGCACACATATGAAACCATGCCCTTTGTGTGTGCTAAGAATGTGTGAAGCCATAGCCACCCCAATGGGGCATCCCAACAAGTATTTTTTTTTATTTGAATTTTTATGTGACTTGTATTTTTTTTTTAAATTAATCACCTTCATTCACGGAAAATTTCAAAACTACTCACTAAAACAGTTTGAAAAATTAATGGATTTTGAAAGATAAGTTGCCACTCCTCCGCTTCTATTTTCTCGGCGAACATGCACAGCTTCTTCGTACCCCTGTAATGGAAAACAGTTGACATTTAGGCCTTTGACCCAAGTTTCATTGATGACAATGACGTACAATGGATGTCTCGGTATATGTAAATAATCTTTAATAGAGCAGTTAGCATGTCTAGTTCTACTCTATGCACAAGCAAAGTTGCTACGTCGTGTAATTATTAAACATACAGGTGTATTTTAATCAACTTCCTACCAAAAATGTAATGTTGAGTAAAAAATATTGCTCTGTAACTTTTATTAGGCCTGCATAATCCAGTCTTATACAGTAAATAACAACTAACTTTGAATATTCTCCCAGGCTTCCATCACTAAAAACATACAATAAATAACACCTAACTTTCATTATCCATACTGCACACACCATCCCTAAAGTGTGGGCTCCAGCCACACATGTCAAGTGGCACTGCAGAGTTAAAACAAGCTATGTTATCTATTATTGGAGTATATATAATACAAGCACAATGACTGTCTTGATTAATACCACTATATTGATATAGTTTACTACATACATCTCATTTATTAAAAGTATCCATATAATTCAGTCTTTAACAACCAGTATACCATCTGGCATGCCTTACATCACTAAATAGAGCATGCTCATGCAAGTTATTCTACATTTCCCTTTAATGTTAACTAAGTTACCTACTTAAAACTTTAATGATGATAACATGAAATATAATGTATAACATGGTTAAAATAGTAATTAGCATATACTCTCTATATAAATAAACCAAGATCTGGATTTAGTAACTAATCAGTCTTTCTACTGCTTCCATTCCCATTAGTGAAGGGTGGGTCTGGCAAACATCCATCCCATGCCATCCCATAAAACCTGTCATAATTGTGAATATTTACTTTAAAAAAGTTACGTTCTTATATAGTGCAGTATCCAGTCCTTGGGACTGCTCAAAGCGCTTAACACTTCAGGCAGACATGTTCATTCCAACGCCATTTCGACTTCTCTGGCCATGGTGCAATTATTAGGCAAAAACTATTCATTCAGATATCCACCTCTGTCTGTAGCCAGGTATTCATTTATACAGCTGAGTGAACTGTGGCAATGTGGGATGAACAAAATTGCCAAAGTTTCGTAATGGCAGCAAGAGGATTCAAACCCGGGTTCTCTCAGTTGAGAGCCCAACATTCTAACTGCACTGCTACCGCGTCCCACTAACACTTCAGAATAAAGGTGCATCAAATGATAGACTAATTCTTCATGTTCCATGTCATGCTAATCAACCAAGAAAATGGAAATATGTCCTAAGAAACAATAATAAAATATATAATTAAAATAACCACGGGTGCTGCCATCTTGTGATGGACAAACAAAGCAAAGCTGTACCCTGTCACACTACAAAGCAAGTACTGATCAGTTTTAACCAAGAGATATGTATTTAGCACACACTCGGAGCATGGAATCCCTGTCGTCATTGATATGTTGAACAAGTTGTGATTTTTATCAGCTTAATGCACATTAACCAACAAGCTTTAATTATTGTTTTATTGATACTGGTTAATATTAACCTGTGAAATGTGAATAATCTTTAGAATATCATCACAAAATCTAAAAAATTTCAAACTGCCATATCTATTACTGGAGCCATTTTGGATATATGCTCAAATCTAACCAAAGGCTTTTAACAAACTGATTTGAACAATGAAACAGATCAATGTAACAAATGTCGGATATTTCGGTTGAGTTCACATGGAAAGACCATATTTTCTTTTTTGAATTGAAGCATTCCATGTGTGTGTGTGCGTGCGTGCGTGCGTGCGTGCGTGCGTGCGTGTGTATAGCCACCTTTTTTAGATTTCTGCCGCAGACGCAAACACTACTAGTGTGAGCTGAAACGACCATAGCCGAATCCACTGCCAACGCAAATTACCGGGAAGTGGGCCAAACCCATTGTTTGAGTGGCCGAAATGACTGGACCGAACCATCTGTTGGCACTGACCGAACTATCCAGGACCCAATGATTTTGGTACGTGAATGGTTCTGTTCAGGTTACAATGACTGACAGTAAATTACAAATATCATTCCAATTTAGGTTTTTCTGTCTATTTTCTGTTGAAAGTATGTAGCGGTTTATGCAGCAGAGCGCAATAAAATGTTGAGCACAAAACTGTACTCACAAAATGCATCTTTCTCAGTCAACGCAACTACGCATAGTCTGCTATCTTGGATTTACTTGTTTCCATGGCAACCAGTCTCACAATCAATGCTCACAATATTGCTCAGAAGTCCTCATTTCGTAATATTACAAGGGTGTTCCTTATAAAAAATGCATCTATATAATATTATGTGAAAACTGAAACTGACATAGTTTTATTCAATGTCTTTGAAAGCTCAAAAGAAACTCAGTATTGAGTGTTAATTAACTAGCCAGAAGCTTAGCATTGAAATGGTTAAAATCACTGTCAGTATTTCTGAACATTGTAGAATGCGTGTTTGGTCCTGCTGCTGGTGGCAATGAGCGTGCACTGCAGCCATGGTAAGTCCTCTGCTGATGGCGGTGAGCGTGCACTGTACCTATGGTAAGTCCTCTGCTTATGGCGGTGAGCATGCACTGCAGCTATGGTAAGTCCCCTGCTGATGGCGGTGAGCGTGCACTGCAGCTATGGTAAGTCCCCTGCTGGTGGCGGTGAGCGTGCACTGCAGCTATGGTAAGTCCCCTGCTGGTGGCGGTGAGCGTGCACTGCAGCTATGGTAAGTTCCCTGCTGGTGGTGGTGAGCGTGCACTGCAGCTATGGTAAGTCCCCTGCTGGTGGCGGTGAGCGTGCACTGCAGCTATGGTAAGTCCCCTGCTGGTGGCGGTGAGCGTGCACTGCAGCTATGGTAAGTCCCCTGCTGATGGCGGTGAGCGTGCGCTGCAGCTATGGTAAGTCCCCTGCTGGTGGCGATGAGCGTGCACTGCAGCTATGGTAAGTCCCCTGCTGATGGCGGTGAGCGTGCACTGCAGCTATGGTAAGTCCCCTGCTGATAGCGGTGAGCGTGCAATGCAGCTATGGTAAGTCCCCTGCTGGTGGCGGTGAGCGTGCACTGCAGCTATGGTAAGTCCCCTGCTGATGGCGGTGAGCGTGCACTGCAGCTATGGTAAGTCCCCTGCTGATGGCGGTGAGCGTGCACTGCAGCTATGGTAAGTCCCCTGCTGGTGGCGGTGAGCGTGCACTGCAGCTATGGTAAGTCCCCTGCTGGTGGCGGTGAGCGTGCACTGCAGCTATGGTAAGTTCCCTGCTGGTGGTGGTGAGCGTGCACTGCAGCTATGGTAAGTCCCCTGCTGATAGCGGTGAGCGTGCAATGCAGCTATGGTAAGTCCCCTGCTGGTGGCGGTGAGCGTGCACTGCAGCTATGGTAAGTCCCCTGCTGATGGCGGTGAGCGTGCACTGCAGCTATGGTAAGTCCCCTGCAGGTGGTGGTGAGCGTGCACTGCAGCTATGGTAAGTCCCCTGCAGGTGGTGGTGAGCGTGCACTGCAGCCATGGTAAGTCCCCTACCGGGGGTGTTGATTCATATTTGTTTCATTCTATCGATTGATATTAAATGCCGTACACGACTTAATGAGTGTACATTACGCTTGAAAAAAAATTGGGCCATGAAAACATTTCAAAGGAATCTGTTCTTATAAGCATACACCAAAAATTGTTTCTGTAGACAATAAGGTAACTGTTTAACTAGTGGTGACATTTGGTGACTAGTGTAGAACAACTGAAAAGTGGTGCCAACTGTTTAACACCAGATGGCGACACTATTCAGTTGTTCCCCACTACTCAAGTTACAATAATTATGGATCCTGTTGATTAAAAAAGGAAGTGTACACTAATAAGGTCATGTACGCTTAATAGGTCGAATACGGTATGTACATGTTGTAAAAGTGGGTTGAAGAGGGATAACATAAGTGTGGTGTCACAGTGAACAATATGGTGTCACAATGAAGAGTGTGGTGTCACTGTGAACAATGTGGTGTCACAATGAAGAGTGTGGTATCACAGTGAACAATGTGGTGTCACAATGAAGAGTGTGGTGTCACAGTGAACAATGTGGTGTCACAATGAACAGTGTGGTGTCACAGTGAACAATGTGGTGTCACAATGAACAGTGTGGTGTCACAGTGAACAATGTGGTGTCACAATGAAGAGTGTGGTGTCACAATGAACAGTGTGGTGTCACAATGAACAGTGTGGTGTCACAATGAACAGTGTGGTGTCACAATGAAGAGTGGTGTCACAATGAACAGTGTGGTATCACAATGAAGAGTGTGGTGTCACAATGAACAGTGTGGTGTCACAATGAACAATGTGGTGTCACAATGAAGAGTGTGATGTCACAATGAACAGTATCACCAGTAGGACATACGTTATTATTCTTAACGTATTGACTTGGAAGATGATATAACACGCAAGTTAATAAAATTTGTAGACGACAATTTAAGTGTATAGAAAAGTTGCAAATGATGCAGATAAACAAATTATGCAAGATAATCTAGACAAATTGGTTAGATGATCTGAAAAAATTACAGATCTCATTAAATTTTAGGAGTATTTTATTCATGATTATAACATGTTTTGAATGGATGTTTTTTAACCAACTACTAAAAAATTCAGTATTACAGTGTCCCGTAAAATAGTCGTTCTCTTAACCAGTGAACATTGCCATATATTTCCTGTTGACTAAAAGTTGAGTTACTTTCACAGTTGTCGAAATTTACCTGTTCACACTAATGGGGCAGAGGAAGTGAAGGCTCGCTTACTAAATTTTAAAATGTTGATTGCATGTGAAATATGACTACCATTGTATCATGCAGCACCAAGCACCAAGCAATTCATATTATTATTATTATTAAGAGTGTTTAATTATCTAAAGCGTTCACTGCGCGATGCTGGACATCTTGGAAATTCACAACTGCAAGGAAAACAGTTATCAATATGGCACCATAGCTTTGTTAGAAACAACATATTTATAAGCTTTAATTAACATAATTATCAGAGATAAATGTTTGTAGTTCTGATAGCTATTATTGTAAGTCCTGTATCACAGCATTGCTACATCAATGTTTTTCAGTCTGGAAAATTATTTTAAGGTACTAATTCAGCAGGGGGGGGCTGAGAATTAGAATTAGTATGCTTTGTATGAATAGGTAATTGTTTGTGAATGGCCCCCATACCCTAGCAGTGTGTCGTTGTCATTTGGTTGTGTCACCGCAGGTGGAGAAATGGTCAGCGCATGGGGCAGCAACTGCACGACGAGCTCCGACTGCACATTTGACCATAGCTACTGCAGGAAGTATGACCAATGTGAGATTGGGTCATGCAGGTGCCCCCCCGACTATGTCTATGACCGTGGCGGGTTCCCCAACTATGACATGATATGCAAGAAATGTGAGTCATTTCCAGAGTCCTCATCTACGACTGCAGTCATAAACATCCCGTGGAACATTTTCTGCAGTGCATAAGACCAGCTAATTAAATTTAAGTAAATACTCGATTAAAAACTGTCAATGAATATAACACACTATGTTTCTGTTACCACTCCATCCTCAACTGATTTAGCCTATTGTGAATCCGGTTCCACAGTTAGTTAAATAAAAAAGTGGGTATTTTATGGTCAACTCAAAAGAATTAATTTTAGTCATTAGATCTGGTAAGACTCAAAATAGTGGCTTTTCTTTATGGGGGTCAAAGCTGATCATGGGTGTGACTTCCATCCTCTCACCTATCACACGACAAAGTTTTGAAATTTCACCAAGGGTGAAATTCATGAGTTTTCAGTGTTTTCATTTTCACTTCAATAAATGCTGGATCAAGCATAAAATAATTTAATGGTTTGTCCGATGATTTCCAAAAACTACGTACAAAAGTTGCACAACCGAGCTAGCATGTTGCATTGGATACTAGGTAGGTTTGAATTTTCACAAAATGAATTTGAAATGAGACGAGCAAACGAATCGAATTGAGGAGGAACCTTTAAAGCAATACATTGAAATGTTAACTTTTCCTAACATATGCAGAAGAGTCCAACATCCATATTCTTTATGTCAGACAATGTTAACAACAATAGTATTAAAAAAACTTTTCCTGTGAACGAATGCATTTCTGGTGTGTCCGATGAATCCAGGCTGACTGTACAGTCAACAACAGTACTCTCTACAAGCGTCCTTTATGATTTCAGAAATTGGGCAAAGTTTTACCCAGACTCGGGATCAGTTACGTTGTAACTGGAATTGAAAACTCAATTCCAATTCCGGAGTTGGAATTAAAAGTAATTGGAATTGGTGAAATGTAATTGGTATTTTCAGTAACTTTTTCAGTTATGTAACTTTTTTCAAATTATTTGCTACAAATAATCAATAATATACAATATGTCGCATATATATATATATGTTTGCCATTGTGTACCATAATATACAGACATTAAATAAAACTGCTCTAAAGTACGTAATTTTTTGGCATTGATTATGTCTATGGTTGCTCTGTTCACATACAGATGTTTCAATATGAAGTTGGTAATTGGAAGTTGTATTTATGAGGTGGAATTTGTATATGTATTTGGAATTGGAATTTATAAATGTAATTGATTCCAAGTTTGATTTAACCACATGTGACGTCTAACCCTACAGTGTGATTCAACTTCGTGTATGCAACATATTTGTTTGTGTTGTACAGTACTAAAGACTGGAGAACGTTGTGACGACCACAAAGATGGGGTCCCGGTATGCTATGCTGGCTACAGTTCATGCAAGAATTCTATATACATATGTATGCGATCATGGCTATAGGCCATCTGAAGACAAGAAGGGGTGTGTCACCTATAAACTCGGAGAAACTTGCCAGGGAAACAAAGAGAGCTCGGACTACAAGAAATGCCATATCAGTGAGTGCCTCCAAAGTAGCTAAGACCATCAAAGGATCAATGCATGTCCCTTGCCTGCAATAGGTCACGCGACCACGGTTCCAAAGTAATTTTTTAAACGACAAACCATTATGACATTCTTACTGCAAAGCTTCCTGTTGTCTTGAGATTATGCTTTAAAATGAACCGCTTTTTAAATTAAATAATTGCATTTCTCAATTGTTTAAATAAAATTGTATATGTTGACCCATTTGAAACAAGTGTATGTTTATGTTAAATGTGTTCATATGTTAAATGTGTTCATATGTTAAATGTTACTTATTCTTACGTGAAGGTTTGACGTGCAGCCCTACAAGCGCCAGATGTGTTTGTGATGCAGGCTGGAAAGCGGTCGGGGACATCTGCAAAGGCTGTAAGTACTTATTCAACTAGATATACTTGATCTATGTTAATTTAATATTAAATGTAAGATTAAAAGTAATACATTTGTGAATTCACTGGTGTCATTACTATTGTAGATGTAAGAATAATTGTGTTAATTGTATTGCCATGGTACCCATTTGAATTTTGGTGTACTTTGGACATTACCTGGACAGACAAATTTTTTTATTGATTTTTTATAACAATGCAAAAATATGTGTGATGGTCGATGCCTGTATGAGTTGGATGGTGATGGTCAATGCTTGTATGAGTTGGATGGGGGGTGATGGTCGATGCCTTTCGGAGTTAGATGGTGGGTGTGATGGTCAACATTTGTATGAGTTGGATGTATGTGTGATGGTCGATGCCTGTATGAGTTGGATGGTGGGTGTGATGGTTGATGCCTGTAGGAGTTGGATGGTGGGTGTGATGGTTGATGCCTGTATGAGTTGGATGGTGGGTGTGATGGTTGATGCCTGTATGAGTTGGATGGTGGGCGTGATGGTCAATCTTTCTATGAGTTGGATGGTGCCATGGTGGATATGATGTTTGATGACTGTATGAGTTGGATGGTGGGTGTGATGGTCGATGCATGTATGAGTTGGATGGTGGGTGTGATGGTCAATGCCTGTATAAAAACAAGGTTGACACATATATCAGGAGGGCGGGTTATAAGTAGGTGAACATTGTTGGACTCTCGATAAGCCAATGGCTTCCTTGTCCACTTGCCATCTGGGCCTTTGGCTTGGATGGCAAATCTTGTTAAATCTTGTTAAATCTTGTATGAGTTAGATGGTGGGTGTGATGATCGATGCCTGTATGAGTTGGATGATGGGTGTGATGTTCAATGCCTGTATGAGTTGGATGGTAGGTGTGATGGTTGATGGCTGTATAAGTTGGATGGTGGGTGTGATGGTTGATGACTGTATGAGTTGGATGGTGGGTGTGATGGTCGATGCATGTATGAGTTGGATGGTGGGTGTGATGGTCGACATTTGTATGAGTTGGATGTAGGTGTGATGGTCGATGCCTGCATGAGTTGGATGGTGGGTGTGATGGTTGATGCCTGAAGGAGTTGGATGGTGGGTGTAATGGTCGATGCCTGTACGAGTTTGATGGTGGGATGATGGTCAATCTTTCTATGAGTTGGATGGTGCCATGGTGGATGTGATGTTTGATGACTGTATGAGTTGGATGGTGGGTGTGATGGTCGATGTTTGTATGAGTTGGATGGTGGGTGTGATGGTTGATGCCTGTATGAGTTGGATGGTGGGCGTGATGGTCAATCTTTCTATGAGTTGGGTGGTGCCATGGTGGGTGTGATGGTTGATGAATGTATGAGTTGGATGTTGGGTGTGATGGTCGATGTTGTACGAGTTGGATGGTAGGTGTGATGATCGATCATTCTATGAGTTGGATGGTGCCATGGTGGGCATGATAGTTGAGGCCTGTATGAGTTGGATGGTGGGTGTGATGGTCGATGCCTGTATGATTTAGATGGTGGGTGTGATGGTTGATGCCTGTATGAGTTGGATGGTGGGTGTGATGGTCAATGCTGTATGAGTTGGATGGTGTGCGTGATGATCGATCATTCTATGAGTTGGATGGTGCCATGATAGGCATGATAGTTGATGCCTGTATGAATTAGATGGTGAGTGTAATGGTCGATGTCTGTATGAGTTAGATTTAACAAGATTTAACAAGATTTGCCATCCAAGCCAAAGGCCCAGATGGCAATTGGACAAGGAAGCCATTGGCTTATCGAGAGTTCAACAATGTTCACCTACTTATAACCCGCCCTCCTGATATATGTGTCAACCTTGTTTTTAAACATATTCACGCTGCTAGCAGTTACACAATCTGTAGACAGTTTGTTCCATTCATTTATTGTCCTCTGTGAGAACGAGTGCTTCCTGATGTCCAATCTACATTGATCCTTTACTAATTTTACCTCATGTCCTCTAGTTCTGCTATCCTTCTTGAGTGAGAAAAACATATTTCTATCAATATTTTCATACCCATTCAATATCTTAAAAACTTCAATCTGATCTCCTCTTAACCTCCTTGTCTCTAGAGTTGTTAAACCACATTCTTTCAGACGTTCTTCATAACTAAGGTCTCTAAGTTCTGGAATCATTTTAGTTGCTCTCCTTTGTATGCGTTCAAGCGTATCTATATCCTTCTTACGATATGGTCTCCATGCTTGTATACAGTATTCTAAATGAGGTCTAACTATTGCTTTATAAAGAGGTATAATTAACTTTTTTCCCTTGTATGTTATGTTTCTTCTAATCAATCCAAGAATTTGATTACCCTTTGAAGCTGCAATACCACACTGCTCTGAAACTTTCATATCAGCGCTTATTGTAACTCCTAAGTCCTTTTCTTTTACAGTAGTACCAAGAACAGTAGCTCCCATTTTATAGTTTACATTCAAGTTCCCATGTCCTATATGTAGGCATTTACATTTCCCAAAATTGAACAGCATCTGCCATTTCTCAGACCATTTCACTAATCTGTCTAGATCGTTTTGTAAATGTTGTTTATCACCATCAGTATTTACCTTTCTAAACAGTTTTGTGTCGTCCGCAAATTTCAGTACGTTACTTGTTATACTCTCGTCCAAGTCATTGATATAAATTAAGAATAATATAGGTCCTAATACTGATCCTTGAGGTACCCCACTCAAAACCGATTTCCAATTTGAAACTTCTCCATCTACTACAACTCGTTGTCTTCTGTCAGTCAGCCATTGTTCTATCCAGTCAGTTATGCTATCCCGATACCATGGGCTTTTAATTTAAGTAGCAATCTTTGATGTGGCACTTTGTCAAAAGCTTTCTGAAAATCTAAGTAGATAATATCTACTGGCGATCCCACGTCTATCCACTTAGTGATTTCTTCCAAAAAACATAACATATTTGTTAAGCATGACCTCGCTTTAAGGAATCCATGTTGAGATGAATTTAATAATTTATGCTTAACGAGGAAGTCCACCATATGGTCTTTAATTAACTTTTCTAATAATTTACAAATCACTGACGTTAAACTCACTGGTCTGTAATTCTCTGACTTATTTCTCGAACCCTTTTTAAATAATGGTATGATGTTTGCTTCTTTCCATTCAAACGGAACAACTCCCTCTTTTAATGACAAGTTGAATACTCTTGCAAGTGGTATACTGATTTGATCTACTGTTTCCATTAGTAATTTTGGAGGAATCCCATCCACTCCCGGTGATTTGTTATCCTTCATTGCCTTTATTTTCCTAGCTACCAATTCTGGAGTTACAACTAATGGTCCTAAATAGTCAGATTTAGCCCCCTGAAATTTAGCATCAGCAACTGGTAATGAACTAATATCTTCTTTTGTAAACACTGAACTGAAGTAACCATTTAGGTCTTCCGCCATTAAAAACCCCTGTGATATTATATTTCCAGCACTGTCTTCTAGAGGTCCAACCTTGTCTTGTACGTCTTGTTTACTCCTGACATATGCATAAAAACTCTTGCTGTCAGTTTTTATGTTACATGCCAGTTTTTGCTCATAGCTTCTTTTAGATTGTCTGATTTCAGTTGTAGCTGCATTAAGTGCCTCTTTGTATTTTGCATAGTCTTCTTCCTTTCTGGTACGCCTATAAACCCTCCACATAGTTTGTTTTAGCATTATTTTTCTAATTGCCTCTTTTGACAAGTGTTTCTTTCTACACCGTTTTCCTTGTTTTCGGAAGGGAACAAATTTATCAATGATACTCTCAATTTCATATTTTAGAATATTCCAACATTCAATTGCAGTCTTATTCATCAGCATGTTATTCCAATCTAGCTGTGCTAAGTATTTTCTCATATCTTTGTAGTTACCTTTGTGGAAGTTTCTCTTGTACGTTTTCTTATTTTTACTTTCTGATTTTACATTGATGTCAAAATGTATTTGATTATGGTCACTATTACCCAATGGTTCAAATATTTTTACATTGTCCACTAATTCTTTTTGTGATGACAAAACTATATCTAATACATTTTCTCCCCTGGTTGGTTCTAGTACGTGCTGAGTAAGAAAGCTATCCTGGATTAAACATAGAAATTGTTGATCCTCAATCCCTGTGCTCTCTAGAGAATTCCATTGTATGTGTCCATGGTTAAAATCTCCCATTATGATACATTCCCTTTACTAACTTCCTTTATAGCGTTTTTATTTTTGTGTTGTCCTCTTCGTTTATGTTTGGACTTCGGTAAACTAATCCAATAGTTAATTTTGAATTTCCTGAAACAATTTTGCACCAAACAGCTTCATCGCAATCTGCTTCCCTTTCTAGTTTTATTTCGTAAGCCTGAATAGATTCTTTAACATATAAAATAACTCCCCCGCCCCTTCTTCCTATTCGATCTTTCCTAAACATTACGTATCCTGTCAGTCCTAATTCAGCATCTGTTATATCTATGTTGGCCCATGATTCAGTTATACCAATTATGTGAGGGTCAATATCTTCTACCATAATGTTTAATTCGTTTTTCTTATTTACTATGCTCCTTGCATTTAAACATACGCATCTATAACCTTTTTCAGAGATGTTTTTCGGATGATTTGATATTGGTTTATCTGTGCTAGTGGCCTCTTGTTCTGCTTGAGACACCTCTAAGTAACCCCCCTGCACTTCTAGTTTAAAGAATGTTTACTTCCAAAAATATTTGTCATTGTACCCAAGTCGCTATCTACTGCTGCTGAAAGTTTGTCCGCGAATACTGCCGCCCCCTTTCCACTTAAATGAAGCCCATCCTTCATGTACATATCAGCCCTCCCAACAAAACTTCCCCATAAATCCACAAATCCAACTTCCTCTTCCCTACACAGCCTCTGGACTAACATGTTAATTGCCATCCCCGGACAATTTCAATATTTATGACCCCTCCTGCCCATTACAGGTAAAATCCCTGACAGTATTACCTGCTCAACCCGCGTCTGTTTTAGTGTTCTGACCAACTGCCTATATTTCCTAACTATGGCAGTTGTACCCTCCCTCTCTACGTTATTTGTCCCTACATGTACTAAAACAGATCCACCCTTACCCGAGCCTACGATGTTTTTTACCCTCTCAGTTATCGCCTCTATTTTGGCTCCAGGCAAGCAGACCACCACATCATCTCCCTTGTTTAAGACTCTGTCTGTCTTCCTAACTATCGAATCCCCCACAAACACCCTCGCTCTCTTCCTCACCCCCTCTATCACTGCTGCAGAATAACTCTTCCTTTCGATCCCCTCCATCACATTCTGTCATGACCTCTTCCCTTCCGTCTCCCCCACTCCCTTCTCCTTCCCTCCTGTCTCCCCTACTCCCCTCTCCTTCACTCCGGTTGTTTTCCCTCCCGTCTCCCCCACTCCCTTCTCCTTCCCTCCTGTCTCCGCTACTCCCCTCTCCTTCACTCCGGTTGTCTTCCCTCCCGTCTCCCCCACTCCCTTCTCCTTCCCTCCTGTCTCCGCTACTCCCCTCTCCTTCACCCCGGTTGTCTTCCCTCCCGTCTCCCCCACTCCCTTCTCCTTCCCTCCTGTCTCCCCTACTCCCCTGTCCTTCACCCCGGTTGTCTTCCCTCCCGTTCCTTTCCTTCCCGTCTCCTTACGTCCTGTCTCCCTATGACCTGTCACCTTCCCTCCTCTCAGCTTCCTCCCAGGCTGAGGTGAGCTCTCCCTAGCATCTCTTGTGTCTTTCCCCACTTTATCGTCTACTGTTCCCTCACCGGAACTACTGGCACAACTCCCCTGTTCCCTTCCCACCATTGCCACAACGAGCAGCCTCAGCTCTTCCAACTCCACCTCTAGTTGCTTCATCCTTGCGCATCCCCTACACTCAAAACTAAAACTATCTGCCTGGACCTCAGCCCAGGACTTCTCACACCCAGACTTGACGAAATCTACCCAGTTAGATGGTGGGTTTGATGGTCAATGCCTCTATGAGTTAGATGGTGGGTGTGATGTTCAACACCAGTATATGGCTCTTCAGCACTAGTAAACAAATGTTAGTGTTGTTGTTTTTCTCCAGACATGGAAGGGGAGGAATGTGACGAGTCTCCCAATGCCTCACCTAGAAAATTGTGTCAATACTCGTTAAAATGTGTCAACAAGACGTGTCGGTGTGATGAGGGCAAAAAAGAAGTTACCTTGAAATACCTCGACAGCAGTGGAGTGAAGGTCACAACAGTTGTCTGCGTCAATGATAAAGGTAACTCTCAGAGTTTACTGAAACCCTATCTGCAGTTTACTTAGTGAAACTAAAGTCATAGTTTTGGGGCTATGCACCTGATACAGATAATAAAAACTAACAATATCCAACTAAAATCAAGAGTATGATGCTAAAGTGTTCCAGGGATCGATCTGGAGAAAGACATACATGTGCCCTTCGGGCACATCAGAGGCATAGCTATGTGCCTTTTTGAAATGTTGTGCTCCAAATTAATTTAATAAAAGTGTAATTAATTTGCATAAAATGGTTGCTTTACATAACGTGGTAATTGTGAACATTACAATTCATTTCATATTAGGCCAGTAATCATATTTGAAGTTTTTTATTACATTCAGTACATTTGATTTTGCTTGCTTGGTAATTTGTTCTGCACGAAATGTGAGGTGTAGGCTATCTAAATATAAGATAGTTTTTACCTCTGCTAAAAAACTAAACACTCGATGATTTGTGTTTGTGTGACTGCCCACATCTCTGGGTATATTTAATATATTGCCAGTAATAATATCAGCAACAACATGTACAGAGATCACTAGTTTATTTCTGTAATGTAACAAAACAGCGCAAGCTGGAAGTCAAATTCTTGTTTGAAAATACTTAAAAAAACAGGCTGTGTCTTGTCAACGGCAACACTTCGGTTGTTGACGTCCCCAATGTCAGCCGTCTCAGCACTCTCAGGCATGTTTCTTGTCAACGGCAACACTTCGGTTGTTGACGTCCCCAATGTCACCGGTCTCAGCACTCTCAGGCATGTTTCTTGTCAACGGCAACACTTCGGTTGTTGACGTCCCCAGTGTCACCGGTCTCAGCACTCTCAGGCATGTTTCTTGTCAACGGCAACACTTCGGTTGTTGACGTCCCCAATGTCACCGGTCTCAGCACTCTCAGGCATGTTTCTTGTCAACGGCAACACTTCGGTTGTTGACGTCCCCAATGTCACCGGTCTCAGCACTCTCAGGCATGTTTCTTGTCAACGACAACACTTCGGTTGTTGACGTCCCCAATGTCACCGGTCTCAGCACTCTCAGGCATGTTTCTTGTCAACGGCAACACTTCGGTTGTTGACGTCCCCAATGTCACCGGTCTCAGCACTCTCAGGCATGTTTCTTGTCAACGGCAACACTTCGGTTGTTGACGTCCCCAATGTCACCGGTCTCAGCACTCTCAGGCATGTTTCTTGTCAACGGCAACACTTCGGTTGTTGACGTCCCCAATGTCACCGGTCTCAGCACTCTCAGGCATGTTTCTTGTCAACGGCAACACTTCGGTTGTTGACGTCCCCAATGTCACCGGTCTCAGCACTCTCAGGCATGTTTCTTGTCAACGGCAACACTTCGGTTGTTGACGTCCCCAGTGTCACCGGTCTCAGCACTCTCAGGCATGTTTCTTGTCAACGGCAACACTTCGGTTGTTGACGTCCCCAGTGTCACCGGTCTCAGCACTCTCAGGCATGTTGTCGGTTTTCGTAATTGCTTCAGCAGTAACCATCTCAGCTATTGTTTGTCTCTTTTAGCCCATCCGACTAAGGTACATTGGGCGGCATTGTTATGGCATGCGGCTCGATGAGCAACAAATTAGGGGAGGGCCATATGTTCACCCTAGCGGACAAATAATGTACCACTCTAGTGGATAAATGACGTACCATCCAAGCTGCAAAATGATGAAAATCGCAGAGCAATACAATTCTCTGCTGCGACTCCGGATAAAATATTAATCATGCAGTACCGAAATCGCAACATGCGCGTTTGCGGTCGAACACTGACTGCACTTAAATTTTTCTCAGATAAAAACGTCGGTAGTATATATATATATATATATACAAATCCCTATGCTGCAGATGAACAAACCATGATCTATCGTAGGTGGAAATATGCCTATTTCTGCAATATCATACAATTTCCTTAGGTTAATTCCAAATGTCCCTAACATCAGGTTGTTGCTGTGTGCAGTGAATGTTGCAGTATGACTGGTTTTCATTGCATACACCACTGTGCCTATTTGGGCAATGGTACACACTTTTCCTTGGTGAGGAATGGTTGATTTTGTTTTTACATAGTCTCGGGCTGTTGCTGTGTGCGGTGAATGCTGCAGTATGACTGGCATTCCTCGTATGCATCAATTTGTCTATTTGTGCAATATTGCGCAATTTGCTTTGTTATGGAATGGCTGATTTTACTTCTCCATACTATCAGGTCGTTGCTGTGTGCAGTGAGTGTTGCAGTATGACTGGCATCCATTGTATACACCAATTGTCGATTTGTCTATACCTATTGGCATGTCTAATTTTGCCATACTACCTGGCAATAGCTGTAGGCGGTGGTTGTTGCAGCATGACTGGCATCCATCGTATGCAGTATAATACTTGGGAGCACGACTGATATCACCCTGGCACCTGCTTCATAATGATTGGTCCATATTATTCGGCTGTTGTGTAGGATGGCTGTTACAGTATGACTGACAGTGACATCCATATTACAGCATGTCTGATATTACAGCGCGTCTGGGACAGTTAATACCAGTGGTTGGCTGTTAAGCAATCCCACTAACCATGTTGTAAAGCACATTTATGTGTTATTACGTAGTGAATGACGTTCATTGCCATCTAGCCTGTCTGTTTGCATTGCGTAATATTGAGTGTAAAATTGTTAGGGGGACTTATTTCGTAATTGGTTGATTCTTTGGCAGAATCCTGGGGTGGGGGTTGGGGCCTCCCGTATTGGAGGCCTGGTGGGATAAATGATCGCCCCACCTTTGCTACTTTTACATGTCAATTTTCATTTAATAATTGCTTTTCTCGATGAGCTAATTTGTATTGATGATTAAGCTATATCTCATCGATTTACACATATATGATGTTTTTCTCAATGAACATATTTGTACCAGCTATTTCTCATCGATACATGTATTTTATTATCACGATGCATTTATTAAATGACCTTTAACAACAGTTACTCTTTGTGTGTTCCTGTAGCAAACAAGCTCAGGTTTCTGCCATTACGCATCTGCAAGGTATCAACATTAAGCATCAGCAGGGTATAAATAATATATATATATATATATATATATATATATATATATATGTATATATATATATATATATATATATGTCACTAGGGCACACACTGCAAAATACAATGCGGCATTTAAAATATGATGCATCAATGACGCAAGGCTGCTGCCCAGATCGATCCCTGGTGTTCTAAAAGTGAGGGTCTGGTCATTGCTCTGGTTGAGAGCTGTCATGTTAACCAGCACGACCAATAAGTGCATGCACAGTTCTATGAAAATCGGGTAACATAGGCCGACTGTGACATATTAAGGCAAACACAGAACCAATGCAGTCTCTTACAAAAGTGTTATTTTGTCAGAAGGAGGACTAGTTTAGTAAACAAATGCCAAAATATGTTACATAACAGGGTTAAAATTTAGTGGTTGTCCGTATTTTGTAACGTAAATAAACCCATCTGTGAACCACATTAAAAGCTGAGAAAGCTTAAACATGATTGTTCAACAGTTAATTTTGTCATCCAATGCCGCTTGACAATAAGAAAGAAACGTACACAATGTAAAACGCTTTTTTATTGGCTGACTGACAACCAAACACCCAATCAGAGGCTGTGATATATATTTTTAGCAGATAGCTGAACACATGATGATTTACTGAATGCGCTGAAAGAAGGTTGCATTCCGATGATCAAATTATTACTTGTCATCGGCTTGCGATTGGCATTTAGAATTCACACAGCTACTCAGTCCTCTGCCAGAGTCATACATTGCTTGTGGACTGACATTCTTCCTACACATTGTAACTTATGAAAATGTGATTGATTGATGAACGAGATATGTAACTGCTTCAGTGAAGTTCTGACAATGTCAATGACTTATTGTCACTCAAAGCCAGATATGGTTTTCTAAGTTATATTCTTGGAAGTTGCATAAACACCAGGATTTCAGAAGTTCATGGCTAATTTTCAGTTGGACATTTAAAATGAAAAATTTGATTTTCATCCCTGGTTGTTCATGTCCACAAGATTGGCCAAAATAACTTTTAATTTTATTAGTTTTTCGATCAAGGATATGTATATAGATATATATGCCAGGTGGGGCACACATTTTAAAACTGGAAGTGGCCAAAAATATATATATACAAGTCAATCAAATTTATATTATGTTTTTGCAGATAAACAGCTTTGGGCCGCCAGTTTTGGTGGCGGACCCCTAGTTTGTGGAAAGTGGGGGTCCGACTGGCCCCCACTAATTGTAGGCTAAATTCTAAACTGGGATAAGTTGACTTCGGACGTAAGCAGCATGGTCAATAGGTGTATACAAAAATGTTTTTATTTGATGAAAACAAATTTCTAAACCATGACACTCATGACTTAGTGTTATCTAACAGTACGGAGCGACCCATGAAATTACGATGCTCTGTGTTCAACAAGTTTTTTCTAGTAAACCACTGGCATGATAATCTTAATTGTAGTTACGAATGGTTATATTTTAGTAACTCTTATAAGGGCATAAGCCCTAAACCATGACTTTTGTTTCCCTTTAATTCTGTCACACGGATAGTTGATTGTATATATACGTCAAACAACCCTGTTGGGGGTAACTGAGGAATTTGTATGTGGTATGCATGCATGAAAAATAATTTAAAAACCAATAAAGTACAAATAATATATGTAACTAAAATCAGATGGAATTTTTACATTTGGATGAGGTGGGCTGGTGGATAGATAGGCTGTGCTCACAGCATGCTGGAAGGGATGAATTGAAGGGAGTCTGGTGGGAGTTGGTTACAGGTTCTCATGACTCTGGGATAAAATGAGCCTGCATATGTATTTAAATATGTATGTATTTGTATGTATTTGTGGGGATCAGTGTTTCGCGTATGGGTGCATGGGACTATAAGGTGTTGTGGCAGAGTTATGTTCATGTCACATGAGGTTATATTTTGTAGAAGAAAGAAACCTGGTGTTGTAAGTGCCAGCCAAGTTTGTTTATACCTGTAATAATTTCACCCTTCAACGTATTTGGAACAATGTCAGTAGCATCACGATAACAACATCTCTAGCATGCACAACTGCTACATCTACGCAGTAATTATAACTGCATAAAATTAATGGCACTCTTGGTTGCAGTTACTCTTGGTGTGTCAGTGAATGGCGAGTGCACAAGGATGAAGAGCGACTACTTGAACATTGATGAAACTGACAAGATTTGTGATGACTACCTCACATGTTACATTTGCGAAGGAAAATTGAGCACATTGACCAACAGTGCCAGGTGCCTCTCTGGTGAGTGATCTCTGACATGTTTTTATTACCTCTTTACGTCAATACTATAATTATTACCTCACTATTGCCAGCCAAGCAACAAGCTGCAGGTGGCAAGTGGATGAGGAAGCCATTGGCATGTTGATAGTCTTACAAGTTTCCATTTTTGCATAGCCTGGCCTTATCAGATATCTATTGATTTTATTTTTAAACTTGTTAACAATTCTAGCATTAACACAGCCAGTAGATAACTTGTTTCATTCATTTATTTCCTCGTGAGAATGAGTACGTTCTCATATCAAGTAAAATAAATCACAATGTACATACGCACGCAAAGCAAGACAAGAACTCATGTAAAGAGGGAGTACAAAGGTATTATGCATCCTTTTTAATTCCTGTTCGCCCTTTATTTCCCCGCCTGTTAGGTGGCCCCAGTTATGAGAGACTACCAGACATTTAGGTAAAGGTCACTTTGGCCCTGGACAGTTGGACCACAGACATTTTGGCAATAGGACATTTTGTTAAAGGACACTTTGACCTTGGACCATTGAACCACAGACATTTTTGCAATAGGACATTTTGGTAATGGGACATTCTGGCAATAGGATGTTTTGGCAATAGGATGTTTTTTCAGGACATTTTGGAAATAGGACGCTTTGGTACAACCATTGAAAATAACCAGGTATAACCACTGAAAATAATCTGGAAAAAAACTGGGCAGTAGGACATTTTGGCAATATAATATTTTGGTAAAACAATTGATAATAATCACACAAAAAACATCTTTGTTACTTCAAATATATTTAGGGGGGCGCGATAGCATACCGGTTAGAAGGCCGGACTCTCAATCAAGAGAACCCGGTTTCAAATCCCACTGCGGTCGCTTCGAACCTTTGGCAAGTTTGATCACCTCACGTTGCCACAGTTCACTCAGCTGTATAAATGAGTACCTGGCAATACAGACAGTAGTGGATATGTGAACGAATAGCCTTCGCGCAGCAATTGCAGTGTGGCTGAATACTTCCCAAAGAAGTTGAGATGGCCTTGGATGAACAGGTCTGCCAGGGGGTGAAGTGTAAAGCGCTTTGAGCAGTCATGTGGACCGGATACAGTGCTATATAAGAACGTACCTTTTAGGAAACCGAGTGGATTATAATTACTTTTTGTCCTTTAGTAAAAAAAAAATTTCTGCGACTTTTTATCATTCCATGAAATGGAGTGAGAATGAATGAGAGCTATGGTTGTATATTAAAGTGGCCTAGCCTGAATGCTTCAAAATATATTGTTAAATAGTTTAACAAGAAAGTCACAATTTTGGCTAGGAAAAATCACAAGGAAATAAAATCATAACATTGTGTTATTCGAAAACTGTGTATATACTAAGTACAATGCTACAGTTGTCCACGTTTTCACAGACAATTATGTGCAGTAAAATTTGATGATTAAAATGAATACCCGCCATGTATATGTATACAGTATTTCTAAGAGAACATAGTTACATTTTAACACACAACTAGTTAGTGATAATGTTTATTACTAATTTATTACAGAATAGTACTTGGTTTGTACTTAGTCTTGGTTTGAATTTATTTAAATATAGCTGACAGCTGTTACACTGTAACATTCATGTAACCTGTTTTATTAAATAAACATTGCATTGTAGCCATCAACACACTCTGACTTAGAATGGGTGGTCAGCCTCCAACACACTCTGACTTAGACTGGGTGGTCAGCCATCAACACACTCTGACTTAGACTGGGTGGTCAGCCATCAACACACTCTGACTTAGACTGGGTGGTCAGCCATCAACACACTCTGACTTAGACTGGGTGGTCAGCCATCAACACACTCTGACTTAGACTGGGTGGTCAGCCATCAACACACTCTGACTTAGAATGGGTGGTCAGCCATCAACACACTCTGACTTAGACTGGGTGGTCAGCCATCAACACACTCTGGCTTAGACTGGGTGGTCAGCCGTCAACACACTCTAACTTAGACTAGGTGGTCAGCCTCCAGCACACTCTGACTTAGACTGGGTGGTCAGCCATCAACACACTCTGACTTAGACTGGGTGGTCAGCCATCAACACACTCTGACTTAGACTGGGTGGTCAGCCATCAACACACTCTGACTTAGACTAGGTGGTCAGCCATCAACACACTCTGACTTAGACTGGGTGGTCAGCCATCAACACACTCTGACTTAGACTGGGTGGTCAGCCATCAACACACTCTGACTTAGACTGGGTGGTCAGCCATCAACACACTCCGACTTAGACTGGGTGGTCAACCATCAACACACTCCGAGTTAGACTGGGTGGTCAGCCACCAACACACTCCGACTTATACTGGGTGGTCAGCCTCCAACACACTCCGACTTAGACTGAGTGATCTGCCACCAACACACTCTGATTTAGACTGGGTGGTCAGCCTCCAACACACTCTGACTTAGACTGGGTGGTCAGCCATCAACACACTCTGACTTAGACTGGGTGGTCAGCCATCAACACACTCTGACTTAGACTGGGTGGTCAGCCATCAACACACTCTGACTTAGACTAGGTGGTCAGCCATCAACACACTCTGACTTAGACTGGGTGGTCAGCCATCAACACACTCTGACTTAGACTGGGTGGTCAGCCATCAACACACTCTGACTTAGACTGGGTGGTCAGCCATCAACACACTCTGACTTAGAATGGGTGGTCAGCCATCAACACACTCCGACTTATACTGGGTGGTCAGCCTCCAACACACTCTGACTTAGACTGGGTGGTCAGCCATCAACACACTCTGACTTAGACTGGGTGGTCAGCCATCAACACACTCTGACTTAGACTGGGTGGTCAGCCATCAACACACTCTGACTTAGACTAGGTGGTCAGCCATCAACACACTCTGACTTAGACTGGGTGGTCAGCCATCAACACACTCTGACTTAGACTGGGTGGTCAGCCATCAACACACTCTGACTTAGACTGGGTGGTCAGCCATCAACACACTCTGACTTAGACTGGGTGGTCAGCCATCAACACACTCTGACTTAGACTGGGTGGTCAGCCATCAACACACTCCGAGTTAGACTGGGTGGTCAGCCACCAACACACTCCGACTTATACTGGGTGGTCAGCCTCCAACACACTCCGACTTAGACTGAGTGATCTGCCACCAACACACTCTGATTTAGACTGGGTGGTCAGCCTCCAGCACACTCTGACTTAGACTGGGTAGTCAGCCATCAACACACTCTGACTTAGACTGGGTGGTCAGCCATCAACACACTCTGACTTAGACTGGGTGGTCATCCATCAACACACTCTGACTTAGACTGGGTGGTCAGCCTCCAACACACTCTGACTTAGACTAGGTGGTCAGCCATCAACACACTCTGACTTAGACTAAGTGGTCAGCCATCAACACACTCTGACTTAGACTGGGTGGTCAGCCTCCAATGGCCTCCAACAACAGAGTCAGCTTTGAAAGTGGCTTCTCAAGTGTCATTAACAAAACAATAAAAAACAACAAAACAATAAAAGTGTCCAAACACTTCCGTGATAAATTGTAATAAAGTGTCAATTTATAGTTTGCTTTGTATTTTGTTCTGATTATTTTCAATGATTGTGCCAACATGTCCTATTTCTAAGATGTCCTATTGTCAAAACGTCCTATTGCCAAAATGTATGTGGTCCAACAGTCCAGGACCAAAGTGTTCTTTACCAAAATGTCCTACATTCGTAAAACAAAAATGATTAAAACAGAAATGTACAAATAAATTCATACAAGTATGGATAAAACAATAAATTAATACGAATATGTGCAATTATTTTATTGTGTTATGTAATAGGTCCTACCCTTGTGTCACAATCTGCTGGCCACCTGGTGGTAAACGTGATGGTGATGTTCGGTCTCCTGGTGTCGGTGCTTCTCTTCACGCTGTGCTAGCCAGTGAATTATGGGTTCAACCGATCTGCGAAGAAGGACTGTCACCCATGTGGCTGCAGTGCGTCATTAGGCATCAGATTAATACGAGTCAACAATGAATCATAGCAATTCAAGCACGGTGCTTTCAGAATTGACAATTATTTTAAAGTCAGACCATTCCGGACTCAACCAAACAGTGAAGAAGAACTCATCCGTTTTTGGCTGCCATGCTTTGTGAGATTAATTAGATTAATGTCAATCAACAGTGAACAATAGCAATTCAAGCACGATGCATTCAGAGTTGACAAGGACTTAGACTTAGCATTCAGTCAGCACTGAACTACTAACAACTAATGACATACAAGCAACGAGATGTCTGCAAGAAAATGTACACTACAAACTCCTGAAGCATATGATCAGTAGATGATAACACTTTCTAACAATATTTCATAACTGCTTTTGGCTATACACGTATTGTAATGTTACAAGACTACTTGTGAAAATCTCAATATGAATAATGGAATTTGTGATAGACAAGAGCACGCACGTTATTAATGTTTTTAGAAGAAGTTATCACTAATATTTTACAATGTATTTCTCTTAAGGTCTACAAAAATTTACCTAATTTATATTTTTTATATGTCCTCACTGTGCTATATTTATATGATGCATCAATGGTTGCTTATGTTATTGTACAATATTGTACAATGTTGTACAATGTGTCAAGAAAGGTGCACAAAATAAACTGGGATACGTACTAATTGCTACATCACCTCCTACTTTTACGACATCACTCTAGTTAACACATATCTATCTTGCCACTTAATCCTCCGCCCACTTCCACACGCATGGGCAAATTCAGAGGGTGTCCATCAAGTGCCCAGGCACCCCCTCTATTTCAGTGTGGTTTTTCATCAAGTAATAATCAGTTGTGGAGACACCATGGGGTCACGGCCTCCTACACTTGTTTCTCAAGACATTTATAACATACATACACCACCCATAATACCATTTGTCCCAATCGTTCTGATTTCACCCTAAGAAGCCACTGCCATGATGCTACCCATCTTGACACTGATGAAAATTATGGCGACGTTGGCTTTGCGTGCCCGTCTTGGGGGGGTTCGAATGAACCCTTTTTTGGGAGAATTTAACTGGAAAAAAATCGGAAATCAACCCAGAAATACCCAACTTATTGTGTACGCCCGAACCCCCTTTTCAAAAACATGACTGAGCTTGATGCTTTACATCTAAAGGAGTTCAGTGTATGTACCTGCTGCCAAAATACAACATCTGATATATCCACACAGAAAAACAGCGCATAGAGTCGGATTATGTGGCAGTGAGTATACTTTCACTGTAGAGCAGCCATACCGAAAAAACAGTTGCAAATACTGCAGACAGAACAATTGGTCGACATGTAGATTTGCTCTTGAGAACACAATCACTGCACAAGGTTTAAGTATGGACAATCACTTGCAAAAAGATGGAGGCACACTCCAACATGCCACAAGTTTTATACTGGCATGACATTTTGATGTGCTTGTTGAGTTTTCTAATAAGTTAATTTAATGATTGCAACCATGATGTCAAGGACAATGAAATATTACCACAGAAGAAGCGTGGATCATTTGGACGCAGAAGAAAATCTTCTCAAAATGAGCTATTCCTGGCCACAGTCTGGTTACGACTGGCACTTCTCCACTCAGACCTGACACACAAATTTGGACAGTTTGGTGCAGTTTTCACCATTGTTCAGTTTGTGTACATTCCGTTTTCTAGGACACACGTTCCCGCTGTTCCAATAGAAAATTCTTCCAAAGTATTTCGGGCAGTACAAGAACATTAGGACTATCATAGAATGTACTAAAACGTTTGTGGAACGACCTTCAGACTTTGCACATGCAAAACGTAAACTGGGATTGCATCAAATGGAGCAAATAAGATGTTTTGAGGGCTTAATATCTGATGTGGAAATTGTCAAGCAATGAAGATGTTAAAGTCCGCCACACATAAACCGATTCTTCGGTTGCCAACATGTTGGCGACTACTTTTTCGGTTGGCAACTAAAATGGAGTCGTTAAGTGCATGTCTTCACCAACAGTTGGCAACATTTTTTGAGGACATCTGGTATCTGAATATGGCGTATGGCGGGCTTAGGGAAGTCTGATGACATTAATCCGATATTGACTGACAGAGGATTCACCATTAGAGATAGCAATAGGAGCTGAAATGATCTGTGTGAATATAGGATTGGAAGACGACAAAGGTAAATGTGCAAAGTGTCGGGGTATGTTGTGCATGAAGCTAAATTATTCTATTCAATGCGTAGCATTTCAAATTGGTCTTGGTCAGATTTGTAATTGCAACGGCAATTCCACAATTTTTTTTAAAGTAATGTAATTGTTATTACTTTTTTAGTTACATCATGTAGCTCAAATTATTTCGTACAAATAATCGTTACAATGCCACATGCCAAAACCAGGCTCTTCTCGACAATTTGACAAAAACAGTTTATTAAAGATTCAAATAGAGGAGATACACAGCTTTAAAATGACACCAATATGAACAGTGTTATTAAATATTAAGCTGCATACATTAGGCCAAATGTCAGGTGAATCTACTGTCGCACCAGTGGACGGACTGACCCGGTCCTACATAGCTCAATAGCCCTATTTGTTCAGTTGTGAAAAACGAAATACGGATGATATAATTCAACATAAAATACCAAACTTAACCAACGTGCTCTGTTGTGAACACTTTATAAAGGAAGAAATGCGAATAATATAACTCAACATAAAATCGCAGTAAATTGAATTTCAGTAAAGTTAGTTAAATGGCGGCATCTTTAAAATTCGAAATAAACCTAAACGTTTTGTCATTTTGAACGCTAAGACGATTTCACTTCTGTATTTGTAAAACTAGCGATGATGCAGTGCCTGCCCTCCACTCGTCAATGCAACGTACGTGTCATTTTCTGTAACTTTCTAACAAGAGTTAACCTTGTGAATGTAAATGTTTATTTGTTCTATAGCGCTATATCTATACAATGGTATTCTATAATGTTGTACAATAAAATAAATGGTATAGTAAATTATGGAGAAACTTGTTGGAGGCTATTTCGACAACACCTGCCCAAGTCCTTAGGAGGCCGGGCATCGTCACATTTCCCGCTAATTCGGGACACTGGTACACAGACGGAGTATTTGTACAAGTCACAGCATATCCGACAGGAAGAGAAACCGGAGAATCAATTATTCACGAATACACGTTCGTACTGCCGGTGCTTTTGTCTTGTCAATGCTTCAGTTGATCTCACAGGAAACGAGTATGTTTTATCACCACTAGTCATTGTAGCTGCTGATGATTTTTGTTTTGTCGTCAAATAATCTACGCCAACAAAAACGCGTAAAAATGGCTTTGTTTCAGACTTCTCAACCCCGCCGCTAATCAGGGGCTTCAATAAAGTGCTAAATATTACTAGTTTGAACAATCATTCAGCTTATAGAAATGGATTTATGGAAAGAGGGATAGTTTTGCTGATCTCCATCCAAAAGCATGACCAAAAAAAACTTTCACAACTCATCGATCAGTGGCAGCTGTTTTTCCATAAGATTCCGTTTTTTTTGCTTGATTTCTTTCTCTGTTGATCATTGCGCTCTGTTATACTAAAATAGCGATACGATATGCCACCACGATGCACTGCTTTTCGGAAAAGACACTAAAAGCCGTTAAAATTGGTCCCTTCTATTTGATGTCTATGCCATGGGGAATAAAAGATAAACATGTAACCTACTGTGGACCCCATCTATCATGAGCCACTGCAGAAGCATCCACGACGCTAATCAATTCTGCTAACTACCTCGCAAGAGGATACGATTGAATGAAGGTGTTGTATTAATTATAGCAACACCTCATTCCTGCAGCATCATCCTAAATCCTAGATGATTTTACGTCGTCTTCTGTGCCTCCAATCTTGTTTATTTCACTTTTCAAGTACGTAAAGGCGTCCGTTTCTTCCAGTGGTTCCCCTCATAGTCTGACCGGGTTGTTGCTCTTCGTGTTGGCTTTTATGGTCTTTCTCATGCTTCTGTTGATGTTCAGTCATGTATGTGCTAATATTGTGTCTGTTTGATATGGTTATGGCTGTGTGATAGGAGAGCCAGGTCGTCTGCAAAGTCCAAGTCTTCCATCTGGCTCCAAATGGTCCACTAGATAGCATTTCTCCTATTGTCTGTGGTCCTCCTCATTGTCCAATCTATGGCCATCAGGAAGAGGAAAGGTGACAGAAGGCACCATGCTTCACTCCTATCTTCACAGTGAAATAGTATGTGAGTTGTCCTGCATGAATGACCTTGCAAACCATCCCGTCGTACATGCTTCGTATCAGAGAAATAGTATGTGAGTTGTCCTGCATGAATGACCTTGTAAGTCATCCCGTCGTACGTGCCTCGCATCAGAGAAATAGTATGTGAGTTGTCCTGCATGAATGACCTTGCAAGCCATCCCGTCGTACGTGCTTCGTATGAGAGAAATAGTATGTGAGTTGTCCTGCATGAATGACCTTGCAAGCCATCCCGTCGTACGTGCGTCGTATCAGAGAAATAGTATGTGAGTTGTCCTGCGTGAATGACCTTGCAAGTCATCCCGTCGTACGTGCTTCGTATCAGAGAAATACACGTCTCTGGTATTCTATAATTTTGTAGAAGCTTCCAAAGGGTCTCCCTGTCGAAGCTATCAAATTCAATATCAAGTTTACACTCTTACAGACTGTTCCACTACGATGCGAAGAGCATATACTAGCTATCTATATTAATACAATATTTCACTATGATAACAAACACTGCGTTTTTTTTTCATGCGGTAACCGTTAATTTATTTGAATTACACAACGACCGCTAGGTTGCAAAACTAGAACAATCCAAAACAGTATCATCAAGTTAACCAACTACACTCGTAGATCACTACAAACTAATTCTAAATAACCTCACTAACTTCGATTTGTGATGGTAAGATTTGAGTGAAACAATGGAACCTTTTAAAAATTCGAGGCTAACGATATCATTGATATCAGGGCGTATCTAGGATCTCGCACAGGGGGAGGTCAAAGGCGGGGCAAGCTTAGTCACCCATTAGTTTACTATGCTACCGTATAGTGGCGCAATAGGTTAAACACGAAAACAATAACAAATATTAGCAAAAGGGGAGGCTGAGGTCTAATGCTTCCCCCCAATACGCCATTAATTGATACATATCATATGTGCTTTTGAAAAAAAAACGAAGTAAACGGCCCACAAACAAGAACAGATTATATACCAGCAAATGGCGTGGAATAATGCAAGCTTACTGAATATTATGAAAACATTGACAGATTGAAAGCATTTACACTTGAAATTAGAATGTACAAAAGAAAGTATAATATGCATAGTTTGTCTTAACGGCAGAGGACCTAAATCGGTATTTCAGTTGAGTTTTACTAGAGAGTATATTAGTTATTAGAGGGTTTTCTTAACGGCAGAGGACCTAAATCGGTATTTCAGTTGAGTTTTACTAGAGGGTATATTAGTTATTGGAGGGTTTTCTTAACGGCAGAGGACCTAAATCGGTATTTCAGTTGAGTTTTACTAGAGGGTATGTTAGTTATTGGAGGGTTTTCTTAACGGCAGAGGACCTAAATCGGTATTTCAGTTGAGTTTTACTAGAGGGTATGTTAGTTATTGGAGGGTTTTCTTAACGGCAGAGGACCTAAATCGGTATTTCAGTTGAGTTTTACTAGAGGGTATATTAGTTATTGGAGGGTTTTCTTAACGGCAGAGGACCTAAATCGGTATTTCAGTTGAGTTTTACTAGAGGGTATATTAGTTATTAGAGGGTTTTCTTAACGGCAGAGGACCTAAATCGGTATTTCAGTTGAGTTTTACTAGAGGGTATATTAGTTATTGGAGGGTTTTCTTAACGGCAGAGGACCTAAATCGGTATTTCAGTTGAGTTTTACTAGAGGGTATATTAGTTATTGGAGGGTTTTCTTAACGGCAGAGGACCTAAATCGGTATTTCAGTTGAGTTTTACTAGAGGGTATATTAGTTATTAGAGGGTTTTCTTAATGGCAGAGGACCTAAATTGTTATTTTAGGTCAGTTTTACTAGATCATACATCAGTTATCACAGGATTTTCTCAATGACAAAGGATATAAATCGGTACTTTAGATAAGTTTGCTAGAGAGTATCAGTTATCATAGGGTTTTTTTAATGGCAGAAGACCAAAATAGGTATTTCAGTACAGTTTTACTAGAGAATATATAAGTTCATTACCAATGACAGATGCTAAAATTTAGGAGGCTAAATCAGGTTACATATGGCATTTTTTTCGGAATTGGTAGCTAAGAAAATAATGAAAATAAATGATAATAAATCACATGGAATGGATGGGATTCCACCAAGACTACTTAATATAAAAAGAGGCAATTCTTAACAAATATGCTGTTTTCAGAAGTAATCAATAATTAAGTGGGCAGGTGAGCCGGTAGATATGATCTACTTTGATGTTCAGAACGCTTTCGATAAACTGATGCATTAAAGGTAGTTACTTAAGGGAGACTCTCCACACTGCCCAATCACGTCCAATCTCGTCTAGGAAAATCAATGCGTTTACATGTCGCGACACCGAGTCGTCAACAACGCCAATGTAGCGTGGACTGAAAACATGCCGTACAAGAGCCAATTGGTAGAGCGCTGCTTCACTGGAAAATCCAAGCTTCTTTATGGACGATCTTTGTTGCGGAACGAGGTCATATCAGACCTGCATGCACGTGTGCGTGCATGCATGTGTGAATGCGCCTATGTGGGGGTCTTCCTTTGTGCAAAACATTTTAAGTGCTAATGTTGTTGATGTCGAAAGTGCGATCTGATAATGATGGCGTTCTGATATCTAGATAAGTGTGCGTTTATTTTTGTGATATCAAACATATAATGACGAAACTACTGAAATTATGACGTATTTATTGAGCAGAATGTTTACTGTACATACTGTTCATGTCTGGCGCCTTCGCGAGTTTTTTTCACTCAAACGTAGTTTACGTTCTGATGTTAACCCTTAGTATTGTGAGTAGAATGACACTGGTGTGGGTGTGTTGACGACATGTCAGTTGTTATGGTGCTGAGAGGAACGTTCTCACGTGATGATGTGGTGACGAAATGTTAGCTTAGAGAATTCGCTATAGACAGACTGAGCCATCAAGTAAAAGCAAAATCTATCGAACATGTTCAATGCTAGTTGGTATGCACGTCTAGCCTGATAGAGAAAATTAGATTAAGGGCATTATTTAAATATTTATTCCCCTGAAGAAACAACTAATACAGTCATGGAAGAAACACATAAAAAAACAGGAATGGTCGGATTGTTGCACAAAGGCAAATGATGCTGAGGGTTTGCTAACATGCAGGAAATAAATATAGTTATATTAAAGAAATATAGTTGATCAAGAATTGACAAATACAGTGTAATATTAAAAATGAAAACAAGAGTTGTTGATCTGTGTCTATGTCAGGTTTAAATATAACGTTCGAGATACGGTGGTATCACTGGAAAACAATGCAGGAAACATAATATCAGATAGATTTCAAATGGCAGAGAATCTGTTTGTAAAAGAGAATTGTAGAAAGTGTTCATTCTCCCTGATGACAATAAATGGAACAAATGATCTATTGATGTTTATATACATATTTAACATACACCTGAAAAGGGCGAGCCACACCTGTGAACAATTAGTGTACTCTCGATGGCTTTCAGCGTAAAATCGAGTTCCCCGTAACCATAATTCCCATCCTCTTATCCGAAAATGAACATTATCATAAGATAAAAATGCACGAACCTGGTAATGTTTGTAAAGTTACAGTAGTATACTTATTTCAGGTTAGGCTTGTCGCAGGAGAAGCAGCTAAGAATAGAGAGCACAGCATAAGCCAACTGCACAAATTACATCAGCGAATATGAAACAGAAGTGTTGAATGAAAACATGTTAGATGCAAAATCCTGGTATCGTAGAAGCCGGCTCTGGTCTTTCGTACTGCATGGTGTCTAAAACAAAATAGTGACCCTTTATTTAACATAGCCGAGTCGTTTTATACGATACATAACGCGCCTTCTCTCCAAGAACAAATGATTTATTTCAAATGTCTGCGTATGTTCATGACGATTCGTGATGCGTTGCGATGGACAATTTATTTGAATAATAAGTAAAGCGTGTCTACATCTTGACAGACCATGCCTTAATGACACTTGAGAATCTACTATCTGACACCGAGTTAAATCATTGACCGTGTCTCGTCATTTAACGCTAATATGGTTCACCTCATGCTCTGCGCCGTGAACGTCATCCATCTACCTCTAACGACTACGGATGAATGAACACTCGATAGCCTGATGCGACGGTCACTGTGACACGTTGCCGACTTAACACATTATTCATGAATTGCACGGTAGTTGCTAGATGCCTTGGCTGACCAGATTCACGGACAACGTGGTCACGCAAGTTCATGCCGCTATGGCAACTGATTCCCCGTGTAGGCCCCCGCTCAGCATAACAAAGTCTTCTCCAACACTCGAAGCAACCGACGTGTTGAAGGACAGCTGCGTAGTTTTTGATGAATATCATGAAGAATACGACACAAATGGTAAGTATTATCATTCTATGTCAAACAACATGAGAGTTTGTACGAACACGTGTACACATTTTTACATGGTATCATCAATAAACTGCGAGTTATGTTGTAACGAGTTGTTCACTTTTTTCATACCATCGGAGCGTTGTTTTACAGCTTGGCAATTAATACAACAGTGGAAACGTCATCGTATAACTTAAGGGTAGTTAACAATTCCGCTATTGTTTCACAACCAAAGACCATTCGACATTTATTTGAAACGATCTTAATTTTGACATTTCCATTTGTTTATATAGAAACCTTTAAAAAAATCATCATCCCAGATAACAAAGTTAATTTTTACTAACTAGTTGATTGTAGTTACGACTTCAGTGGGAAAGGATACGTCCTTTATCGCGATACACCCGTATCCACCTCTAAATAGCAATATCTTAAATACAACAGGCAATCCGAGAAGACTGTGTTTTCTCACTTCTTGTACAAGACCCTAGAACCTCTTGTTTATAATATACTGTAATGACGTGTAACGTCACAGGGTGTATCAAATGTAAATACAGTGTTATTAGTCACCCGAACAAAAGAGAGTTTGATATTACTCTCAATAACATTCGTTGCTAAAATATTCATCAGCATCAGCAATGGCGGCCGGAGCCGGAGATTTGACGAGTCTCTTCCATGTAGGTCGATCATTCATCAGGGATAAAAGGTCGGCTATTTCGGCATCAACGTTTTTGCAGATTAGTTTGTTGTCTACTGTTGTTTGTTTCTCACTGTTTATCTCAGAGTGTGTCCAACATATGAATCTTGACACAGGTTCTTCTTTGTGGCGATGAAAGTGACCAGCTAGTTGGAGACGCCTCATTAGGATCTTATATAAAAACTTATCTATATCCCCGTAATATTCTGCCTTCTTCATCTTCCTTATAAATGCATGATCCCACTCTGGAGTATTGTCACAATGTCCTCTCTATTTGTCAGAATATTGCTGCGGTAGAAATGTAGACACTTCCTGGGCATTCTAGTGTAACTCGCATTGAACTTCCTTTCCAGCTCTGTTTATAGGGGCCAGGTGTCAGCTCCATGAGACTTTCGATGGTGGCCCTGGGGAATTACATTCTGGGGGACCTTCCTATGTTGCATATTCACACGTGATTCAACATACTTATATCAAACAATAATTCGTTTTTGTTGGCGTAGATTATTTAACGACAAAACAAAAATCATCAGCAGCTACAATGACTAGTGGTGATATAACATACTCGTTTCCCGTGAGATCAACTGAAGCGTTGTCAAGACAAAAGCACCGGCAGTACGAACGTGCATTCGTGAATAATTGATTTTGCGGTTTCTCTTCCTGTCGGATATGTTGTCCCTTGTACACATACTCCGTCTGTGTACCAGTGTCCCGAATTAGCGGGAAATGTGACGATGCGCGGCCTCCTAAGGACTTGGGCAGGTGTTGTCGAAATAGCGTGCCTCCAACAAGTTTTTCCATAATTTACTATACTATTTATTTTACTGTACAACATTATAGAATATCATTGTATAGATATTTCACAAGATTTAACTAGATTACCATCCCAAACAACAAGTTCCAGATGGCAAGTGGACAAGGAAGCCATTGGGTTATCGAGAATTCAACAATTTTATCAAATATCTGTCAATTCTATTTTTAAACATATTCACATTACTAGCATTAACACAATCATTTGGCAGTTGGTTCCATTCATTTATCACCCTCTGTGAGAAAGAGTACTTTCTCATGTCCAACATACACTGCTCCTTAACTCCCTGAAACTTTCATGTCAGCACTAAATGTTACTCCTAAGTCCTTTTCTTGTGTGGTTCTACCTAGTACAACATCCCCCATTTTATATTCTTCGTCCATGTTTCCATGTCCTATGTGTATACATTTACACTTCCCAAAATTTAATAACATTTGCCATTTTTCTGACCATTTAACTAATTTATCTAGACCATCCTGTAAACTTTGTTTATCTGTATCATTAGTAACCTATCTAAATACTTTTGTGTCATCTGCCAATTTGAGTACTTTGCTAGATATGTCATCTTCCAAATCATTTATATATATTAAAAACAGTATAGGGCCTAATACTGATCCATGTGGTACCCCACTAAAAAAACAGATTTCCAATTTGAAATCTCACCATCTACTATTACTCTCTGTTTTCTGTGTGTAAGCCACTTTTCTATCCAGTTGATTACATCATTACCTATGCCATGGGCTTTTAGTTGAAGTAACAATCTTTGATGTGGCACTTTATCGAAAGCTTTCTGAAAATCTAAGTAGACAATATCCACTGGTGACCCGTCATCTACCCACTTTGTAATTTCTTCAAAAAACATAAGAGATTAGTTAGACATGACCTTGCTTTTAGGAACCCATGTTGAGATGTATTTATTAATTTATGTTTTACAAGGAATTCCACCATGTGGTCTCTAATTAATGTTTCGAGTATTTTACATACAACTGATGTTAAACTCACTGGTCTGTAATTTTCTGGCTTCTTCCTCGATCCCTTCTACGACGCTATAGAACAAATAAACATTTACATTCACAAGGTTAACTCTTGTTAGAAAGTTACAGAAAATGACACGTACGTTGCATTGACAAATGGAGGGCAGGCACTGCATCATCGCTAGTTTTACAAATACAGAAATGAAATCGTCTTAGTGGTTCAACATGACAAAACGTTTAGGTTTATTCCGAATTTTAAAGATGCCGCCATTTAACTAACTTTACTGAAATTCAATTTACTGCGATTTTATGTTGAGTTATATTATTCGCATTTCTTCCTTTATAAAGTGTTCACAACAGAGCACGTTGGTTAAGTTTGGTATTTTATGTTGAATTGTATCATCCGTATTTCGTTTTTCACAACTGAACAAATAGGGCTATTGAGCTATGTAGGCCCGGGTCATGCCATCCACTGGTGCGACAGTAGATTCACCTGACATTTGGCCTAATGTATACAGCTTAATATTTAATTACACATTTGTCGGGCTTGAAAACCAAGTGACAGCAGTCGATCACTATTATCCAAGAATCAGCGGTCATTGATCATGCGGGCCTCGCGACTGCAAATATCGATTGTAACGTTTCGCTCTTTTCTGACTTCCACGATGTATTTCCTGTTATGGCGACGCGTTCCTAGCAACCGCTCATGGGCGGAATAATTAACAAGATCATAGTTTGCGAGACTGGTAACCAAGTCGACAAAACACGTCGTGTTCAGTTAATGGGGTATACTGTATCTAAGACATTATTGATTGTGTGTTGAGCATAATTTAACTGCGAAGCATGGTCGAACGTTGTTTTCCGGCTTGGATGCCGCTTTATTGTGTAAAGATATTCTCGTTTTATCCCGGCGGGATTTATATATGGTTGGCCTATTACATACTACCACTCGGTCTATCAAGATCATATTATTCTGGAAATTCTGGTACACATATCGAACACAGTGGAATTTATAGGACGCTGAATGCGTTCGCCCTGGATGCGGCCATAAAGTTTAAATAATGCAGCAGGAAGCGTTTCGAAGGAAATCAGAAAATATTGTGGTGGTCACCAATAGCAACCCCTGGTCTGTCTTGGTGTGCTAACCGCGACCGCACCTGGCCGTCGGAGACTTAGAATAGACTAATTGTTAGGCCACTTCAAACATTATACAATTTCGCCGTAACTTGAAGACTGCTTCTCGTTTTAACCTGTCATCCCTAACGCATCTCTCCTGTTGACACAGGTTGACAACTTTAATATTGCCTACCGGTTTCCAGATTGACTAATCCTTGCGGTTTTGATGCGCGTTAGAGCTTGGTTTCCGATGATTTAGGCGCGAAATAAGTTTTATTTTCTTCTTCTTTTTCTTCCTATTGTTATTTTACCACTATCATCATCATCATCAAATATGTAATCACAGTGATAAAATGTTACACTATCCTCACCACGCGATACCTTTACAATCACCATAATCACCCTGCTCCACCAGTGACGGGAACTGGGAGTGGCAAGGGTTAAAGTAGAGGTCTAGACTCAGACAATATAGGGACGTGTTCGTGTGTGTGTAACGTGTTGAGACTGTGTACATTGTCATTGTGTGAGGATTTTACGCCTAGTGTGCATGAATTAAAAAAATTTACATCTATCTCAAAGTGTCTAGCGTTATTGTTAGACATACGTTACAAGGATGCGTTTCACTATATACATGAACCAATGTGTCCATTTTACACGGTGAACTCTTGCTAGCATTGCCTATGTTGTCTCTATTAAAACAAATATAGAAACGAGTATCTTAATGGAGACAGTGGGTGGAATCATGAAGGAATAGTTTTACCTCATCCGTCGTGTACCTCATCCGTCGTGTTAACACTTGCAAGAGAAGACGAGTTACTGTCAAAATAAGCATGTTTGGTTGGAGATTAAATGCGAAGTGTTCTACCATCTCTTACAATGACCTCATCGGTGTAATCGTTATCATAATGTGCTTCTTATATTCCTTGCAGTACACTTGCCTTGGCCTGCTGCTGGTCGCCGTGTCGCTGCACTGCGTCTGTGGTAAGTTCATGCCGCGAGTTATTGGTGCAAACATACATACAAGACAACACAGCGTATGGTGACAAACAAGAAAACACATCGTACAATGACGAGCAAGCATTACATCATACAATAACATGCCAGGAAATAATACAAGAAAATACAGCCTAAAATAGAGACCGGATACATTTTTCTTAAGTGAAGAAAAACTCTGCGCAGTTAATCAGATGGATCGCGATTGGTTTTTGATTTTGTAAAGCTTGGTAGGAGTGTACCACTTATTCAATGGGTTGTGGGGGCCGGGTACCAGTTTACTACTTGTTGCATTGTTAATCCGGCACTGGCTACAGTAGGTTTCTGCGGTGACATGGTGGTGCGTATTTTTTTTTTATCATGCTAGTCGCAGAACCAGAGCACGATTAGTGATAAAACAATGTTAGCTAACATCAAACATTATTGGCAATAAGCAATGCGTTGATTGATATGGCAATGTTGCGATATGCTCAAACACTTCGTACTTTTAACGTTATACATGTACAAAACGAAAGAGATAATTTGTACAGAAAGGGCTCAATCAATATGTTCTGCACTAGCTTACTGTGTGTGTGTGTGTGCGTGTGCGTGTGCGTGTGCGTGTGCGTGTGCGTGCGCGTGCGCGTGCGCGTGCGCGTGCGCGTGCGCGTGCGCGTGTGTGTGTGTGTGTGTGTGTGTGTGTGTGTGTGTGTGTGTGTGTGTGTGTGTGTGTGTGTGTGTGTGTGTGTGTGTGTGTGTGTGTGTGTGTGTGTGTGTGTGTGTGGGTGGGTGTGTGTGTGTGTGGGTGGGTGTGGGTGTGGGTGGGTGTGGGTGTGGGTGTAGGTGTGGGTGGGTGTGTGGGTGTGGGTGTGTGCGGGTGTGTGTGTTGCAATTAATATAATAATAATATCGAGTGACGGCTGCTAAAGACCTGTATTAATGAGAAGACGGTGTATGGTGGTTTTGCCTGAAGCAGAAGAGTGTTGACAGATTTACAAGTGCTACCAGGATTGTTAGTCTGGTAATATTACGGCAAGGACATTGTCAGACTTGTTTACTCGAGTTGCATTGGCTAACTCGAGTTGGACCAGAGTCGTCCATTTTCATGACTTGCGAATTGACTTAGAATTCAGACAGATGTCTTGAAACTTCACTTTGACTTGGGTGTTTTTGACTTGCATTTTGACGTAACTTGCCAGTTTGTGACTTGCCAACAAGTCCGGTGGCTCGAAACGTACGCAAAACGAGATCACGTTGTTGTGACAAAACGAGGCAACGTTGTTGTGACAAAACGAGATCACGTTGTTGTGACAAAACGATATCACGTTGTTGTGACAAAGCGAGATCACGTTTTTGTGACAAAACGAGATCACGTTGTTGTGACAAAACGAGATTACGTTGTTGTGACAAAACGAGATCACGTTGTTGTGACAAAACGAGATCACGTTGTTGTGACGGGCCGCATCGAATACAATAATTAGGAAGTATTTATTATGATTGACTAGCAGCATCTGCTTAAATTTCCCACTAAAAACTACCGCAGACAAATCATAACAAGCATGGCGATTGGAGAACCCAGGTGATATACAACTTGACTTGGAGTTCAACGAGCTGACTCGAGACTTGACCTGGACCTGTACGTAATTAACTTGATACTTGACTTGATTTGCCAGTTTGTGACTTGCCAGCAAGTCTGAGAATTGTGCTTTATTGACCGGTCGAATTGTAGTTGGTTTACGTTAACGTCGATATTGCATGCATATTAAAATGCCTCTTCGTTTGTTCTCGTCTCGTCGTGGCAGGAGCGGGGGAGATGGGCTCCAACTGTACGAGCAGCTCCGACTGCGACTACGACCACGGCAAATGCCGCAAACCTGACCAGTGTGAGATCGGATTGTGTGTCTGCGCCAGTGGTTACAAGATGGACTCCATTGAGTCAGGAGTCTTCTGCCGGAAACGTAAGTCGGTCGCAGGGTTCCCCGTTAGCGTAAATGTTTGATTATTTTTGTATTTAACGTGGTGCGGCACTACATGGTAGCATGGTAAGCTAATTTGTTACTAATTGCATCACCCTCCTTTGGTTTCCCCATTGCGACATCCTAGATACGCCACTGCACGAGACAATTAAGCACTTTCGCTTAAAGCAAAAGTATTCATAGCAGGTCATTTAATGAAATGATGAAAGTACTTTCATTTTCTTTTGGTCATATATTTTCAATGTAAATGTTTTGTTTTATAACAAACATGCAAAGAGATTGCCAGTCAGACAGAGTGACTAATGCAACACTTGTTTTCCAGTGAAGAAAATTGGTGATCGGTGTGACGTCATCTACGACAAATGTTACGACGGGACGTGCAAGGGCATGTGCGCATGTCCTATGGGCCTGCATGCGTCGGACGACGAGAAGTCTTGCGTCGGCAACATGTACGGAGAGGCGTGCAGGCTACAAGCGTTCTCTAACTCCCAGTGGAACTACGCCAGTTGCGAGACACGTTAGTTGGTTTTCCCTTTCTTAACGTTGTGCCTGATTATAAGAAAATCCAACCATCAAAAACTTAGTAACTTCTACACTGCAACTGCCGTTATGTTATTGATGTGCGGAACAAGTTTCGTCAAAATCATGTATCTTCATCTCTACTAAACACGTCGCTAACGCGCTTAACCTAAAATCATTATTTCCCGCAAAATAGTAATACGCTCACTGTTATTTCAGGTAAAAAAAACATAAATATATAATTATATGTATATATATATATATATATATATATATATATATATATATATATATATATATACATATATATATACATATATATATATATATATATATATATATATATATATATATATATATATACATATATATAATATATATATATATATATATATATATATATATATATATATATATATATATATATATATATATATATATATATATATATATATATATATATATATATATATATATATATATATATATATATATATATATATATATATATATATATACACACATATATATATATATATATATATATATATATATATATATATATATATATATATATATATATATATATATATATGTATATATATGTATATATACACACACACACACACACACACACACACACACACACACACACACACACACACACACACACATATATTGTAAAACCATGTCACATGTGACGCGTGTGTTCGCAGGTAAAGGCTTGAAGTGCGACTCAACGACCTACAAGTGCGTTTGTGTCAAAGGCCTGAAACGCGTCGGAGACCACTGCGAGTACTGTAAGTGTTGATCGGCACCAGTAGGAGTAGAGTAGGAAGGTGGTTAGATCTGGCTATTTCGGTAATGAGCTTAAGGAATTAATGTACACATCAATACCATTCATTATTGCGATTACGCAGCTATAACTCCTCTCCCTTGCTGTTAGTGACTATAATTTAATACTAACAATAGTGTGTTGTTGCTTTTGGCTTACCTGTCAGCTGCATTTAGATTCTAGTCCTAGGGCTACGCTATGTTAACACTAGTGATAGTTGCTCCATTTAACAGGCCTACGAGTCACAATTTAGCGGTCGGTAGGCCCTAGTCAACATTTCTAGTTAAAAAAAATAAATTATTAGTCTTGATCCCAGAATTGTGACTTCTTTCGAATTGTTTTTCTTTTTTAAGTCTTCATTATTACTGAGCCTATAAAATATGTCTTGCTGGTCGTTTGTTTATCTTTGCCTACATTATTTAAGGATAAATACTATTCTCTGGAAGATGATATCTATAATACCTATAAACACTCTGAAATATTCATCAACAATAATATACGAATTAGCTTTTTGAAAATCCAGCTTTACATCTTTCTTCTCTTTATCTATGTAAACATAGAACATTTTATACAAAATCTGGTTGTAACCCATCATTTAGGCTGTCTATCATTCTCTTTCTTGCAGGTGATGTCTCAATAAATCCGGGACCAAAACATTTCAAAACATGCGCTTTGAACGTGCAAATCTTATATCTGTCCGTCATATAACTGCTGCCCTTTTTGACCTGATGTTATGTAAACATATTGACATTTTAGCTTTGACAGAGACCTGGCTTTCAGCATCCGATACATCAGCCTGTCTTGCTGACATTTTCCATAGAGTTTTTGTCTTGCCGTCACCCCCGCCATTCAGGTAGGGGTGGTGGAGTCGCATTTCTTGTACCTGAAAAAGTATATATAAACATATAAAGTAGAAATTATTCACACACCTCAATACCAAAGCTCTGAAGCAATATATCCAACCTAAATCTATATTATGCGAGCTTGTTAATCAGTACAATGAAACATTAAGTAAATTCCTGGATAAACATACCCTAAAGAAACTAAAAGTGTACAAGTTCGCCCTACATCACCATGGATGTCTCTAGAAATAGTTGTAGCAAAACGTCGTCCTCGATATCTTGAACGAATTTGGTGACGAACTCGTTCTCCACTTAATCAATCCCTTTATGGTAAAAATATACATGGTGTCAAAGTCCGATTAATATACAAATTTTATTTCAAAATAATTTTATCTAAACAATTCTGAAAACCCTCGCCAGATGTGGAAATCTGTAAACACTATTCTACATCGTGAAATGAAAAGCACTGCCTTAACATTCTTCATTGGATACATTGTGTAGTTCTTTATCAAAATACTTCAAAGATAAGATTGCTCATAACTAACGTTGATCTTGTCTGTGTCCACACAACGTGAGAAATTATATTACCATTCAGCGTGCGATGTAAAAAATTATATTCGAGTCGAAACATTCAAGTAAAACGAATAACGGTCTCGTTACATGAAAACATTATGATTCATTTAAGCACATTTGGGCTGATAACATATCAAAATATATATAAGCTTTATACAATATGATTTTACGATAAAAATCATACGTTGTACCCTTGAGCGTGTCCATTCTCGTATCTAATTTGGTGTTATAGCAATCATCTGATTTGGTGTTATCGCAATCATGTGATTTGGTGTTACCGCAATCGTGTCATTCATACAGCAGCGATTATGTGATTCAGACAAGAACGGCGAGAGCTGTGACGCTGAAAAGACTTGCGACAGACACTTGCGTTGTCAGTCCAGCAGTAAGTGTGGATGCAGCACCGGCATGAAGGAATTCACGAGCAAGATGTGGGATGACGGTGTCGAGGAAACACGGCAGATGTGTATCCACGACAAAGGTACAGCGGCGATCTTTTACTTTCTGAACTACCATGAAAACGACCACCTATGCCGAGGCGTCGTTGAGCTTCACGAAACTTCCACGGGGCGTCGCTATTGCATTTATAACTAATAACACGGTGATGATAGCATAATCTGTATATTGAATTTATACATATTTTCAAATGAATGCATATTTGTGTACACACACAAACAGTTATTCGTACTTTCCGTCATAGAAGCGACACCTAGGGAGTTCCTGTGAAGCTGGTTTAATTGGGAAGACGCATTGGCATAAGTATCGAATTTACGGTAGCCGTGAAGCTAGGCGTAGCAAATTGCGATTTATTTTAACGTTAATCTCCAGTAAGAGTAACTTTTTGACCACGTGATATGTGTATATGTATGTTAGGTATATGAGGAGACGTTTGGCGGCTATAATTGGTCGTAATCATGGTCGTCTTCACCGCAACGCAGTGTCAAATGTATACGATGACCTTTGACCACTTTGATTGTTTATCGAAGAACCCAACAGTGGCGCCACGCAGCATTTCACCACTGCCAAAATTTGGTTATAAATTCAAAATGAACGACTGGTGGAATGGCATAAAGGATTGGTTGGCTGGACAACGTCATTGTTGTAGATATACGTGCGTGCTTGCGTGCGTGCGTGCGTGTGGACTTACGTGCGTGCGTGCGTGCGTGCGTGCGTGCGTGCGTGCGTGCGTGCGTGCGTGCGTGCGTGCGTGCGTGCGTGCGTGCGTGCGTGTACCAATTGCTCCACTTATACATACTTATCACAATGTGTAACAATAAATTTACTGATTTGATTGAACTGCAGCTACAACGAACATTGCGCAAATGGGCGAGTGCAACACCAATTTCTACGACACGTCGGCCAAGATCTGCGGAGACTACCTCTACTGCAGCGCGTGTCCGGACTGGGCCAACGAGTGGCAGAACAACACCAAGTGTATCTCCGGTGAGTGACGACCGCCACTATCTTCATATCTGTCAACTCTCTGAGACTCACATGTTTGCATTAAATGTCACAGTCTCACGGCAAAGATTTTAAATCTTCCGCATATTTTCATAATCTTTAGCAATGAAAAGTATGAAACAAAATGTCCCCTTCTTTGTGAAAATGAGACACATAAACGTGGATCTCAGTTAATTTGACCAATAGTATAATTTGCTGAATAACGCACGAAGCACAGTCAGTGATTGGTCAAAAGTTGAGCAACAACCAATAAATGTCATGTTGTGCAACAACCAATGAGATGTCATGTTAGAATGCAATGTAAACAAAGTAGGACATTAGCACGTGTTAAAGATGAGCGACACAAACAGCTAAATTGGATCGAATGGGCAAACGTCTGAAAAAACGTATTGTTATTTAGGAAATATAAACCGCTTGTCGGTTGTCCTCCACGTTAATTACGTTGTTGTAATTTAAGGAGTTCAAGGGTAGTGTTACACTAGGGTTAGTAGATAAGCCTTGTCCCAGAGAGAGGGAAGGTAGAAGAAGAAGGGTTGGTATTATGGTGAGGATAAGGGTTATGGTTAAAGTTTGGGTTTGGGCTGGGACCTATAACATTGGTTGTTCCCGACTGTCGATGCTCGGCTACGTTAGAACACCTAACTGTAATTTATGACATGCTGGAGTAAAGACAGTGGTGCCACACGGTGGGCCGAAAAACAATCAAGTTATCGGTGAAGCGAGCATTAATGTTGATGCTATCTGCCGTAGGCCCGATAGTTAACGTGGCAAGCGACAACGGCGAATTTGTGCGTGCACCAACATATGTTTATTTATATTAAATCTGTTCACTGATGTTGATTTCTATACTCGTTTGCTCGAGTATAGAAATGGTGAGATTTTTTGTAAGTGTGTCATTTCGTGTGATTTTCTCTACTGAGCGTGTATGTGACCGACACGGCACACAAAAAACCTTCCCTTCTCCAACAGAGGGCACAATGTGACCGTCAGCTTCAAACCGATCCTCCAAGTGGGCTATGCGTCAACTGACATGTTGCTGTACGACAAATGCAATACTGTTTTCGCAGTTCGGAAATTTGATTATTGATGTTTTTTTTTACTTTATCTTCGTTTGTTTCATTATACATATATGTAGCATATTTACGAGTTCTCGTCCCGCGTTTGTTTCAGGCGCAGCCGAACTGTCAACAAACAAGATGGCGCTGGCCGGCCTGATGGTCTTGTCGCTGGTTGCGCAGCTGCACTAGAGATATTCCATAGGTGTCAACATTACCGCTTTCGGGCGTTAGTCCCGCTTTCCCGCACACGAGCTTTTGTTGCACACGAGGCCATTCTGTGCATATGTTATTTGTTTGGTCTCAAATCATTAAAGTCACCCGTAAAACACGTTAAAAACGACGAACGCTTTCCCGCTTTTCCGCGAACAAGTGTTGACACCTGTGATATTTCAGTTTCTTGATATAACTATCAGTGAGAGTTGGGGGGAGAAGGCGAGCGCCTTAGATTGCAGTGGGCTTTAGGTGGGATGCGATACAAGGCGAAGGTGTGCCGATAGAAAGAATAGTTTGTCTCTATTAGATCAGTTAGATTTTCTACGCGGATTCCCTATCGCAAGTTCTATTTGACGTTGTTTCTTGTTTTAAAACTGTGTGCTTCTCCCGTGTAAAAAAGGTGATTCAAATGACGTGCGGTTGCTTTTTACGTATATAAAATAAAAACAGGAGAGGAAATTGTATTATTTTAGAAAATAATTAATTATATAATTAGGTAATATACGTTAGAAAATAGCCAAGTTTAAATTGTAACTAGTGTAGGAATAGGGATATAACGTGCTTTATATAAAAAAAATTAGTGTAGTACGACGAGACAGCTACATTAGATGTTCGGTATTGATATTTCCATTTTGTGTACTTCCCGTGTATCAGTGTATTAAATGTGTCCCGATATTGTTGTATGTCAATCTTAAATCTATTATTTTACTAAAACATTTAGTTTGGTTACAAACACATTTGTGATTATATGACAAAAATTAAAATAAATCGCTGAAGCTCCTTAAAAAATCCCCTATGATCACTGGGGAGGAACCATTGGGAGGGATTTCTGGGCGCCAACTTGGAAGATTTTTATGCCTTACCTTGAAACATGCGATATTTAAGTAACTGCTCGCGTTTGTCTTATCAGCCGATATTCATAAGGCCCTTATGTGTTTATCAATGTCAATTTATTAATTATTTTGTGTTTTTGCAGTGTGTGTGTTAATTTCTTATGACCGTTTAATGTACATTCTTAACAGAGTACCAATAAACGCTAAACAAAGAGCAAAATGCGTTGTTAGTTAATTAAATCACATTGCCATAATAATTGTAACGCGTTGTGTCAGCGTGATGACGCGAGGTTTCCGTAATTAGACAGCCGAGTCCACGTCACACGATTATCTACTAGAGCTTACCCGAAATCACACTCCCCGACAGTGAACATATCGCCACTGTCACCACACTCCCCGACAGTGAACATATCGCCACTGTCACAACACTCCCCGACAGTGGCGCCACTGAACATATCACTGTTGTCACAACACTCCCCAACAGTGGCGCCACTGAACATATCACCACTGTCATCACACTCCCCGACAGTGGTGCCACTGAACATATCACCACTGTCACCACAATCCCCGACAGTGGCGCCACTAAACATATCACCACTGTCACCACACTCCCCGACAGTGGTGCCACTGAACATATCACCACTGTCATCACACTCCCAGACAATGGTGCCACTGAACATATCACCACTGTCACCACACTCCCCGACAGTGGCACCACTGAACATATCACCACTGTCACCACACTCCCCGACAGTGGCGCCACTGAACATATCACCACTGTCACCACACTCCCCGACAGTGGCGCCACTGAACATATCACCACTGTCACCACACTCCCCGACAGTGGCGCCACTGAACATATCACCACTGTCACCACACTCCCCGACAGCGGTGCCACTGAACATATCACCGCTGTCACCCCGACAGTGGTGCCACTGAACATATCACCACTGTCATCACACTCCCCGACAGCGGTGCCACTGAACATATCACCGCTGTCACCCCGACAGTGGTGCCACTGAACATATCACCACTGTCATCACACTCCCCAACAGTGGTGCCACTGAACATATCACCGCTGTCACCACACTCCCCAACAGCGGCGCTACTGAACATATCACCGTTGTCACAACACTCCCCGACAGTGGGGCCACTGAACATATCACCAATGTGATCACACTCCCCGACAGTGGTGCCACTGAACATATCACCGCTGTCACCACACTCCCCAACAGTGGCGCCACTGAACATATCACCGTTGTCACAACACTCCCCGACAGTGGGGCCACTGAACATATCACCAATGTGATCACACTCCCCGACAGTGGTGCCACTGAACATATCACCGCTGTCACCACACTCCCCAACAGTGGCACCACTGAATATATCACCACTGTCACCACACTCCCCGACAGTGGCGCCAATGAACATATCACCACTGTCACCACACTCCCAGACAGTGGTGCCAATGAACATATCACCACTGTCATCACACTCCCAGACAGTGGTGCCACTGAACATATCACCACTGTCACCACACTTCCCGACAGTGGCACTGAATATATCACCACTGTCACCACACTCCCCGACAGTGGCGCCACTAAATATATCACCACTGCCACCACACTCCCCAACAGTGGCGCTACTGAACATATCACCGTTGTCACAACACTCCCCGACAGTGGTGCCACTGAACATATCACCACTGTCACCACACTCCCGACAGCGGTGCCACTAAACATATCACCACTGTCACCACCCTCCCCAAAAGTGGCGCCACTGAACATATCACCGTTGTCACAACACACCCCGACAGCGGTGCCACTGAACATATCACCGCTGTCACCACACTCCCCGAAAGTGGCGCTACTGAACATATCACCACACTCCCCGACAGTGGTGCCACTGAACATATCACCACTGTCATCACACTCCCCGACAGCGGTGCCACTGAACATATCACCGCGGTCACCACACTCCCCGACAGTGGAGCTACTGAACATATCACCGCTGTCACCACACTCCCCGACAGTGGCGCTACTGAACATATCACCACACTCCCCGAAAGTGGCGCCACTGAACATATCACCACTGTCACCACACTCCCCGACAGTGGCGCCACTGAACATATCACCACTGTCACCACACTCCCCGACAGTGGTGCCACTGAACATATCACCACTGTCACCACACTCCCCGACAGTGGCGCCACTGAACATATCATCACTGTCACCACACTCCCCGACAGTGGCGCCACTGAACATATCACCACTGTCACCCCGACAGTGGTGCCACTGAACATATCACCACACTCCCCGACAGTGGCGCCACTGAACATATCACCACTGTCACCACACTCCCCGACAGCGGTGCCACTGAACATATCACCACTGTCACCACACTCCCCGACAGTTGTGCCACTGAACATATCACCACTGTCACCACACTCCCCGACAGTGGCGCCACTGAACATATCACCACTGTCACCCCGACAGTGGTGCCACTGAACATATCACCACTGTCATCACACTCCCCAAAAGTGGTGCCACTGAACATATCACCGCTGTCACCACACTCCCCAACAGTGGCGCTACTGAACATATCACCGTTGTCACAACACTCCCCGACAGTGGGGCCACTGAACATATCACCAATGTGATCACACTCCCCGACAGTGGTGCCACTGAACATATCACCGCTGTCACCACACTCCCCAACAGTGGCGCTACTGAACATATCACCGTTGTCACAACACTCCCCGACAGTGGGGCCACTGAACATATCACCAATGTGATCACACTCCCCGACAGTGGTGACACTGAACATATCACCACTGTCACCACACTCCCCGACAGTGGCACCACTGAATATATCACCACTGTCACCACACTCCCCGACAGTGGCGCCAATGAACATATCACCACTGTCACCACACTCCCAGACAGTGGTGCCACTGAACATATCACCACTGTCATCACACTCCCAGACAGTGGTGCCACTGAACATATCACCACTGTCACCACACTTCCCGACAGTGGCGCCACTGAATATATCACCACTGTCACCACACTCCCCGACAGTGGCGCCACTAAATATATCACCACTGCCACCACACTCCCCAACAGTGGCGCTACTGAACATATCACCGTTGTCACAACACTCCCCGACAGTGGTGCCACTGAACATATCACCACTGTCACCACACTCCCGACAGCGGTGCCACTAAACATATCACCACTGTCACCACCCTCCCCAAAAGTGGCGCCACTGAACATATCACCGTTGTCACAACACACCCCGACAGCGGTGCCACTGAACATATCACCGCTGTCACCACACTCCCCGAAAGTGGCGCTACTGAACATATCACCACACTCCCCGACAGTGGTGCCACCGAACATATCACCACTGTCATCACACTCCCCGACAGCGGTGCCACTGAACATATCACCGCGGTCACCACACTCCCGACAGTGGAGCTACTGAACATATCACCGCTGTCACCACACTCCCCGACAGTGGCGCTACTGAACATATCACCACACTCCCCGAAAGTGGCGCCACTGAACATATCACCACTGTCACCACACTCCCCGACAGTGGCGCCACTGAACATATCACCACTGTCACCACACTCCCCGACAGTGGTGCCACTGAACATATCACCACTGTCACCACACTCCCCGACAGTGGCGCCACTGAACATATCATCACTGTCACCACACTCCCCGACAGTGGCGCCACTGAACATATCACCACTGTCACCCCGACAGTGGTGCCACTGAACATATCACCACACTCCCCGACAGTGGCGCCACTGAACATATCACCACTGTCACCACACTCCCCGACAGCGGTGCCACTGAACATATCACCGCTGTCACCCCGACAGTGGCGCTACGGAACATATTAGCACACTCCCCGACAGTGGCGCTACTGAACATATCACCATACTCCCCGACAGTGGCGCTACTGAACATATCACCACACTCCCCGACAGTGGCGCCACTGAGCATATCACCACTGTCACCACACTCCCCGACAGTGGCGCCACTGAACATATCACCACTGTCACCACACTCCCCGACAGTGGTGCCACTGAACATATCACCACTGTCACCACACTCCCCGACAGTGGCGCCACTGAACATATCACCACTGTCACCACACTCCCCGACAGTGGTGCCACTGAACATATCACCACTGTCACCACACTCCCCGACAGTGGCGCCACTGAACATATCACCACTGTCACCACACTCCCCGACAGTGGCGCCACTGAACATATAACCACGGTCACAACGTAATTATAAATTCTAAGTAAACTGTTGCTGATTCGCATAAAGGTGTGGTTAGCTGTACAACGTAATTGTTGTTTAAGACTTGGTACATCATTGCTACAGTCATTACAACATCAATAAGAGGCGCAACGGGTTATTTATTGTAGCCTGTATTGCATAAAATACAAGTTAACGCTTGTGTATGACGTGATTAGACGTGTTTCGCAGCGATACGTTATTCTAAAATCGAAAGGCAGAATATTATACAACGGGAAAGGAACCATCCTAATTAAATTACTATTTCCAGCGTTTTTTATTTGCCAATTCAAGTGTACAACGAGCAGGATTGTCACTTTCTTCGACATAAATAAACACAGTGGCTCCACCTAGCGATTATGGTATTATCATTTGAGATTCCCCACATTCCCCACCCTCCTTCCGCAGCACTGGTTTATGTATAAGCACAATTGAAGTGTGTGTTCCACAACACGGTAATTCGCACAATAATTTGGGATCGCAATCACAACATACTCGGAGACTCGCTTGTCTCTTGTCGGTGTATATGTATATACAACATCACAAGCTACCCACTGAACATATCTGCAAATAAATCAATGAACCAACCTCAAGTCTTGTAACAAGAGCTGTCAACACTGCTATAATAACAACCAGCAATGTGTACTTGATTTTGCTTGAATTGAGAAATAGTCCAGTAGATTTGAAAGCGCTTTCTATCTTGTGAAGTCAAAGTTCTGCTTCTTGAATCGTGTCAGCGAACAGAGCGATGTCGTTAGTGTAATCCAGATGAGAGAGATGCCGGCTGGATGTCTAGTGTTTCGGCTTCTGGTGAGGGTTAATCCTTCTCTGTCATCATTCGCAGTTCTTCGAACGTAGTCTAATGCAATGGTGGACAGGTACGGGGCAAACATACATAGCTGTTACATTATAATGTTTACGTTATAATGTGCCAACGGTCATGTAGCAGGAACTAATGCACGGCATGGAAGGGCATACAATACAAACACACAGTGAATAGAAACAAGATTACTATTACTTAGCTGTAGTGAGCGGAAAATCTATGTGCATCAGCGTTTTTGTTTAATATCAGGTTGTTATTTCTGCCAAGTAAAAAATTCCAGTGCGAATTTGTATCCGCAAGGTGGCACCACTTTCTTCGTGTACTACCATGAATGTAGTATGTGCGCCATCCTCGGGCACCGACGGACTGCTGAGTGCATCAGACCTGGCATATCAACCTAATGTGGATATGAACTATGGCCCAGTTTCTGTCTTAATCAATGGTAATACGAGAGTCCAGAACATCGGTATAAATTCGGGCACTTAAATGTTTGGCTGCAGACTAATCGAAGCTGATGAAACAATCAAGCAATACCAAGATTTCGTTAAATTGCCCGTTGATGTTGAGCCTAGTTCCCAGAACCACCGAATGTTTGAAGTCATGCATTCTCACACAATGTCGCATAAGCTGTGTCACATCAGCACATCCTCTGAATCCGCGAATCGGGTTCAACATTATTGAGCCATTTTGATGAAACACTTGGTATTACGTGTTAAATCAGACACAATTGGTCTACAGCCAAAAGTTAGTTTCCTGTGTCTAGGCCGGCCAAAAACGAAACAGTAAATATTAAGATAGCAACAGGGACAAAGGTTAAATCCACGTTTCGAACAGCCGTTCCACCACGGCCAGTAGGGGTGGAACAATATAAACTATCGATGCATCGCAATAGTCGATGTGACGATGCAATATACTATCTATAGTAAATTTAACTGTTGATGTAATCGATAGTACAGTAAGTTATTGTTACTAACGATAGTTGGCAAAAACAAATCAACAAAGCTACTCGTATCACTGTAATTATGTTCATAAACGTGCTTTTTCAACCTTATTTGGTAAAGTTACATACTTATCGACCGAGTCCCGTGACCAAGACCGTGTAGCTGACCAAGGGTCATGTCAGGTCACGTGAACATCCGGGTCTCGCAGACTCCTCTTGTTGTGTCGTAGCTGGGCCCAAAGAGATATGACCGGGTGGTCACATTTATTGCCATCACATTCTTCATAAAGATGATTCTTTTATAAAAACGAGATTCATTGATGTTGTTCTGTCATAAACATTGTGGCAAGGAGACGTGGGGCTGTCACGGGGCTGTCGGTCGATAATCATGAGTGAATCCACAAGTGACTATCAGCTTCTTTTTGTTAGTTATTCAATGAAACTAAGCGTCCAATATGCGTGAGATTTACACATAGCTGCGTGTGAGCGTGCGATGAAAGCCAAATGTGTGACTCAGGCTCACACGCAGCTGTGTAGCACTGCCGTGGCCAGTCGTGGCAGGTAACAGTTCACACAATTCTCGGTGCACAGAAATTAAACAGTCGTCTTTGGTACAGTCTAGACTGTCTCGTTAACATGTCTGACAGACAAAGCTGTGCGCTGCCAACAAAGGCGTGTTGAGACTTGAAATAGCGATACTGTAACAATAGTTGTGCATGCTTTGACACTGGCGCGGGTAAGCGTTTCTACAGCAGAGGGACAGGTTTGTCGTGCGCGTATTGAGGGGCCTATGTATGGTGTCAGTTGTCTACATAATTACTATGTCGGCGACTGCTTGTCGATCCTCAAGCTAAATGATATGGCCCGTTTAATGTTGCCAGTCCTTCGCATATGGCATAGTCCGCGGAGAAATAAGGATATCCACTGCCAGTTGCGACTGCTCTGATTAATGATATGCCATTGTATTCCATGGTAAAATGTCATAGCGTTTTGAAACCAGGTAAACCATGATATACCATACAATTATCATACACAATATCAGAAAAAGCACGGTTTACCAAAGTTTACCATGAAATGTCGTAGTAAACCACGGTATGGTGTGGCATGGCATATTCCCGACGTTGGCATATTCCACCACTTACCCATATGTGTGTGTGTGTGTGTGTGTGTGTGTGTGTGTGTGTGTGCGTGTGCGTGCGTGCGTGTGCGTGTGCGTGCGCGTGTGTGTGCGTGCGCGCGCGTGTGTGTGTGTAAATATATATACATATATATATATATATATATATATATATATATATATATATATATATATATATATATATATATATATATATATATATATATATATATATATATATGTATATATATATATATATATATATATATATATATATATATATATATATATATATATATATATATATATATATATATATATATATATATATATATATATATATATATATATATATATATATATATATATATATATATATATATATATATATATATATATGTATATATATATACAGTCACTTGATGGTAAACCAGTCGCTAAAATGTACGCATAATAGGCTACTATCGCTTCCAACTATAAATCTTCATCCAATCAACTGATCTATGTTGTCGCTACTGCCACCTACTGGAAACGTGAATGATGTATTCCCGACGCTGGCATCTTCCCCCACTTATTGCTACCCATGCCACTGCTGCTGCTGCTGAGAATTTGTCCGCAAATACTGCTGCCCCTATATAGTAGAAAGGCATATATATATATATATATATATATATATATATATATATATATATATATATATATATATATATATATATATATATATATATATATATATATATATATATATATATATATATATATATATATATGGGTAAGAGGGGAAGATGCCAGCGTCGGGAATATGCCATTCCATGAATGAAACTCTACCGCTAAACGATATCAGAAACAGTACAGTAATCTGGTGACTGGTGACATTTGAATGCCGCCATCTTGTTAACCACAGACCCATTTCAATATAGATTTGAGTGCTGGGTGTTGGGTAAGATGCAAGCATACTTTTGTGAAGATGCTACCCAGTGGCATCTTCCCCCAATAATATTATAACATCGGCGTATCAAAGTGTATTGTAGAAATTGTTGAAATGTTGATGTAAGCTTATTTCATTAAGTTAATGGAGCAGGGGCGGAGCCAAGAGATTTTACAAAATATCATAGGGGGACTCGTACGGTTATTTTTTGTTGTTAGGCCCACAAATTTTATCTCAGGGACCTTACGTTTATTTTTTTGGTCGGCCCAAGGGGGCTGGCCCCTAAGCCCCCCTCCCTTGGCTGCGCGTCTCTAATGGAGTATGCAAGATATAGTAATAGCTTATATGAGTGTGTAAAAATATATACTTTTAGTTATACTAAATAAGCTTATAAATATTTATTTTGCTATATTAGACATGCTAATATATAAAATATATATGCGAATAATTTGCTATTTGAAAATATTCATTTTACTCCCATTCACGCTTAGGCCACAATATTTGGTGTTTCGTTAATTGCAGGAAATGCCCAGAAACTACCAACGAAAAAGTCACCGTGACGCCTGGTCTGAGTACAGTTTACTACATGCTGCGGAAGAAGTCAGAGCAGGAAGATTGTCTATGTGGGCTGCTGCAAAGGCATTTGGTATACCTTACAGAACACTACAAAAACGGATTGCATACCATAATCTTGTGAAAGGGGTACCTGGTCCTAGGGGTAGCTTGGACCCTGAACATGAACGAAGCCTCGTAGCTTATATTCAGCAACTTGGGGTAGTAGGTTATCCACCAATCGAAAGAGTGATCCGTCGTTTAGCGTACACATCTGCTGAGATCAATAACATTGCACATTGTTTTAGCAAAAAACGTGAAATGGCAGGCTACGATTGGATGAAGTTGTTCATGCGACGCCATCCACAACTGAGTATACGCAAGGCTGAAGGAGGCGAGGTTAATGGGTATTTCAAATTGCTTCAGACTTTTTATCAAGAGACTGGCATCGTGACTCGATCTACAAAATATATAAGATAAAACATCAGCTGAAACAGTAGAAACAATCAGTGTCATGGCGTGTTGTAATGCAGAAGGGAAGTTTCTTCCACCATATTGCCTCTTCAAAGGACAAAGGAAGCGGGATGAGTTCGAACGTGGAATGCCACCAGGTTCTCGAGTCGTAATGGGAGGAAAGTCTGCATACGTTAATGTGGATCTGTTTATGGGTTGGACGAGAGACCATTTTGTTCCACGGAAAGAGAATGGTAAAGTTCTTATTCTGGATGGCCGTAGATGTGCTTGACTATGCACATGCAAATGACATTGTACTTCTGTGCCTCCCAAGTCACACAACGCAACATCTGCAACCTTTAGATAGATCGTTCTTCAAGCCAATAAAGACCTACTGGCAGCGTGCTGTTCTAACCTGGGTTCACGGCAACCCTGGAAAACGACTGAGTAGATATCACTTTGGTGATCTTCTAAACTCAGCATGGGTGCTCGCTGCAACTGTAGGAATATGGGCTGCAGGCTTTCATGCGTGTAGTATTTATCCGTACAATCCACAAGCAATGCCAGAGCATGCATATGCAATTGCAGACAATGCAACAGTACAATGGTGACATCAGGTGGAAGCAATAGTGGCACATCCAAACAGCCAAATACAAGCGGCATCAACTTCCTTACTGTGTTGATTGAATGTGTACTACAGCTGATTAACTACATCAGTAACACTTATTGGATATCGTGGAAGGCACTCATCTAATATTGAACTACTGCCTTAACCGGAACATACATTTATGTACAGACTTGCACCCTTAACGAAATAATTATGGGGCCAATGTATTCATGTAAACATCAAATGTTTATTTGTGACAATTGTTCGGGCTATCTTTTCGGATGTATTAACTTACATAAAATTGTTGTAGCCATTTTTTTCTGAACAGTTTCTGACATCTTGGTTTTATTGCTTAGTGTTACCCAATTCAGCACACAGATTTTGCATATATGAAAACTCTACGCCTGCCTCACATTAACTATTATTTAGCTCTTAATTTTTTTCGAGTTCTCTAAAAAAATAGTCCGACCTGTTGTCACAGATTAACGTTTCATGTTTATTGTAAAACATTAGCCCCCGTTATTTCGTTAAGATAGGATATGAAATATTGGAGATTGTATAGCCAGCTTTGTTCAATAGATCATGAGCTTTAAATTGGCATTAACCACGAAGCCAAAGTGTCAAAAGAAATTATTCTTGCAGTGATTCTAGTCGACTTTAGATGTCACACAAAAATCATGATCCGATCACATATAATTAGAACGTGAACAAACAGTGTCTTCAGGCCTACGCTAAAGGAAACAAAATAAGAGCATTCTGGATTGTGAGAGTCCCAACAAACCAAACATTGCAAGTCTAGTAAACCAAGACCACACTCATATATATATATATATATATATATATATATATATATATATATATATATATATATATATATATATATATATATATATATATATATATATATATATATATATATATATATATATATATATATATATATATATATATATATATATATATATATATATATATATATATATATATATATATATATATATATATATATATATATATATATATATATATATATATATATATATATATATATATATATATATATATATATATATATATATATATATATATATATATATATATATATATATATATATATATATATATATATATATATATATATATATATATATATATATATATATATACTTGAAAATATGTATACAGCAAGATTCTACAAAATAAGAAAAATAAGTCAATAAAACATATTTTTCTTTCTGCGTACAATCTTGATGGTCTTATCTCTTAGTTGACAAAAATGCATACATTGCATTCAATACTCAACCATGGTTCTCCTCTGACATTGCTGACTGGGGATTTACACGTGCAAATTATACATTTATTCACCAGCCGTCGATTCAGTTGAAGAGAGGGCTAGTGTACTATTACGACTAATACAACATACTCTAAGCCCACTACTTATATAATATATTTTCATCCCATCCCCATTTGTACCTCGCAATGTTGAATTGTATATTACTCGGAGATTCAAACGTCACAAAAGTTGATTTGGGCAGAATAAAAATGATGTGCAGCCAAGACAGAAAATGTAAACATTTTAGGACAGTATTAAGTCTGGTTAATTTGTCCGTCATTTGCACAACAAACTTTCATCTCACGTATCAAACGTTCCTCCAATTGGTTATTTAAGAAATTATTTCACTAGTTGAAATTAATTTACCTGCAACTCCGGAGCACGTGCACATGCACCGGCCAAAATCGGGTCAAATTGCATATAGAGAAACTCGTAAACTGACCGAATTCCCGGCAAGCTTGTCAGTAGTATGTATTTCTATAACTGTGATTTAAAAGAGGTGTCCACTCCTGTCGTTAAGTTCACTACTAACGTATACAAAACCAAACTGTACTCAGTTGCCCATCCACGTCTGTATAGCTGAACATTATTACTGAATAGCAAGATCGCTCTATTAGGAGACACGCTTAAATAATACTCGGTAGCTTCTTGCTGTGTAGCCATAACTTCAGTTAGGCCGTTCGCTTCTCATAGCAATCTCTCTAACCGCCTTGAGTCCACCATCTTTCCAATGCTTGACGTTGTCAATCTATGCCATTTTTTCTTCTACCTCTTTGGTTTTGTCCTGGTAGTTCTCCTTCTATGCTAGCAAGTTAGTTTCGAGTGTAGGGGATGCGCGAAGATGAAGGAACTAGAGGTGGAGTTGGAACAGCTGAGGCTGCTCGTTGTGGCAATGGTGGGAAGGGAAGAGGTGGGTTGTGTCAGTGAGGTTCCGGTTGGGGGACAGAGGATGAGAACGTGGGGGAAAATGCTAGAGAGAGCTAGCTTCGGCCTGGAAGGAGGCTTAGAGGAGGTGAGATGACATGTTGTAAGGAGACAAGACGTAAGGAGGCGGGACGTAAGGAGACGGAGGAAACGAAACGGCAGGGAAGACAACGGGTGCGAAGGAAATAGGAGTGGGGGAGACGAAAGTGAAGGCGATGGAGACGGGACGGAAGGCGAAAGGAACGAAGGTGTCAACACCACAGTGAACATTGCATAACATCCTGGTCAGTGAATGTTACACTTCAGTAAACACTGCATAAGCAATCCACACCTAAAATGCCTAAGTCAACACTTACAGAGAGTGATGAAGACACACAAGCCATGTTTACCTGGATAGTTTTGGAACTTCTGGGGATAACGATGTTGGGAAAAAGATCAAGTCGGCCATATACCCACACGCCCTAGTCGATGAAATGCGCGCGCCGAAGACAGAAATAACCCGCATGACTGCTAAAAACAAAACTATCGAAGAACTACAGGTCAGGGTTAGTAAGCTCGAGGTGAGTGTGGACGACACTGAACAGTATAGCCATAGGGCAGACGTTCGCATACAGGGCATACATGACACGGGCACTGGCGAGGATGTCCGTGCCAAGGTGCTGCAGGTGATCAACGAAACCATAAAGATGAGCCGCCTTTGTCCGACAAAGACGAACATGTTAAATTCGATGAACTTTAAATATTTGTTGAGCTCCTCAATACTATAAACTTTAAATTTAGCATTATACGAGACGTGAACATCCGAAAATGATGAAAAACTTCAGTAAAAAAGGTGGGTTAATAATACATGTAGATAAACAATATAATTATGCAGTAAAATGAATATCAATATGTACGAACATTGGGAGGGGTTGACGATTGAAATAACTGGAAGCAACTTATCAAACACTATTACTATTGGCAACATATATAGACCACCAAGATCACGTAATGAGAATATAAACAATTTCATCGATGAATTTTCAAAGACAACAACACTGGAAAATACCAGTTATCTCATTATCACATTGGACTTCAATATTAATTTACTCAAAATTAACGAAAATAGAATATACAGTGATTTTGTTGATACTATAACATGATTCAGTCTCTATCCTAAAATTATCTTTCTAAACCGCTTCACTAGAACCAACTGATATTGATAGACAACTTTTTGTGTCAGTTAAATAAACTTGTATTAGACAGTACAGCAGGGATCTTCACTAAAGTTCTTTTTGATCATCAGCCATACTTCTTATTCATGGATATCAATCTTAAAACTAAACTTCCTCATAAATTAGTACAAGTAAATTTACAAAATCAATTAGGATTACATAATGTAAAAAAATAACTAAACTATGAGGAAATCTACAACAAACTAAATAAATGTCCTGAGGCTGATCACAATTAAAATTACAACATAAAACATGAAGCAATTAAGCGAGCAAAGGATAAGCATATTCCTATCAAAAACATGAAATTCGATAAATATAAGCATAAACATTCTATTTGGATCACACAGGGTCTTCTAAAATCTATCAAATAACGATATTCACTTTATAAACAATTAAAATGTCTAACTCAAACTCACCAAACTATGAGGTCACTCTCGCCAACTTTAAAACGTTTAACTCAATATTACAGAAAAATATTCGTGCAGCCAAAAAAAATGTAGTTTGAGTTATGCTTTAAACGTCCCAAAAATGACATTAGAAATACTTGGAAAATCATAAATGAAATTATTTCAAAAATATTGTATTTTAAAAAGGCATTAATTTAACAGATAAAACGAATATTGCAAATAAATTCAATAAGTATAGGTCAAACTAAAGCACAAGGAATTCAACATGATGGCAAAAAGGATTATAGTTATTACTTAAAAAAGCGAGTTGACTTAAATATGTAAAGATGTAGACAAAGAAACCGTAAAGAAAACATCAGAAAGCCTTCCAACAAAAACAGTTGTGGATGTGATGATAGTTCTTCAAAACTGTTGAAAATAATTGAACATGCCATCATTAAAATCATTAACCCTATTAATAAACCAAGTTATAAATACATGTATATTCCCTGACAAGCTAAAAATTGCCAAAGTTATTCCAATTTTCAAAAAAGATGATTCATCACTATTTAAAATTATAGACCCATTTTTCTCCTTCCCACTATTTCAAAAGTGCTAGATAAAACAATTTATAGTCAGTTATATGTATATTTCAACGATAATAAACTTTGTTTTGAAAATCAAAATGGCTTTAGACAAAACCACGCGACTGAATATGCAACACTTGAACTAGCAAACAAAATAATTACACAAATGTATTGTATCATGGTATGGGGTTACCAAGGTAGCAGAATTATGAAAATTCTAAAGAAAGCTATGCGGATTTTAAGCTTAATTTAAAAAAACTTAATATTTTACAAATATATGATTTATTCAAATTACATGAACTTAAATTTTATTTTAAATACATTACATACATTTAAATTTACCTGCCTACTTATTAAACTGGACAATAACCCCAAATATACACAATCATAACACAAGGTGTTTAACTGATATATACTTATTCAGAGCTAAACATGAGTTTGCCAAAAGGTGTCTTAGATATAGCTTGCACATATTATAAATAATACCCCAAAAATAGTTACAGAGAAGATAGGAACTCACAGTTTACAAGGTTTTGCAAATTATGCAAATAAATTAAATTCGACTTAATCAGTAATACATACATGAATGTACGACTACTATATATTATAATTAATATTACATATTATAACACATATCTCAATATATACACTCAAATATTCATGTACACACGCTCTGTCATAACCTTTTGTATGAATGAGTTAGTTAATTACATTTCATTGGTGGCTCCAGTGAGAACGACTGTAAAGTCTTATAGGAGTCACAGACCCCTTATTAAGTTATATTGTGTTCGTATTTTTCCATGTGAACGTATTAATGCACATTTTCTTATATCATTAATTTTTTATTTGTACCACAAACGGGGTCAAAATAAACTTTCTTGTTCTTGTCAGGAGTGAAGGCAACACGAGTGCAAGATAGCCAGGAGACATGAGGGAAAGGTGACATGTTGATGGGTGAAAGGGAGATGGATAACAGTCTGCCAGGTGACATGACAGAACGTGACAGGATGCGACGGAAGGGATCTGACGGGTGAGCTATTCTGAGGTAGTGGTAGAGGTGCTGAGGAAGAGAGGGAGGGTGTTTGTGAGGGACTCGGTAGTTAGGAAGACCGACAGAGTCTTATACAAGGGGATGACGTTGTAGTTTGCTTGCCTGGGACCAAGATAGAGAGGCGATAAGTGAGAGGGTAGAAAACATCATGGGTTTGGGCAAGGGTGGATCTGTTTTATTACACGTAGGGACAAATAACATATGAAGGGAGGGTACAACTGACATAGTTAGGAAATACTGGTAGTTAGTCAGAACACTAAAGCATGGTTAAGCAGATAATTGTGTCAGTAATTTTACCAGTAATTGGAAGGGGTGGTCAAGGATATCGAAACTGCCGCGGGATGGCAATTAGCATGCTAGTCCAGCAGCTATGTATAGTAGAGGAAGTTGGATTTGTGGATATATGTGGATGTTTTGTTGGGAGGGCTGATATGTACACGATGGATGGGCTTCATCTAAGTGGAAATGTAGCATAACAACTATTTTTGGTAGCAAACATTGTTTAAACTAGAAGTCCATGGAGTTATAGGTTCCTCAAGCAGGAAAAGAGGCCACTAGTACACACAAACCAGTAACAAAATTAATGTCTGGAAAACATATCTTAAGCTGCTTATAAATGCGTGTGTTTAAAGGCAAGAAGCATAGTAAATAAGAAAAAATAATTAAACATCACGTTAGAAGATATTGACCCTCACATAATTGGTATAAACGTTTCATTGGCCAACATAGACATAACATATGCTTAAATACGACTGACACTATACGTAATGTGTAGGAAAGATCGAATATGAAGGAGTAGGGGAGTTATTTTATATGTTAAAGAATCTATGTAGGCTTATGAAATAAATTAGAAAGGGAAGCACATTGCAATGAAGCTCTTTGGCGCAAAATAGTTTAAGGAAATTCAAAATTAACTATTGGATTAGTTTACCGAAGTCCGAACATAGACGAAGAGGATAACACAAAAATACAAAATGCTACAAAGGAAGTGAGTAAAGGCGAATGTATCATAATGGGAGAATTTAACCATGGACACATACAATGTAAATCTCTAAAGAGTACAAGGGGCGAGGACCAACCGTTTCTATTTTTAATTCAGGATAACTTCCTCACTCTGCACGTGCTGGAACCAACCAGGGGAGAGAATGTATTAGATATAGTTTTGGCATCACAAAAAGAATTAGTGGACTGCCTTTTTGGGCATAAATTAATAAATTCATCTCAGCATGGATTCCAAAAAGCGAGGTCATGCTTAACACATATGCTATGTTTTTTGGGACGCAATCACTAAGTGGATAGATGAGGGATCGCCAGTAGATATTACCTATTTAGATTTATTTTCAGAAAGCTTTTGACAAAGTTCCACATCAAAGATTACTACTTAAATTAAAAGCCCATGGAATAGGGGATAGCATAATTGACTGGATAGAACAATGGCTGACTGACAGAAGACAGCATGTTGTAGTAGATGGAGGGGTTTCAAAGTGGTAATCAGGTTTGAGTGGGGTATCACAAGGATCAGTATTAGGACCTTTATTATTCTTAATATGTATCAATGACTTTGACGACAATATAACAAGCAACGTACTGAAATTTGCGGGTGAAACAAAAGTGTTTAGAAAGGTTAACAGTGATGGTAATAAACAATATTTATAAAACGATCTACGCAAATTAGTTAAATGGCAGATGTTATTACATTTTTGGAAATGTAAATGCCTACATACAGGAAACGGGAACTTGGATGTAAACTATAATATGGGAGAAACTGTTCTAGGTACTACTGTAAAAGAAAAGGACTTATGAATAAAAATAAGTGGTGATATGGAAGTTTCAGCACAGTGTGATATTGCAGCTTTAAAGGGTAATCAAATTCTTGTGTTTATTTGGAGAAACATAGCATACAAGGAAAAAAGCTCATTATAACTGTGTATAAAGCAATAGTTAAACCTCATTTAGAATACTGTATACACGCGTGGAGACCATATCGCAAGAAGGATATTGATACGCTTGAACAAATACAGGGGAGAGAAAGTAAAATTATTCCAGAACTGAGAGATCTTTGTTATGGAGAACGCCTAAAAGAATGTGGTTTAATAACATTGGAGGGGTTAAGAAGAGATCAGATTGAATTTTTTAAGATATTGAATGGATATTAAAATATTGATATAAATATGTTTTTCTCACTCAAGATAGATAGTAGAACTAGAGGACATGAGGCAAAATTAGTAAAGGATCAGTGTAGATTGGATATCAGGAAGCACTCGTTCTCACAGAGGACAATAAATGAAAGGAACAAATTGTCTGCAGATTGTACAGCAGCGTGACTATGTTTAAAAACAAGGTTGAGATATATCTCAGGATGGCGGGTTACACATAGATGAAAATTGTTGGACTCTCGATAAGCCAATGGCTTCCTTGTCCACTTGCCATCTGGGCCTTTGGCCTGGATGGTAAATCTTGCTAAAACTCTTGTTAAAGTACCAGAATATCTGGTCTTCTTTTTAATGGCCGTACTTGCCCAGCTTTTTTCTCATAATTCAACGTAGCAGACCTTTTTCTTCCACAACCCCTACTTTTTCCCACACCAAATGTTTGTATTTCTCTGTGTCTAGCAGCCTTTTTGAATGGAGGGCCAAATAAGTGACTTTGAATAGGTTAGCGGGCCACGCACGCACGCACGCACGCACGCACACTCGTGGTAATTGGCACAATGCAATTATATACCTTGTGTCTAGCAGTTGTCTTGACAACTGTTGTAAATAGCACGTCCACGAATATGAGTTATTATCGTCAAAACAGTTGGATTATTCAAAAACACATTATTCAGGTTACGTGTTCTTGGCATGCCGCTGATGCCATGTTGACCCATGTGACACTGAGGCCTGTTGCTGGTGATGTTGCTGCGCCACCAAGTGGCCCACACCTGGCTGCAGACTTGTTCCTGCGCGCCTCAGCTCACCTCAGCTCACCTCAGCTCATACGAACATTGCATGGTTTACGTTCTGCTAGCCCGTAGGCTGTAATTATGATGGAATATCACTAAACCAATATTAGATTATGTATGGATTGCAAGGTATGTATTATATGTTAACTCCCATTTAAATTTAACAACCATAATGGCCTGATATATTACTATCATACCATTTGTATATAATATGCATTTTAATTTCAGGCAATAGTTCGTTCATACAGTCGAGCCTCGTTATAACGAGGTAGTCGGGGTCCACGACTTCGGACCACGCTGTACGCGAGGCGCGTTAGGTGTTCTCATATCTGCCACCAGGGAGCTACTAAACAACAGCGATAGCTGCCCGCTGCACGAAATCCAAGAACGCTGTCGAAGCCCCGTGTGCTTGCATCACTGTCTTATACACCAATATGCAGTGTATGGAATTTATTAAACGAGTATAATAGCATCAACGTGTATTACTTTTAAATGTCACACACTCTTGACCTTTGAACTGAATAAAACACATGTACGTAAACCATTATGGAATAGATCTACTACGATGATGATGTACTGGACCAATAGGCCTACGAACCTGAGCAGCCGAAAACGTATAAATTTAAATTTGACAAACGTAGTATGTAAGCTGATAAAAAACAGAAAACGACAATAGGTAGAATTAATAATTGTTTCACTTCGTCTTTCAACTGATCTCGACCGAAGCATAAATTTATTACGCACCACTTAACATTGATTCATCGTTTCGTGTGCGGATGATGAATTCGTATTTTCACGCACCGGTAGAGCCTTGGGTTAGGAATTTGACATGTTGGTTTCGCGTCGCGAAAACGATTAAATTTACGATGTAATGTAAGCATGTCATTTCACCCAAGTGTTATGTTGGCATTGCATACTAAATGCATTTAAAACTGTGCATATTTGTGAATCTCGATTGCAATTTACAAACCATCGAAGCGAAGCGAGCGACAGCGATTGATGTCGGTGGTAACGGAAAACAAACAACACGTTGATACTCATTCACTGACATTGTTCGCCTAATGTTTCTTGAGAATTGTCAAAGTACTTCTAAGTAGGCTTAAGCAGGCCCAAATTCGGGGTCCACGATATCCGAATCCGCGCAACAATGAGGCGCGACTGTATAAGTAAAAACCACAGGGAGGGGGTTATAGACAGTGTTACCCCAGGTAGAGCACCATCTTGCCCCAAGGATGGGGAAAGATGGCTTTTTGGGATATTTACTATTTTTCAAATGCAACTTAGTTATGTTGTTTATTTACTGAAAATAGTTTTCCAATGGGTAACGCATAGATCTGTCCACAATGTGAACACATTAAATACAAGCTAAAGTTGTTTAATGGTGTGTTTAGGAGGGCCGCGCTGCACACTTTCATGTCTGCATACGCAAAAGTGAATTCATTAAATATTAAAGGAAGTAAAAATACATATTTGGTATATTATTATGTTCGTCACGTGGACATGTTATTTTGTATATCAATTTGGCAGGGGCGGGCCGCAATTTGCACAATATCGTTGTCAGTCCGCGCGCCGCATGAAATAGCTACGCGGGCCGCAGTTGGCCCGCGGGCCGCAGGTTGCCGACCCCTGAGTCTAGCTTACCCTGAGCAATCTGAGCCATACCCACATCTCGAATGCGTGTATACGTGTGTGTGTGTGTGTGTGTGTGCGTGTGCGTGTGCGTGTGCGTGTGCGTGTGCGTGTGCGTGTGCGTGTGCGTGTGCGTGTGCGTGTGCGTGTGCGTGTGCGTGTGCGTGTGCGTGTGCGTGTGCGGGTGTGTGTGTGTGTGTGTGTGTGTGTGTGTGTGTGTGTGTGTGTGTGTGAGTGTGAGTGCGCGCGCGCGCGTGCGTGCGTGCGTGCGTGCGTGCGTGCGTGTTTGTGTGTGTGCGTGCGTGCGTGCGTGTGTGCGTGCGTGCGTGTGTGTGTGGAAAACGGTCACCTTTTAATGATCATTTTAATATATGATTATCCTCCCACACGATAGAAAACTGTAATGTCTCATAATGTATAGTATTTCAAATACATACCCCACACAAAGCGATCGATCCGGCTGTGTGTGGACTTGTATACAAATACTACACTCCTTTCGATATCTCTCGGGCATAGAGCTTTGTACACAAACTGCGTAGACCAACTTCCATGTCAACTACCGTCAATTACACTTCTTGCTTGGTTTCAAAAGAGAGACATTGAAAGATAAAAACTATACATTACGTGGACTAATTAATTACATTGCAATTAATTAAAGAATATTATCACAATAAATTAAAACCAATTAACTTCACATAAATCCAGTTCAATTAAGTTAGCGATTAAACTTAATTACATTTAATTAACAACTAACCATTTGTTATGGCATTGCAATTAACTAAACAAAGTTATCACAATAAATTAAAACCAATTAACTTCACATAAATCCAGTTCAATTAAATTAACGATTAAATGTAATTACATTTAATTAATAACTAACCATTTGTGTACAATAATCGAAGGGTATATACACATATTCAATTATAATTGTCAATGATGGTTATACGGACGAAATATGTCCAATTATTCTGAGCCAGTCAAGGTAACAGAATGTTGATCTCTCGTAAGACCCAATATGCAGTTAATACGCATGTCTTCTGAATTACACATGAACCTGATTGGAAGACTTCAAAAGAAAGCAGCAAGTTTTATTGAAAGCAACAATGAACCCACATTTGGAACCGGAATCAGTCTCATATCAGAACACAACTGGTCATGACTTAGGGTGGGCGGACACTGTATTACCAAACTGCCTTTAGTAATTTCGAAATAAAACATGACACGGTAGACGTCTCGCTGTTTAACCCACCCGATACATGACTGGCTTAAATGCTCAGAAGAAGCAGACTTTCAGCACGCTCAGTGTTTGCTATTACTAGTATGTGCCAAGTTGGATGCCCGTGTAGCATTTTAGGCTTTCTTAAGCAAGTCGCCAAACCTACATCGTAATCACTCTGGCAGGGAGACGTGGGGCTGTCACGTATGCTGTTTGTCGATAACCATCAATTAATTCATAAGTGATTTTTAACAAGATTTAGATCTAAGTGCACGGGACTTGGTAGCACTGCCGTGGCCAGTCGTGGCAGGTGAATTTATTTAGACAGTTCAGAAATGCCTTGGTGCACAGAAATTACACAGTCGTCTTTGGTACAGTCTAGACTGTTTCGTTAACATGTTTGATAGACAAAGCTGTGCATGGCGTGTTGAGACTTGAAATAGCAATACTGTAACAATAGCTGTGCATGCTTTGACACTGGCGCGGGTAAGCGTTTTTACACTAGAGGGACAGGTTTGTCGTAGGGCGTATGCATGGTGTCAGTTGTCTACATAATAACTATGTCGGCGACTGCTTGCCGATCCTCAAACTTAATGATATGGCCCGTTTAACGTATCCACTGCCGGTTGCGATATCCACTGCCGGTTGCGACTGCTTTGGTTAATTATATACCATTGTATTCCGTGGTAAAATGCCATGGTGTTTTGAAACAGGTAAACCATAATATACCATACAATTACCATACACAATATAAGAAAAAGCACGGTCTACCACAGTTTATCATGTAATGTCATAGTAAACCATGGTATGGTGTACCATGTAATTCCATGGTTTATTTTCATAAGGGGAGAGAGAGAGAGACAGACAGACAGGAGAGAGGGTTATATATATATATATATATATATATATATATATATATATATATATATATATATATATATATATATATATATATATATATATATATATATATATATGTATATGTATATGTATATGTGTGTATGTATATGTATGTATATATATATATATATATATATATATATATATATATATATATATATATATATATATATATATATATATATATATATATATATATATATATATATATATAGTAGGTGTATCACACTAGGTGGCGACTTACCAGCTATACATTTCTTGCCGGTGGTGCTAGGGCAATTGTCGCAATACTGTCACGAATTGGCGGGGTTTCCGCTCACTAGATTAACTCAGGTCTAGTTGGGATGCCCCATTTTTATAATTCAACGTTCGTGAATGGTGGTTGCTCAAATGAAAGAGACAGATGAAAGAAGAAAAAAACATTTAATGTACGATAGTTTGTCAGTAATTTACAAGAAAACAAGTAGACTCCTGGATCTGTGTAATTATTATAAAAAATAACCCCGATTCTGTAGTAACCGGCCAGGGAATTATTTACCCTGAGAAATAAATACTAATAGCGTCCAACATGACCCATCGCTATCCAAACATCAACCCAAAGTAAACTATATCGTTACTCATCATGACTAAAGATAAAACACAGCTCAACATGTCTTACTTATCACTCAAACACTATTCTAAGAGGTACAAAGTCAGTTCCGAGGCATATATGCGTGAATAACAGTTCTGTCCCTTCTCTACATTGCTACGAACCGTCCACGCCGCCCTAGACACACGGCGGCGTGTCGCGGAACACTCGCGTTTCTCCCTCTGACGTAGCCGTCTACGGTCGTCGTGCCGCCAACGTCGCACATAGATGATTATGTTGTTTGTCGTCGTTCTCGCATGCGGCTTCGACTGTCGTGCCGCGAATGTAGTACAAGGACGATTCTGCGCTGTGACGTCTCGCTAGTGGTGTCAGGCATCGCCTCGCCGCTTCGATATTCGATGCGATGATGTATTCAGGCAATTTCTCACGTTTCATACACTACTTCTTAACTTTAGGGGAGCATAGACTCCTTTACCTTCTCGCTCAAAGTTATATCTTACACGGGGTTGACTTACTCGTGTCCTTCGTCTGACATCCGGGCGCCCACGCTGGGCTATACATCCCTTCTGTGCCCAATCAACTTTACCGTGATCTGCGCTCTACGAGATGCCACACACGTGTGTTCACGTGTAAAACAGGCACATCGTAACGATATAATCGTTTCTATTACACATGTTTAAATAATATTAAATTAACTTGGCTTATTGCCACGCATTTCGGTGGAGGTCCGCTCAAAGTGGTGCAAAACTAGGGGCGGGCCGTATTTAAATTAAACTCAACATATGAATGTAAGAAATTTAAACAAATGAGAAACAACACCAAAGTAATACATAAGAATATGTTTATAATGAATCAAAACCTAATGGAAATGGTAAACATTAAATAAAGAAACTAACTCTAGATCACGTTGTCAATACCCTCAAACCCCCCAAAAAACCTACGTTTACTTTAACGTTCACCGTTGAGGCTATTCCCCTTCAAGACCGTACCAAAGACATCAGTGTTAATCAATTCGTCACAAGCAGAAAGGCGTATTTCACACTTATAATACAATGTTCCGTAGACAAAAAAAATTAGTCACAGAAGCGTGCCTTATGACGCACGAAGTCAACAATACCCTTCGCGTTACTCTGCTGGGTTGAATAGAACGACAACTGATGTGGCCGTCGGTCGCATGATCTCACCGCCAGCTGAATACGCAGGTGGTACGGGTCTCGTTCGACCGCAGTGATTTCGAGCTTGTTGTCGCCTTGTACTCGCAACTAAATCGTTCAAAACAAGCAACGCACCTTTAACAAAATCCCCTTTGTCTTCTTCGTAATCCTCTTTGCATGAGCACGTTCCCTTGTCATACTGGTTGCAATCCGAAGTAGTTGAGCAGGATTCACCAATATGGCCTCCTGTAACGATAACACCATCTTTGTGTTAAACTGTCTGTGTCTTAACAGTTGATATTCTTTAAGCAAAGTTGTCGAAAACGGACGTGTTGTTATTTTGCAACGAAACTCTTTGTGCATTTTTGTGGAGAGTTAGCAATGAATTCATCGCGGACTGCCATGGTTCATCAACTGGTGCGACTGGTCTCGATTACCAACTCTTTGGTCGGCGGCGGCGGCGGCGGCAACGGCGGCGGCGGCGGCGGCGGCGGCGGCGGCGGGTAAATATCATAGAAATGTAACACGATGTACAAAAACTGTCACTCAATATTTTAGAAGTTCCATTAGTAATAACGGTGTGTACATTCCACAACGGAATCATTTAAAATTTTTGTAAATCTGTCAACTTTTATAACACGTCTAACCATTGCGGTATCCGTCACCGTGAACATATTTGAGGGCATTATTCAACAAATATAAATATGACACCAAGATTTGTCCTGGAACATTCCAAATGCAAACAGCAGCTCTGGAGCTGCTAAAATTCATTGGACCGACGCGTATAGACGAACAGTTGTGACAAAACGTTGTTTCGGTAATTGTCGGCCATCAGTCGCCACCGGCAGTTACTATTCTGGTATCTCCGCGGCAAAGCAGACCACGCGACATGCCGAGAACAACACATCCAACGTCTAACCATGTCATCCGGTTAGAAGATTGCTCTCTCAACTAAAAAGCACTCGTCGACGTAGTAATTATCTAGACAACTAATACGGTTGAGACGACCCTAAATACGATCTACGACACAACCTGATGCTGGTGTGGTGCAATGCAAAGACGTCTTAGTTTTTTTTAGTTGCATTACTGTAACTTGCAACGCGCCGCAATGAAATGGACACCTTGAGAAAAACTATCGAAGAACAGGTGAACATGTCTGGGAAGATCTGTGTAATATCTGACTGGTTCGCCCAATACCGTGCTGGCTGGAAAGGTTTTGTTGGCGCCTTATGCTCCAGTGGGAGAGAAAAGGAGTGATTGACTGAGTCAGCAACAGTTTTTTGACACCTGCGCGGGTGTGCGTCTTCAATGAATGGCGGCCAGGTTTGATCGTATTTAGTGGCGAGTGTCTGGTATCAACAGTCTACGTAATTACTACGTCGACCGTTTGTTAGACCCACGCGATGTTCGAACCGTAGGGCCACAACACTTGTGTGTCTGTGTGTGGTGACTGTCTGGTATATTGTGTTGATTGAATGTGTGCTACACTTGATTAACTACATCAGTAAGATTTATTGGATATCGTGGAAGGCATTCATCTAATATTCAATTAATGCCTTAACCGTGTACATACATTTATGTAAAGACTGTTATTCAATTAGTAAACAAACCGTTCCTCGTATATTCTTATAGGAGTAACTCAGTAAGCTACCCGTCATGTCATTAATTGTGAACACACAAGTTGTATGAGAAAGTATTGTGCATATGCTTTGCTCTGTACCAACACAATACGTCAGATGGTCAGTTGGTTGTTTTAATATAGTCAATGAGCATTTAATAAGGCAGGACAAGATTAATTTTATAAAGTTGACATCACATGTAAGTTGGCCTAAGCCGCACATACAGAAGGCATTACGAACGAGAGACGTATGAAGGAGTGTCATAAAATATGTGTACAGTTTGTATATGTCTGAACTTGCTCGCATGTACACCCTATGCAAGTCCACTCAGCCGGATCGAGGCGCTTTCCGGGAAAGCCGCCGAGTCGGCAGGTTTCCCGGAAATCATAGAGCGCAGGTGTTTAATTCATATTCGATTAGTCTGAACAATATACCATATATCGTGTCCGTTGAATTTGTTGAAAACCAATATCCAGATGGCTCGTAAGACTGCCAAACAAAAATAGTGTGCATGTAACCACATAATTATTTATTATTATTAATATTATTACCATCTTTATTAGGACTCAATATCCACAAACATGTACATATTAATCAAACCATAAAGCTCCATATAAGAAACGCTATTTAGAAAACGAATTATATTGTGCTGAGATATAAAATCACAGCATTACATTCTTCCTTATTTAAGACAGTGTCATTGTTACAATATTTCAGTAACACCAATTCAAAAATAATTTTTGTGTGGTCATAGCATGTAGCATTTACATTTATATTCCACATTTCTCTACATTTGCACTTAAAAGCACTCATAGGCACTTACAACAGTTCATGCTGCATCACGTTATATATGGACATAATGTGTCTTACATTCTGACCCATAGTGGACATGTGCGCAAATGTTGTATTTGCTTAATTATATAGCAAATATATAATTAACCATGTTGTCAAACAAGGCTACTGTTCTGTAAAATTTTACAAACCTAAAGACCAAAGCAACATCTGAAGATCTGTTCAGCAATTAATGCTCATACATCTCTGTGCGAACTACATGGTGGCTTCCTTACTTTTCGGAAAATCATTACGCCACTGCATGCCCATCTTGTTAATACTATCATGTCAGTGGCCATAGTTGAGATCCGTACAATGCACAGCTATGCTGATGAAACAATTTGTTTAGTCGACAGTTTGAGGTGAACCAAACTCAGACATAAATATATTTAAACTACATTTGAATTTCGTGATACCATTAAGCCATTTCATACTTATTGATTGTGCTAAGTACATTTCCCAGATGTACAGTTTTCTTTCTAGAAACATCTGTACCATTTATTTTAAAATGCAGATCAGCATCCTTCTTGTTGTACATCAATAGTTTGCTTTTTGACCCATTAAACAACCCATCATGTTGTTTGGCATATTTTTTACACACCTCAATAATTTTTCGCAATCCAGAACTAGTAGGACATCATAGTATACTGTCATCTGCATAGTCTACAGCTCCACAGAAATGTTGTCCAATAGAACAGCCAATACCAAGGTATTTTAGCTCTTCCAACAGCCCATCCATGTACACTCCAAATAGAAGTGGAGACGTAACACCTCATTGTCGAACCCCATTCTTCACATTGAATCTTATAGTCAATTGGATTGATTACACATATTCACGTTCGGTTTTTTTACTGGTGGGAATAGTCAGTTCGCCTTCAGAGTGGGGGACAACGGTGGCGCCACTTGACGGAGCCTGGATAACCGACAATACTTGGACGTGCAGTTTGTATTGCTGCCCCCGTTCACCTAATTCAATTAGAGTAGATTTGGCAACGTGGGAATTGTGCATTACATAATATTAGTGTATCACTTGTAAACACGTTCAACCTATCACTAAAAAGGGAGTAGTACCTTTAGATTGGAAGGAATAAAACAATATATATCGTTATTTAAAAAAAAACAAGCATTGATGACCAAGTCGAAGACATACAGACCAGGTTTCTAAAAGTTAGGTCATGTCTTACCAATACCTTCGCACGCTCTCACACAAGAACACAAGGATCGCTCGCGCACACGAACACACGCGGAAGTACGCGTGTATGTGATTCCATATTATTGGACCATTTTGGGAATGTCAAAAACTGTTTCTTTCCCAAATGTATTCAACTGTGTATAAGACGAAATATCATACCTAATAGTTATTTGTAGGGTATGTTGTTTACGTCAATGATGGTTCAAACTGTCCTTGTAGGGTTTAATTGAGATCCTCGTTAGCGGAAAACATTTAATAAATACTTATATTTGGCAGCAAATATGTGATAGCTTTTATCAATGTCCTTACAGGTCATTACATGTTCCCAGGTCATGTAATCTGGTTCATAAATAAAACTTGAAATATTGCGTTCAATGAAAATCGTGACTTTAGGACATTCACTGGTGCGACTAGTCTTAGATGTACCTTTAACGATGATGAAATTGGGTAAGTGATCAGATATGTCTACAAATAAGTTGCCTGAAATTATGTCATTGTCCATGTATTTTAGAGGTCTGTATATATTAATATGATCAATGAGAGTAGCAGCGTGGTCTGTTATTCTTGTAGGTAGTGTAATGCACGGCACCAGGATTTCCCTAATTAACGTGTCCATACATATCTTCATTTGACACGAATCCTGCTGTAACAGGTCAAACATTTGCATTGATTAAATCCATATATATTCCATATTTAGTAGACAAATCTCACAGCTTTTCTATAATAATTTACCTACTTAACCCAACATTCCATAAGGACTAATTTATTCTGTCCATGCAGCTTATCTGGTATATTAATGCCAGCAAAGGATCAGTGTAGACTGGATATAAGGAAGTACTCGTTCTCACACAGGACAATAAAATAATGGAACAAATTGTCTACGGATTGTATAGCTGCTAGCAGCGTGAATATGTTTAAAAACAAGGTTGACACTTATCTCACGAGGGCGGGTTACACATAGATTTAAAATGCTGGACTCTCGATAAGCCAATGGCTTCCTTGTCCACTTGCCATCTGGGCCTTTGCCTTGGATGGCAATCTTGTTAAATCTTTCTAAAACTAACACTTGGTGTGGGGTAAGTTGAGCCACAGCATATGTTAAGTTCCATGAATGCTTTATTTGCATAATTTACGTTGGCCTTGTACATAAATGTCATAACAATTCAGCCAACATATTTATTCAATGGGTACAACACGTCTCTGACAAACATACACACTTAATTATTAAGTCGACACACAATTAATATAGACTTATAGGCCAATCGCAACCAGTGTAGCTAACTGCTAATATAGCTTGTAGCTATCCGATGTCCCAATTTGCTCGGAAAAATTAATTCCTTGATGTATTTTGGGGTAAAGAACACTAGTCTTCGTTCTCTAACCGCTGCTCAACTGATCGTTTCGACAATTAAACTTATTTAATTAACTTCTCATTAAAGCGCGAAGTGATGTAAATAATCCTTTTCCCTGTGCGTAGTTAAACAATCTGTAAGTGCACAGCCACTAAAGTCTGGTCACATGAGTTGATAGTTTACACACCAGCAGACATTAATTACAATTACCAAACGTTTCGAAAAACATAGTTTTAGCTCACATGTTCTGTTCTGTTCAGTTCCGTTGTGACAAAGGTAATCTATTATACATCAATCGTGTTCTAATAACATGTTCAATCACTGGGTGGTACCATATAACTGTCACTATTGTATTGTAGCTTCCAGGAAAATATGTATGTATATATATATATATATATATATATATATATATATATATATATATATATATATATATATATATATATACACACACATTTGTCGTCCTCCGCCCAAATAAACTAAACGTGTTGTGCCAACATCAGATCTGCAAACATTTAGTGCAACGTCTTTTAGAGAGAACTAAAATAAGATGCTTTATCTAAAATTGGTTTATGTGTAATGTCAAATTAGCAAGGTTGTGAATACTAAAGTGTATTATCCTACATAAGGTTGTAGATTATCAGCAAGACGTCATTCCCGTAGCAGACAAAACGATGCTTGAAACTTGCATTGTCTAGTGGTGGACTATGAAACCCCTTAGCGGAGAAGGTTAACGTTTGGGAACACCTATTCTTGTCGAGTATGACCCCTCCCGTCCATCGTGTTGCTTCTGGTGAAGGTTGGAACAGTTTTAATTAATTGAGAATTAACATAACACATAACTGCAATATTTTGCTAACCTACACGAGTGATATGGTAAAAGAAAGCTGATGGTAACCGGGTATGTGGTCTGTGATTGCTGCAACAGCTGAATAAACATGAAAGTCTGACCGTTGAAGGAGGTGGCAGAAGTGAGAGAACTGGTGTGGAACATCAGGCTTCGTTGCTGGAGAGATGGACGAGGAGGCGCATAAAAGCAACAATATGAAAGGAGATGGGTGGAAAGGTAACAGGAGAGGTGAAGAGATGTAACAAGTTGAAATAAGGGAAGGAAACGAGGTGGCAGTAGAGAAAGAGACACGAGGGAAGGGAACTTGTAACAGGTTAACAAAGGGAAAGAGACATAACAAGGAGACAGCAGGAAGGACAAACAGACGGGTTATGGAGATAAATGTGTGTGTCTTTGATGTAATGGGAGGTAGGGGTCAGGGGCACGGGAATTGTAAGACAGTGCTGCTAGTAATATATTAGCCCAGAAAAGTTGGATTCAATCGAACAAAAATTATATCTTATAATAAATAAATTTGACATTGTCGGAAACTCGGCAGTAACATTACAATAGCGTAATTTACTTCAGCCAACTATTAAAACTTGATACGTTATTTTAACAAAACATATTCTGCAGTGGTATTTATTATGTCGTGTCTAAACATATACTAGCTATCTAAATTAATACAATAGTTATGTCACCATGATATCAAACACTACGGTGTTCAAGCGAAACAAAAGTCATGGTTTGGGGGCTATGCACCTAAAAAAACACGTGCAAATAAAATCAAGGATATCGTGCCAGTGGTTTACTGAGAATGTTGTCTAAAAGTGGAGATTCCAGTAATTTATCCTGTTGACTGAGGGCTGACATGTTAACCAACAAGACCAATAAGGGCACGCGCAATTATGAAATCTGGGTAACCGAGACTACGAATGACGTATTAGGGGAGACCGGCACACACAGAATCAACACAAAGTCTCAAACAAATGTGCTATTTTGTCAGAAAGAGGACTAGTTTAGTAAACAAAGGCCAAAATATGTTACATCAGTGGAGTTTGGATGCAAACAGCATGGCGATATCCAATGGCGAATATTGCCAGACTGACACCCGTGACGTAGTATTCAACAGGATGGCACAACCCATGAAAATAAGGTGATGTGTGTTCAACTAGGTTTTCCCAGTAAACCACCGGCGTGATATTCTTAATTCTAGTTGCCCATGAAAATTAGATGCTGTGTGGTCAACAAAGTTTTCTTAGTAAGCCATTGGCGTGATATTCTTAATTATGGTTCCAAATGGTTATGTTTTAGTAACTCTTAGGACAAAAACATGACTTTTTCCTTTTAATTTATTTGAATTACACAACAACCGCCAGGTGGCAATACTAGATCAACGCAAATAAAATTAACTCCCAAATTTGACACCGCATATCTCTAAGTCTTGACGTTACATCCGCAGATGTCGATGGGAAGAGGAGGTGAATGTGGAACACGATTGTTCGGTGCTGAGAATAGTATCTCCTCTGTCTTCGTCTCGTTTAAAAGTAGGTAGCGCGATGCCAGCCACATTTTCACGTTAATAACACAAGGAGATATCCGGTCGGCGGCGGACGCAGAATCATTACGCTGAGTCAACATACAGCAACTGGGTGTCATCTGCGTAGACGTCGTAGCGAATTACGTGCTTTGAGAAGACTTCTGAAAGACCTGCACATTAGACCGAAAAGAGGAGAGGGGCCAAACCCTGCCCCGTGGAACTCCATGTCGCAGATGGATGTTGCAGGAAAGATGACCATCAACAAAGACGCACGCCGATTCGCTTTAATTAATTAGATGACTACAACTTATTTCTAAATAACCTTACTAACTTCGATTTGTGAGATTTGAGTGAGTTACTGAAGAATGACAATGCGGATTGAAACTTTTTAAAATACGAGGCAGAGGGCATTATTGATACCTGGACGTATCTAGGATCTCACAAAGGAAGACGCCATAGGCGGGGGGCAAGCTTAGTTTACCATGCTACCGTATAGTGGCGCAATATGTTACACACGAACACAATCAAAAATATTAGCCAAAGGGGGGACATGTCTGAATGCCCACCCGACCCCCCCACCCCCAATACGCCACTGATCCACTGATTGATACATATCAAATGTGCTCTTGAAAAACAAAGAGAAACGTTCCACAACGAAATACTTCGGGAAAGGGACTATTAGGAAAATTAGATACCAGAAAAATATGTGGAAGGAATGCAAGCTTACAGGATACTACGAATACATAAACAAGTAGAAAGCACCTACACCGAAAATTATAATGTATCAAAACAAATATAATTTCACAGGGTTTTCATAATGGCAGAAGACCTAAATAAATATTTCAATTCAGTTTTACTACATAGTATATTAGTTCATTACCAATACCAGATGGTAAGATGGTAAGATGTTGGGGGTTGGATTCAGAAAGTCAGTTAGATCCGGAAATGGTATCCAAAAAAAAATTAAAAAAATTAATACATATTTTCAAAAGAATGCATCTTTGTGTACACGCACATACAATTATTCGTACTTTCAGTCATAGAAGCAACACCTAGGGAGTTGCTGTGAAGCTCGTTATATTGCGACGATGCAACGGCATAAACGTCGAATTTACGGTAGCCGTGAAGCTAGGCTTTTCTTTTGTTTTATTTTTAATAAATTTCGGTCGTTATATGGAAGTAAAAGTAATTTTTTTAACAAGTGAAACATTTTCTTTGATAGACGAAAATCGCAACTTGGTCCAATCGCGTAACTAAAAAGAAGGCTGATTTGCGTGCAAAACGTGTAACAGACGCGATCACACCGCCACGTAGTATCGAATGTCTATGATGACCTGTGACCACTTTGATTGTTTATCAAAGAATCACACTCCTCAACAGTTGCGCCACGCAGCGTCGAATGTCTTCGTTTACATTTGATCACTTTGTTTATCAAAGAACTACACTCCCTAACAGTGGCGCCACGCATCGTCGAATGTCTTCGTTTACATTTGATCACTTTGTTTATCAAAGAACTACACTCCCTAACAGTGGCGCCACGCATCGTCGAATGTCTACGATGACTTTTGACTACTTTGATTGTTTATCAAAGAACTACGCTCCCCAACAGTGGCGCCACGCAGCGTCGAATGTCTTCGATGACCTTTGACCACTTTGGTTGTTTATCATAGAACCACACTCCCCAACAGTGGCGCCACGCAGCGTCGAATGTCTTCGATGACCTTTGACCACTTTGGTTGTTTATCATAGAACCACACTCCCCAACAGTGGCGCCACGCAGCGTCGAATGTCTTCGATGACCTTTGACCACTTTGGTTGTTTATCATAGAACCACACTCCCCAACAGTGGCACCACGCAGTATTTCACCACTGCCATAACTTGATTATAAATTCAAAATGAACTGCTGGTGGAATGATATAAAGGTTTGGTTGGCTGGGCAGCGTCATTGTTGTGGACTTGGTCTTTCTTTCTTCCAAATACTATGTTAACTTCATCTAGTTGCCGACTATTACATCGATTTAACAAGATTTAACAAGATTGCCATCCCAAGCAAAAACTCCCAGATGGCAAGTGAACAAGGAAGCCATTGGCTTATCGAGAGTCCAACAATTTTCTCATCTATGTGTAGCCCGCCCTTATCAAATATCTGTCAATTCTATTTTTAAACATATTAACACTACTAGCATTAACACAATCATTTGGCAGTTTGTTCCATTCATTTATCATATTCTGTGAGAAAGAGTACTTTCTCATGTCCAACCTACACTGCTCCTTAGCTAATGCTGCTTTGTGTCCTCTGGTTCTACTGCATTCTTTAAGTTTGAAGAACATATTCCTATCAACATCCTCATAACCGTTCACTATTTTAAACACTTCTACTTGGTCTCCTCTTAGTCTCCTGGTCTCTAGTGTTGTCAAACCATACTGTAATAAGCGACTTTCGTAACTTAGGTCTCTCAATTCTGGAATCATTTTAGTTGCTCTTCGTTGTATTCTTTCTAGCTTGTCTATGTCCTTTTTACAATATGGCCTCCATGCTTAAATAAATATTCCAAATGTGGTCTAGCTATTGCTTTGTACAGGGGACAATTAGCTGTTTCTCTTTATACATGATAGTTCTCCTAATTAGCCCTATAATTTGATTTCCTTTCGAAGCAGCAATCCCACATTGCTCTGAACCTTTCATGTCAGCACAAAATGTTACTCCTAAGTCCTTCTCTTGTGTGGTTCTACCTAGTACAGCACCCCTCATTTTATATTCATCGTCCATGTTTCCATGTCCTATGTGTATACATTTACACTTCCCAAAATTTAATAACATTTGCTATTTTTCTGACCATTTAACTAATTTATCTAGATCATCCTGTAAACTTTATTTATCTGTATCATTAGTAACCTTTCTGAAAGTTTTTGTGTCATCTGCAAATTTGAGTACTTTGCTAGATATGTGATCTTCCAAATCATTTATATATATATATATATATATATATATATATATATACATACATATATACATATATACATATATATATATATATATATATATATATATATATATATATATATATATATATATATATATATATATATATATATATATATATATATATATATATATATATATATATATATATATATATATATATATATATATATATATATATTAAAAACAGTATAGGGCCTAATACTGATCCATGTGGTACCCCACTCAAAACCGATTTCCAGTTTGAAATCTCACTATCTACTATTACTCTCTGTCTTCTCTGTGTAAGCCACTTTTCTAACCAGTTGATTACATCATTACCTATACCGTGGCTTTTAGTTTAATTAACAATCTTTGATTTGGCACTTTATCGAAAGCTTTCTGAAAATCTATGTAGACAATATCCACTGGTGATCCGTCATCTACCCACTTTGTAATTTCTTCAAAACAAAAAACATAAGAGATTGGTTAGACATGACCTTGCTTTTAGCAACCCATGTTGAGATGTATTTATTAATTTATGTTTCACAAGGAATTCCACCAGATGGTCTTTAATTACATACAACTGTATGTAACATGTAACGTATGTATGCAACGAGTAATTTACATAAAACTGATGCTAAACAGAGTGCTGGTGCGAAGCAGAAAAAACGAATATTTCACTGTAGAACTGGGAAACCCACCAGTCGAGACCTGCACCACCTCTGTGGGAAGATAATTGCAGTTTACTATATTTTTGGGAATTAATAACATCCTGTATGACATTGTTCTATTGATTTTAACACAGCCAGAATAATGAATGATTCCGTCCCATTGTTATTCTATTAAACGGCTGATTCTCTAATCCGCGATTCTGTCAAGCGAAGAGCACTCTGTAGATTCGTTGCCCATGTAATATAAACGGAGATAAACAAACATATCACTGTTGCGAATATTCGGGACGCGTGCGTACGTTCGTTCGTGCGTGCGCCTGAGCGTGCGTGCGTGCGTGCGTGTGTCAGTTCAAACGACTTTGTATTGTATTGTATTGTATTGTATTGTATTGTATTGTATTGTATTGTATTGTTGTGTATTGTATTGTAGTGTATTGTAGTGTATTGTATTGCATTCAGACTAGACTACCGCTAGATGGAAGAATATTGCTGATTGCAATCGAAACGCCACGAGAAGAAAAAGGTAAACCGACTGTGAAATAAGTACAAATATTACTCATTTGAACCATCCAATCTGATGAACATCTTCACTCATATGTGACAATAGCTGTTTTTATTTGATTTAATTGCAGCTACCACGAAGATGGGCGAGTGCAACACCAATTTCTACGACACGTCGGCCAAGATCTGCGGAGACTACCTCTACTGCAGCGCGTGTCCGGACTGGGCCAATGAGTGGCAGAACAACACCAAGTGTATCTCCGGTGAGTGGCGATCGCCAGTGTCTTCATATCTGTCAACTCTCACGTATACATCGTGAGACTCACATGTTTGCATTAAATGTCACAGTCTCACGGCAAAGATCTTAAATCTTCCGCATATTTTCATAATCTTTAGCAATGAAAAGCATGAAACAAAATGTCCTATTCTTTGTGAAAACGAGACACATAATCGGTGTGGGTATGTTGCAAGCGAAGGCCTCAGTTAATTTCACCGGTAATATCCACCTTTCAATGAATAACGCATGAAACACGGTCAGTGATTGAGTTTTTGGAAATACAAACCGCTTGTTGGCCGTCCTCCCCGTTAATTACGTTGTTGTAATTTGTAGAGCATATTGTACATGGTTAGGTTTAGGGCTACGCTATGGTTAGTCTGTAAGCCTTGTAGAGAAGGAAGACTTGTACCCGGTAGAAGAAGAAGGGTTGGTATTATGGTCAGGATAAAGGTTATGCCTAAAGTTTGTGTTTGGACTGGGACCTATAACACTGGCTGTTCTCGACTGCCGATGCTCGGCAACGTTATAACGTCATAGCTTTAATCCATGACACAAGACAGACAGTGGCGCCACATGGTGAGCCGGGAAACAACCAAGGCGTCGGGGAAACGAGCATTAATGATGGCCGCAGGCCCGATAGTTAATATGGCCAGCGGCAACGGTGAATATGTACGTGCACCAACATATATTTATTTATATTAAATATCTTGTCCTATGCCTACTATGGTTCCGGCGCTATGTCGTTGCAAAGTTTACAAAGTGCTAATAACTCGAGTAATTTATATTTCGTTTGCTCGAGTATAGAAATGGTGCGATTTTTTTGTAAGTGTGATATTTTGTGTACTTCCCGTGTATCAGTATACTAATTGTGTCCCGATATTGTTGTATATCAATCTTAAATCTATCATTTTACTATAACATTTAGTTTAGTTACAAACACCTTTGTGAATATATGTAAAAAATTAAAATAAATCGCTGAAGCTCCTTGACAAAAAATGCCCTATGATGACTGGGGAGGAACCATTGGGAGGGATTTCTGGGTACCAACTTGGAAGATGTGTATGCCTTACCTTGAAAGATGCGATATTTAAGTAACTTGGAAGATTTGTATGCATTGCCTTGAAAGTTGCTATATTTAAGTAACTTGGAAGATTTGTATGCCTTGCCTTGAAAGTTGCCATATTTAAGTAACTTCGAAGATTTGTATGCCTTACCTTGAAAGTTGCAATATTTAAGTAACTCGGAAGATTTGTATGCATTGCCTTGAAAGTTGCGATAATTAAGTAACTTGGAAGATTTGTATGCATTATCTTGCGTGATGACACGAGGTTTGCAGCGCGTTGTGTCAGCGTGATGACACGAGGTTTGTAACGCGTTGTGTCAGCGTGATGACGCGAGGTTTATATCGCGTTGTGTCAGCGCGATGACACGAGGTTTGTAATGCGTTGTGTCAGCATGATGACGCGAGGTTTGTAACGCGTTGTGTCAGCGTGATGACGCGAGGTTTGTAACGCACTGTGTCAGCACGATGACATGAGGTTTATAACGCATTGTGTCAGCACGATGACACGAGGTTTATAACGCATTGTGTCAGCGTGATGACACGAGGTTTGTAACGCATTGTGTCAGCGTGATGACACGAGGTTTGTAACGCATTGTGTCAGCGTGATGACACGAGATTTGTAACGCATTGTGTCAGCATGATGACACGAGGTTTATAACGCGTTGTGTCAGCGCGATGACACGAGGTTTGTAACGCATTGTGTCAGCGTGATGACACGAGGTTTGTACCGCATTGTTTCAGCGTGATTCCGTATTTAGACAGTCGAGTCCACGTCACACGATTGTCTAATAGAGCCTACCCGAAATCACACTCCCCGACAGTGGCACCATTGAACATATCACCACTGTCACCACACTCCCCGACAGTGGCGCCATTGAACATATCACCACTGTCACCACACTCCCCGACAGTGGCGCCATTGAACATATCACCACTGTCACCACACTCCCCGACAGTGGCGCCATTGAACATATCGCCACTGTCACCACACTCCCCGACAGTGGCGCCATTGAACATATCACCACTGTCACCACACTCCCCGACAGTGGCGCCATTGAACATATCACCACTGTCACCACACTCCCCGACAGTGGCACCATTGAACATATCACCACTGTCACCACACTCCCAGACAGTGGCACCACTGAACATATCACCACTGTCACCACACTCCCCGACAGTGGCACCACTGAACATATCACCACTGTCACCACACTCCCCGACAGTGGCGCCATTGAACATATCACCACTGTCACCACACTCCCCGACAGTGGCGCCACTGAACATATCACCACTGTCACCACACTCCCCGACAGTGGCGCCATTGAACATATCACCACTGTCACCACACTCCCAGACAGTGGCACCACTGAACATATCACCACTGTCACCACACTCCCAGACAGTGGCGCCATTGAACATATCACCAGTGTCACCACACTCCCAGACAGTGGCGCCATTGAACATATCGCCACTGTCACCACACTCCCCGACAGTGGCGCCATTAAACTTATCACCAGTGTCACCACACTCCCCGACAGTGGCGCCATTAAACTTATCACCAGTGTCACCACACTCCCAGACAGTGGCGCCATTGAACATATCACCACTGTCACCACACTCCCCGACAGTGGCACCATTGAACATATCGCCACTGTCACCACACTCCGCGACAGTGGCGCCATTGAACATGTCGCCACTGTCACAACGTAATTATAAATTCTAAGTAAACAGTTACGGATACGCATAAAGGTGTGGTTGGCATGGCAACGTGATTGTTGTTTACGACTTGCTACATCGTTGCAACAGGCAGTTGAGTAACGTAGTATAGTTCAATACAAACGTTCTTGTGTTTTTATACACGTTTTTAATACAAACACCATGCACAATTGTATGCAATTGAAGCTGAGAGATTTCTTGATAAAATAAGTTTAGTAAATGAAATATAAAGATGTGCAGAATCTGCACATCAAATGTAAGTTGTGGCTGCTGTGAAATGGTTAGTGGCGCCACTGGTGGTGAGTTTGATCCGAAATGCCATATTTTTAATCGCCAGATGGCGAATACGGCGAATAACGACAACATTTTCGTGAAATGCGTTTGGTTATGTTTCGTTAGTTTTCTTAGAAGCCCGTTGTTCGTTGGCTAAGATTACGTGTCGTACCTATAAAGACTATACATGACTAGCTGGCATAATTTTAGTAAAATGAACAATTAAACAAAACAATGGCTTTCTTGTCCACTTGCCATCTGGGCCTTTGGCTTGGATGGCAAATCTTGTTAAATCTAAAAAGTTCCCGCGATTGTTTTGCAGCGCGCTGAATTCCTGAAACAATCGCGTATCGATCGCAATCGAAATTATTCAAACAACAGATCGACCGATTTTTTGGGTTCTGATGTAAGCGTTGAGATTTGTGTTAATTAATTATCAATAAGCGTTAATATTGTAATGTATTCTTTGCTGAAACGATATTTAGTTAAATATGCACGCGTTGTCATGGATACAGTCGTTCTGCAAACAACAAATCAAAATGGACGTCGACTGACGTAGATTTCTGGCATCGATCAGAGGCGCCACAGGTTATTTAGTGTAGCCTGTATTGTTACCCCGCTTGTGTCTGACGTGATTAGACGTGTTTCGCAGCGATACGTTATTCTAAAATATAAACGCCGAAAACGATGCAACGGGAAAGGAAGCAGCGAAACAATACATCGAGCTTGATCGACCGGAACAACATACGCGTTTACTCTGTTTTGTTTAAGTGAACGAGTAAATATAATCACATGCTACATCCTATGATCACACGCTACATCGTCATGGACAATCCTTATAAAAAATTACTATTTCCAGTGTTTTCTTTCTTTACCAGTTCAAGTTTACAGCAATCAGGATGGTCGCTTCCCTCGACAATGATAAAAACAGTGGCGCCACCGAGCGATTATCGTATTATCATCTGTGATTCCCACACATTCCGAACCACTCCTTGCCCAGCACTGGTTGTGTGTAAGTAAGAACAATGTTAGTGCAATGTGAGGTACACATTACGATCATTCGCTGTGTAATCTGGGATTGCAATCACAACATACTCGGAGACTCGCTTGTCTCTTGTCGGTGTATATGTATTACTGCCCTGCGCAGGCCTAGAATTTAATCCCAATCCCGGCCAACAATTAGCGGTTAGAGTCCAGGCCCGGCTCAGGCCCGCAATTATTTTTCAAGCCCGGCCCGGCCCAGGCCCGCAAACTAGAATTTAGGCCCAGACCCGGCCCAGGCCCGACCCAGACCGTGAATGTTTGGCCCAGGCCCGGCCCGGCCCGTGGGCCAAAGATGGGTAGGTCCGCGGCCCGCAAGCCCGCGGCCCGTAAGTTTAGAGAAGATAAACCTATAATCTTATAACAAAGACGAAAAACAAATAAACTATAAAACAGACTTATTGTTTTATTATTATATATATATATATATATATATATATATATATATATATATATATATATATATATATATATATATATATATATATATATATATATATATATATATATATATATATATATATATATATATATATATATATATATATATATATATACATATGGGATAGGCATAATATCCTTAGCTCTTAATGGAGTACTACTCTTATGCTGAAGGTCCATAGTGTGCTGGATGAGTTCTAAAAATCCAGCACCACCAACTTCTTCAAACTTACGAATATCCTGAAGAAAAATAAAGAAAAATTTCTTAGTGTCATTACTATTAAATATGATAACATTTGTTATATTTGGCTTTAATTTGGCTTTAAATTTGTTTATCTAACCCTGACTTAACCCATATGCAAGCCATAACCCCAATTTATATTGTTAATTGAATTAGCTCAACTAAGTTAACATAATTTAATATGATAGTTCAATTAAATGTCACCCACTGTCACTGACACCCAGTGGCATTTCCAGCAGGTCTGCAGTCACTAGCCTGAGACAGACAGATACAGACATGCGTGAATTAGTACAAGTGTGAATTAATTAGGACTGGGGAGAAATACCAATTACCAACTGGGTTGGGTACTGGGAAGTGGGCAAGTGGCCTAGTGGGCACTTGGCAGTGGGCAGGTCATTCAGGTGGGCAATGTTTGGAGGGAAGACCTAGACAATAGAATGTCCAATGGTAGGGTCAAATGGTGATAAGTTGATGGTTAATCATGGCTTGATTGCCTCTGCAAATATTTCTAAAGTAAACATTTGGGGCTGGCTACTTCCAGCCAAGTGAACTTATGGGGCCATTAGATTCCATGGAAGGTCTCAATTTGTAACTATATAATAGTAAAGAAATAATTTTAAGCATTCATTAACCGGAATTACAATTTATAATAAGTTTTTATTAAAAAATAAAGTAATAATCGGTGTTTTGTATGAATATTTTTATTATATCCAGGCCCAGCCCAGGCCCGGCCGGGCCCGCTCACACTAGGCCCAGGCCCGGCGGAAGCCCGATGTGTTTAAATTGTTTTCAGTCCAAGCCCGTCCCGGCCCGCAGCCCGCGGGCCGGGCCGGGCTTTGGGTCCAAGGCACTAATATGTATATACAACATCACAAGCTACCCAGTGAACATATCTGCAAATATATCAATGAAGCAACAAGAACCCCTAACAGACATCGAGCAAGCATACTTGCTTACTTACTTATTTACTTATGTCGTCCACTTAACGTGGTGACACGATGACACGAATCCAGGACAAAACCCCACTCGGACATAACCCCACTGGACGAAACCCCACTCGGACATAACCCCACTCAGACAAAACCCCACTAAGACAAAACCCCACTTTTATTTTTTTAGAAGTAATGAAAATTTAAAAAGTAAAAATAAATAATATTTTGAAATGAAGTAACTATATTTCTGCTTGCACTTCAAAAGGAATTGTTTTCAAATGTAAATTTGGTCCTATTAGATGTTTAATATACCCATAAATTAAGTGGATGTTTCTCTGTTGTACTTGGTGATGTACGTAATGGGATCATCCCTGACAGCAGATGACAACTGTCACCAGCATGACACCGCACAGCCATGATCCACAGGAACAGTCTGTAGCTGTTGCTAAGTTACGTGCCTCACTCAAGGAGCGTGCAGCTGGATCATGTGGTACACTAACACAGCTCATGTTAGACCACACCACAGATGTGCCTGTAGATGTACGTGCTACACTCGGCAATCCAGACACAGTCAAGCGCTCTCTCAGGCGGGAACGTGCCAAGCACATGCCCAAGAACCCAGCGTCGCTCAGTGAACTTATGCCAGATGGGGAGAGGACCACCACTGTTGATGGAGACCCCTTCGTCATCTATGACAACGGTGTTGATTCTTCTGCCAGGATGTTAGTTTTTGGGACTGACCTTGGACTTCGCCACCTCGCTCGTTCTGACTCCTGGTTTATGGATGGCACCTTCGATGTTGCACCACTCCTATTCACTCAGTACATGATCCGTGTACCACTTGGAGAATCAGCTGTGACGTGTGTCTACGCCTTCCTACCCAACAAGCACCAGGAAACCTATGAGGAACTTTTCTCGGCTATTCAGGACCGGTGCACTGAGCTTGACTTCAATGTTGACCCCACCACTGTGACCATGGATTTTGAGCAGGCAGTGATCAACGCCATGCAATCATCATTTGGACCTCATGTCAACATCCGTGGATGTTTTTATCATCTTGCCCAGTCCACATGGAGGAAGATTCAGAGTCTTGGTCTGGTACAGCGTTATCGCGAGGAAGACGACGTTAAGCTCTTCTGTGGGATGATGGATGGTCTGGCTTTCCTGCATGAAGATGATGTACCTGATGGCATGGCCTACCTGCGTGATAACATTCCTGAGGGACTAGAACCCCTTCTGCAGTACTTTGATCAAATTTATGTGTCCGGTACCTACCGTCAGATACAGCTACCCCAACGTCCAGATGGTACTATGCCTCTACTTCGCATGCGTCGCAAGCCACCTATGTATCCACCATCCATATGGAATGTGCACAACATCACCCTTCACGGCAGTTCCAGAACCAACAACATATGTGAGGGTTGGAACAATGCCTTCTCCAACTTGGTAGGACATGCTCATCCAACTATCTGGAGGGCCATCGACACTATCCGGAAGGACCAGGCACAGGTTGCCACTGCACTGCTACGTGACCATCATGGTGAACCACCAGTCAAGCGAACGCGGCGCCACACAGTTCAGCTCCAGACGAAGCTTCACAATCTGTGTACTGCCCGTCGTGATGGCACCAAGTCAATTCCCGATACACTGAGGGGCATTGGACACTGTGTGAGATGGAAGTAGTTTAATGTAGTTTTCATAATAACAATATGTAGTTTTCATAGTTGCATATTTTTCAATGTTGTATGGTGATACATTGACATTAATAAAACAGAAAATAACAAATATTGTTGTCTTTGAATCTATATGCAGTAGGCCAAAAGGGGTTTTCTCTGAGTGGGGTTGAGTAGGGTTATGTCCGAGTGGCGTTTTGTCCGAGTGGGGTTTGGTCCGAGTGGGGTTATGTGCAGTGGGGTTATGTCTGAGTGGGGTTTTGTCCAGTGGGGTTATGTCCGTGGATTGGGTTCGTCATTGCATTTAGTAAGTTTGTCTCTCTGAGTTTCTATCTTTCTCTATGATGTCTTGATGTTGTTGGTCGACCTCTTCTCCGAGGACCATTGGGCTTCCGGAACAGGACATTGTTGTCTACTTTGTTATGGCGCATCACATGATGGTGATCCGTTGGAGGGAGCTGTGCAGTTCTTGGTTGGTTATACTCACAAAAGGCTGGATGGATGTCATGTTGTGAGTTTTTGTATGATCCAAGTTATTAAAAATCATCTACATTTTCGATTTGACTCCCAACTAAAGTGTGCATACTGTGGTTAGCAGACGGGTACTTAGCTTTGTTTGAATTGAGTTCAAAGGGAGGGAGGGAGGGAGGGAGGGAGGGAAGGCGGGAGGGAGGGAGGGAGGGAGGGAGGGAGGGAGAGAGGGAGGGCTGGATGTCTGATACTTTGACGTCTGGTGAGAGTTAGTCCTCTTATCATCAATCGAAGTTCTTAGAGCGTAGTCCAAGACTGATGAACAGGTATGGGGCAAACATATATAACTGTAACATTATAATATTCCACTACCGGTCATCTAGCAGGAACAAACACACAGCATGGAAGGGCAAACAATACAAACACACAATAAATAGAAACAAGATTACAATTATTTAGCAATGGTAAACGGGAAATCCTTGTGCATAACCGTCTTTGTCTAATATCAGGTTTTTACTTCTACCACATAAACAGACCAGTGTGAATTGTTATCCGCAAGGTGGCACCACTTTCTCCGTGTACTACCGTGAATATAGTATGTGCGCCATCCTCGGGCACCGACGGGCTGCTGAGTGCATCAGCCCTGGTATATCAACCTAATGAAACGTGGATTTGTACTTTGACGCAGTTGCTGTTTTAATTATATTACGAGAGTCCAGAGCACGGCCTGCATACGGGCATTTAACTGTTTGGCTATAGACTAATATGGCAGATGAAATTAAGTAATACCAAGCATTTCCTTAAAGGTGCCTCATCAATTAATTTTTTTGGCTCGTCTAATTTTTTGCGAAATTTCAAACCTATATAGTAGCTACGACGACATGCAAGCTCGTTTGTGCAATTTTTGTATGTAGTTTTTTGTGTGTGAAATCATCAGAAAAACTATTAAGTTGTTTAATTCTGCATGCAGAACGCTGAAAACTAACGAATTTCGCCCTTGGTGAGATTTCATAACTTTGTCATGTGATCAGCGAGAGGATGGAAGTCACGCCCATGATCAGCCTTGACCCCATAAAGTGTTTGCCTTTTGGATATTCTCTATTTTGAGCCTTACCAGATCTAACTTGCGATGATTTGAACAAAAATGTTGCTTAAACTATTCTCACACTACACATTAGGACATCAACAAACCGGATTCGCGATAGGCTAAATCAGTCGAGGATGCAGTTTTAAATGGCCCGTTGATGTTGAGCCTGGCTGTCAGAATCACAGAATGTTTGCAGTCGTGCAGTAGTTAAAATACCCCCAATAGTCACAATTAACGGGTAGATACTAGAGCCAGCCATTGCCCACGAGGATCGTGTTCGCTATCGGGAGTACAAAATGTGCATCACTGTGCGTACTGATTGTGTACTACCGTTGGTACAGAATGTGCATCACCGTGTGTACTGATTGGGTACGGAGTGTGCACTACCATGGGTACAGAGTGTGCACTACTTTGGGTACAGACTGTGCACTGCCGTGGGTACGTAGTGTACACTACCTTGGCTACATATCGTGCACTAATGCGAGTACCGACTAAGCACAGACTGCGACGTTTGGTGCGCTCACCTGTAGCGAGCGCTCAACCCCAGCTATCTTAGAAGCCCGAGGGCAACATATGGTTTCCAGCAGCTCGGTAATAACATTTGAACAGCGACCTGCACTGTTGTGTCTTCATGCTCTCTAGCGTCGTTAAGGAGGCGAATCCAGTAGTTAGCATGAGGACAGCGTGCGATCTACCATTAAAATTTAACTACATTTATCCATGTTTTGACAGGCAAAATTGCCAAGTGTTAAATCGGACGTAGAAAAGTGAGGAGCGAATGACGGTAGAAAAGGGACTGGCAAAGTCTGGGCCGAGCGTCCACACATTAATCTTCACCTGTGTAAATCATCGAGTACCATGTGAAGATATGACTGTGACACGCCGCGATTATCTGGACATGCAGTTAAGCATATTGGCAGACGCCAAGAAGTTCAGGATCACCTTTTTTTAAATACCCCCCCTTATATAACTGTATTATCGACAACAACAAACTGACCAGGGGGGTCGTTCCGGGTTTTCGAAATGTTGCGTTCCCTTTTTTCCAGCAATTTGATCATGAAACCTCAAATTTAGTGTGCCCGCTTTGGCTTAAATATTTAGTTTTGTCCATTATGTAGCCTGTTGTGGCGCTATGTGGTAGCATGGCACATTAATGGGCTACCAAGCTCGCCCCCTTTGACCTCCCCTCTTGGCCTCCCCATGGCCTCCCCCTTTGCCCCCCTGGCCTCCCCCTTGGCGAGATCCTAGATACGCCACTGGCTGCTATTCTGAACATAAATTCAAAGAAAATACATTGCGTTTAAACACGTGAACCCCTCATTGTAAATAAAATTAAACTGTTCAATATTTAGTAAACAAGAAAACCGTTCCACACGGAGCATCGATACACCATTCAGTACATTCGTTTAACATTACTTATTGAATAAACACTTCAAATTGTTCTAATACACGACAGTCTGTAGGGCGCGGTGGCGTAGAGGTTAGAACTTCGGACTCTCAATCGAAGGAACCCGGATTCGAATCCTCTTACCGCCGTTTCAAAGCTTTGGCAATTTCGTTCCCCCACAGTTCACTCAGCTGGATAAATAAGGAACTGGCTACATACAGGGGTGGATATGTTACAGACAGTCTTCGCGCAGTAATTGAAAAATTGAAGCAGAATAGGACCACCATCAGGTCAACAATGTACGTGCCACTTGTCTAGTACCACCATCAGGCCAACAGTGTACGTGCCACTTGTCTAGGACCACCAACAGGTCAACAGTGTACGTGCCACTTGTGTAGGACCACCATCATGTCAACAGTGTACGTGCTACTTGTCTAGGACTGCCATCAGGTCAACAGTGTACGTGCCACTTATCTAGTACCACCATCAGATAAACAGTGTACTTGCCACTTGTCTAGGTCCACCATCAGGCCAACCGTGTACTTGCCACTTGTTTAGGACCATCATCGCAGTATCCATCTACTCCAATGGGCGGTAAAGCTGGGCATCTGAGTAAAGATATATTCCGGCTTTGTCTGGAGTCAAAATAACCTGACTGATTTCGCACAACTAGACTCTCGAAAACATTGTCCCACCTGCAGTCCGTGTTCCTAAAGGTATCAAAATGTAAACAAAAATATGCGCTATTAAAAACCACGCCGTAACCACCATAACCTTTTCTTGCCGTCTACAAGTTCTTTTCGGTTTTACAATCTGGCAACTGCAATCAAATAATACGTGTCTCAACTCGGGGCCAAAGAATGTCACAAATCTGAGTAGGTAACTTGTTCAGTTTTACGTACATAAACCATGAGCGATTTCCAAATGATATAAATTTTAACAATTGATGCATATATCACAAAATCTCACTTTCTGCAAACTAATGAACGTATTTGGGTGTTGTTGTGATAAAACCCATATTTGTTGTTGCCCGATGATAAACTTACAATAAACTAATCGAGCGCTTTTATTTTGTTTTTTTTACGACAGTATTCACAGGTATGTCACGGAATTGATAATATGTAGCGCGGATGATGCGGGCCAGTTTTAAATCTTATGTCATTAGCCTCGGTGCAGATCGGCATCGCAACTGGCAGATAAGAAAGTTGATTTTGGGCCCACAACTGAACCCGGTAGTTGAGCTGGGCTTGCGACTATGCACTGAACAAGCTAAATTTCCCAGCGTGTTGTCGGAAGACGTGAGCGAGACGCCAAGTTAAAAAAAAACCTACAGAAACAGTTAAGCGGGTTACGCGGAACATAACATCAGTAGCGCCATTGTTTTGCGACGCGCGCGTCAAGACGGCCCGTCGGCTACGGTCGACGCCGCAGACAGCCGCTGCAACAATCGCTCAGGTGAAATTACCGTCTTTAATGGCGACCGCAGAAGCGCGGCGCACCGCCGCTGCTGACTTTCCCACGACCGCGGCGTGTAAGCGATAGCACGACTGCCGCGGCACGGGTCGCTACACCTGTAAGGGGACCGTCAGCGCGCCGCCGCCTTATCGCAATCGCCGGCGACCGGCAATCAAGGCGAAGACGTTCCCACGCTTAAGACACGGCCGCGAACAAAGCCGCGCCACGCGTGCTCACAAAACAGCCGCCGATCAACAATCACGCCGCGGTCTCTGGTCGCGCGCTGGCGCGGGGGACGGTGTGCGAGCCTGGGTGAAACACCTGTTCTCGCGTCAAAATCGATATGTACGGTCCGCGCATGAGCGCGTCTCCAGCGCGCTGACGAAGATTTATAGAGCCTCCGGATCTCACGGTGGCGTAGCAAGGACTTTTTTCTCGTTAATCGTCGGCAGTGGTTTATGACGTGTGCGTGTGCGTGTGCGTGTGCGTGTGCGTGTGCGTGTGCGCGTGCGCGCGCGCGCGTGTGCGTGTGTATGTACGTAACTGTCGGTTTGCATGCGCCTCGATGAAGAGTATTTGGAGACCTCTAAAAACATTTATTATTCAAAAAGTAAATGAAGCCACAGAACATGATTTCATACAACTGAACACATGGTCGAACACACAACAGGTGCACGACGTGAACTACGCAGAATTGAAACGTATGTAACAAGGCTTCTTGCATACACGTATGTTACTCCCTTGTACACTGGGTATAACATATACCTAATCCCGCGGGTTCAGTTCTTTTTTTACATCAAGCAAAGTCCAATGAAAAGGACAGTCCAACACATACAAGATACAAGATACAAGTACAGTCCAACACATACAAGATATAAGATACAAGTACAGTCCAACACATACAAGATACAAGATACAAGTACAGTCCAACAGATACAAGATACAAGTACAGTCCAACAGATACAAGATACAAGATACAAGTACAGTCCAACAGATACAAGATACAAGATACAAGTACAGTCCAACAGATACAAGATACAAGTACAGTCCAACAGATACAAGATACAAGATACAAGTACAGTCCAACAGATACAAGATACAAGATACAAGTACAGTCCAACAGATACAAGATACAAGATACAAGATTCAAGATTCAAGATTCAAGATACAAGTACAGTCCAACAGATACAAGATACAAGATACAAGATACAAGATTCAAGATACAAGTACAGTCCAACAGATACAAGTACAGTCCAACAGATACAAGATACAAGATACAAGATACAAGTACAGTCCAACAGATACAAGATACAAGATACAAGTACAGTCCAACAGATACAAGATACAAGATACAAGTACAGTCCAACAGATACAAGATACAAGATACAAGTACAGTCCAACAGATACAAGATACAAGATACAAGATACAAGTACAGTCCAACAGATACAAGATACAAGATACAAGTACAGTCCAACAGATACAAGATACAATATACAAGTACAGTCCAACAGATACAAGATACAAGATACAAGATACAAGTACAGTCCAACACATACAAGATACAAGATACAAGTACAGTCCAACAGATACAAGATACAAGTACAGTCCAACAGATACAAGATACAAGTACAGTCCAACAGATACAAGATACAAGTACAGTCCAACAGATACAAGATACAAGATACAAGTACAGTCCAACAGATACAAGATACAAGATACAAGATACAAGTACAGTCCAACAGATACAAGATACAAGATACAAGTACAGTCCAACAGATACAAGATACAAGATACAAGTACAGTCCAACAGATACAAGATACAAGATACAAGTACAGTCCAACAGATACAAGATACAAGATACAAGTACAGTCCAACAGATACAAGATACAAGATACAAGTACAGTCCAACAGATACAAGATACAAGATACAAGTACAGTCCAACAGATACAAGATACAAGATACAAGTACAGTCCAACAGATACAAGATACAAGATACAAGATACAAGTACAGTCCAACAGACTAGAATGGGATAAAGTTAATATAAACACATGTTTAGACAGGTCCTTGTCTGTCTACTCCTTTTCTTGTCTCAGTGACCCAAGCCTCTGCTTACGAGTGTTTCGATTGCTCATTCTCAGCGTCTGTGGACCCAAAGTCTCACAAATGTGCTTTATATATATATATATATATATATATATATATATATATATATATATATATATATATATATATATATATATATATATATATATATATATATATATATATATATATATATATATATATATATATATATATATATATATATATAGTTGTGTTCAATGGTTGCGCCGTTGTAGACAGTGCATCGAAAATAATGCTTAGTTGTGCAATCGGCAACACTCGGCAACAATCGGCAACAATCGGCAACAATCGGCACATCAGCAACCGGCAAACTTGGAGCCATACTGGGCAGCTATCAACGGCAGCTAACTACGTTCGTCTTTTAGAGGATGGTGCGTCACCCGAGTCAATGTCGCTGTCTGCGTCGCTTGTGTTCAGCACGTGCTTACAGTCCTGTCCAACAACAATTCCCATTGGTTGATGCTCATCTGTTGACCAGTCACTGCCCGCATTTCATATTATTATTCGGTGAAAGGCGGATTTTACTACTGAGGCATTTGCTTGCAACGCACATGCACGCACGCACGCACGCACACACACACACACACACACACACACGCACGCACGCACGCATACTCAAATAGATTTTATCTCAAATCGTGACATTTAATGCAAAACCGTGAGACTCGTGGCTTATGCGTGAGAGTTGACTTGAATGAAAAAGAGATTTATGTTAGATAACCGGGTCTTATCTAGACTGAATTGTGGTTGATCTCCACAAAACGTCCTCGCAAGGTTCCCAAGATGTTTTTTTTGCAAATTATCTTCAAGTGTGCATCGGAACGAAAGCTGCGGTGGACACCTGGTAAATGACCTTCTGATGACCACGCGGCATGCAATGCTTTGTTGTCGCGGGACGTCATCACGGAAACGGCTGATTACGCCCAGTAGAGGTCGCATCGAAGTGACGGTAATGACGCATAATTCGACCCCTGACTACGCCACACGCACAATATGATTCGGCGAATTGCATAGAGCACCCGTCTCTCTGCGCCATTATCGCGACGGGAGAGTAGTTAAGCTGGTGTATCTATGCCGCGGTGGTGCTGAGGAAACGTCTCATCGAAGACAGTTTAAATGTTGTGGTTCGCAAGTTCAACTGGACACGTCAACTATCAGCTTGAGCCGGATCGTTACACGTGACAACCACTGCCCGTTCGGGCATCCGTTTCACGTGACATCCAGTGAACTTTCGACCATCGAAATGATCGTTTGGTCGTCCGTTACACGTGATGTTCAATGCAATTTCGGCCATCCGTTACACTTGACATCCAATGAACGTTCGACCATCCGTTGCACATGACAACTAATGATTATTTGGCCATCCGTTACACATGATATCGAATGCATATTAGGCCATCCGTTACACTTGAAATCCAATACACATTTGGTCATCCGTTACACATGATATTCAATTATCTTTTTGCCATGTGATATCCAGTGAGATTTTTGCCATCCGGCAACCGTTAATAACAAAGAGCATTTGCCTGTGTCACTGTTGTCCTAAAGTTTGCGTAACTGGGTCATTGAAAAACATTGTGTGAAATTCAACTTCGGTCGAATGGGTAAACTCTCATTACTAATATTTCATATATCGCATTTAATTCATCTTTGTGGTGCCTTTCTAGATGTTGTTCCCGTTTATCACATGTTTAACGTACCGTTACAACACGATATCCCTGCCTGGTCGCTCTGTAATCTGTCCACAACGCCTTACAAATTAGTCTGTGTCTAACGCAAAACTGATCATATCTATTCTTTAAACGTATTAATAACAGGTAATTATTGTGTGCAGCAATGATGGGTAGTAATGTTGGGTAGCAACGCAAAACTGATTATAGATATTCTTTAATCGTATTAACAACAAGTAATTATTGTGTGCAGCAATGATGGGTAGCAATGCATAGCAAGTATTCTTTTTGTTTATCTTTAATGAATGAATTTTGTGCAAGCACATTACAATTCGAATATAAGTAACCGTCACACTACGCAGAACTGTTTCCGTTGAACACTGCAATTAGCAGTACAATCCAAGCTATTGGCGTTATGCTTGAACGAAAGACTTGGTCGTATAGAGTAAACACTTTGACAAAACAACCCGGGTGTCATTGTGTCGTTGCTCGAAGCCTGTGGCGCGCCACGCGGCGGATTGCGCAATCATATGCAACGGAACAGAGCGTGACGTAACCGCCCGTGAATTTGTAGACGGGGACAAACATCTTTAATACGTTGTCATTAAGCATGTGATCGGTCCACTCCCGTCCCCTGCGGCAGTTCTGGGTCGACGGCGGACGACAAACGCCCCACGTTGGATCATTTTGGAAGCACCGCATTGGCGCGTATCCCGAGATAGATCATCACCCATTCCTCACTTCTCGAAGCAACTGACAAATTTGATAGCAGTTGATGTTAAGTGGCGAATCGCGTGAGTCGAAACTCACCACCCCCCGCGACCAACGCCAACGAGCAGACGTATAATTAGGGAGTGGCAGCTATACGACCGTGCGACCCGCGCGGCGATACTCATGGACTCCCAGCAACCGTCTCCTGCGAGCGTAGCAACAGCGCCCGGGAAACTATACACAGGTGCACGAAATTACACAGGTGCACGAAATTACATCGGTGACCACTCGTAAAATATACTGAACCAAAAACAAAAACTGCACAAGCTATAAATAATGTGTAAATATTATGTCTACGTTTTAACAGATAAATAAGATGGCTTTATGTGATGCAGATTTATGGCTTGCTTCGTTTTTCATTCATTCATGATGCAGTTGTCCGGTCTATTGGTTAGGCCGGGTGCTTTAATTCAGAAACGTTTTGTGGATATCCATATACACGACCACGTAATTCGTATATGACGTACGCACTCCAAACAGTGGCGCCACTCAGCATATCGCCTCTGCCACAACTTGATTACAAATTCAAAACGGAGTGGTATAAAGAATTGGTTGCCTAGGCAACGTGATTGTTGTTTACGACTTGTTACGTCATTACAACTGTGCACTTGAGCATACGTAGCATAGTTTCAAACAAAAACGAAAGTGATTGTGTTTCTAGATACAAACACTAACCACAATTGTACGCAATTTAAACTGAGAGATTCCTTGATAAAAACTAGGAGTTTACCAAATTATTTAAAGATCTGCAGAATCTACACATCAAATGTAAATTGTGACAGTGGTGAAATGGTTAGTGGCGCCCCTTGTGGGGAGTTTGCATGATATCATTACGTTAAGCAGTTGCGACATAACCACATGCGTGTGAATAATTGTAAATACTCTAACATATACCACGGGCAGTGGTTGTCACGTGTGAGCTAGCACAGGAGGGCTGCAAATTGAGGACTGCGTCGCGAATGTTTGTGTGAAGTTGCCAAACAACTCGTAATCTTTGGACAGGAACAACAAACACGACAAGATAATATTTATCCTTCTAATACACCGCAATGACCCAGGAGGTAAAGATAACAATGATCCAGGAGGTAAAGATAACAATGATCCAGGAGGTAAAGATAACAGTGATCCAGGAGGTAAAGATAACAATGATCCAGGAGGTAAAGATAACAATGATCCAGGAGGTAAAGATAACAGACACTCACAAAACTTGCAAGTACTACAGACAATTCAACGTCAGAAGAAAAACAATGTTGGTTAAACTTACCAATTATAATTTTTATTCTTTTTACACATTTCTTCGAATACCCGTCAAACCTGTCTGTACTTGATTTTGAAAGAAATTAAATGTTTGATACAGAGCAATGTGTAATTGCGATTACAATTGCAATGTAATTTTAATTAAGTCGTATAATGTGTATTTGTGATACGCAAGATACATGCAGGAATACAAGCCTTAACCCAGCCCAGCTTGGGCGTGGTCACGTGGTCACTTGTATAGGTGACACAGGGCAGGCAACTGTTCCATCGAGTGACTTACCTCAGATATAGCAGCACCGACGCAAAGCTCAACTCATACCAGAATAACAGCACATTAAGTACAATCTTAACCAGGCAACATCTACAAGATAATACTTGAAGGCGCGACTGCGATAGCAGCAGAAACCACGATATATCGTAAAGGAAACGATATTACAAATTCATTACATTAAAGGTATACATACGTAATATACGTATGGACGTACCTTTTACGAACATTTACGTACCTTAATGTACTTTTTTGTATCTGTTGTATGTTAAAAACCATGTTATGCAGTATAAACTATATCTACAGCCTATAGCGTAAGTCCGTATAACATCCTGAAGGTGTTCTACTGGACCGCGCTGTTTTATATAATTTGACCTTTATATGTTTAATTTGAATGTTTCGACTCGAATATCATGTTTTCATTGCGTGCTGAACGGTAAAGGTCGATATTTATAAACAGATAACGGTCAAATTAGAGTTAAACATTCTGGGTCTTTAAAATACACTTGGGTGTGTAATTTGTCAGAATACAGTTTATACAATTTAACGTGATTTTACGATAGAAACAATCAGAAGTTGGACTTTTAAACGCAGTGCCCAACTATGCAGGACCACAATGCAGAGGGCAACGACCCCAATTTCTACAAGCACAACTTGCTGTTGTAACATGATTATAGTTGTTGTAACGCCATGTGACACACAATGGAGGACAACGCCGTAAAACGTACGACACACTGTAAAGCCGTCCGAACTCGTAAATTGTGTGTCAACGAAAACGCCGAAGATTGATAACATTTCAATTACACTATCGTTACCCGCCAAGTTGTTCTCTAGGATGACATATTTACGGCTACTGGGACGTTGTCACGGGGGACGCTGGGGTGAGGGAGGGGGTTGCCCTAGAGACGAATGTGTGTGGTTTGCCATTGTGTTTTTCACCAGCGTGATTCGAGTTTCGCGAGGTTTCTTTACGGCAGCATTCGTTGCCGACATTGTCTTGTGTGGTTTATATTCAGGATTCCATTTGTAATTTGAGATATTATACCTCACGTGCGAACAGTTGACACTATGATTAATTGTAAAAACGTAAAACCATTAACATTTATTAGAAAGATAATGAACATTTATTAGATAAATAGGGCGTTAAGCGTGACCTTTTCTTTATATTTTAGGTGTAATTTTGATAGAGCCGTTTCATGTTGAGCAGCATGTTTGTTGATGGCTTAATACATTAATGTGATGTTTAATTGTATGTTTCTTATCACAGTTAGTTCTGGTTATCTTAACATAATTCAACACATTCACAGGTGGCATGGAATTATCATTTGGTTGACATGTCCTTCTTCAGATATATTAGCACACCACCTTGTAATAATGTTCAATAATGAGGTGTGACCAGTGCTAACCCATATTCCGTGCCTAATTCCCCGTCTTTGCCGTCTTTGCCCAGCAAAACAACTACAATATAACTCTTCTAAAGCGGCCACCCAAGTGACTGAGATAAAGTGGCCTGATTAAAGAGGTGGTCGAATTACAGAAGATGGTCAGATATACATATGTGAAAAAAACAGACGGTGACACAGTGGCCGTTTCCAAGGGATGGCCGTTTCCAAGGGGTGGCCTTTTCAAAGGGGTGGCCATTTCCAAGGGATGGCCGTTTCCAAGGGGTGGCCGTTTCCAAGGGGTGGTTATTTCCAACGAGTGGCCGTTTCTAAGGGTTGGTCGCTTTGAGGGGTTCTACTGTATATATTTCCATTATTTGGAGCATTTGATTTCACAAATAAAGTATTTGCGAAAATATACAAGTTATTGAAAACCACTCTGACGAATACAATGCTGTCGACAACGCTGCTGACGAACACCATATTGACGAAAGCGATGCTGACAAACATATGCTGACGAAAGCAATGCTGGCAAACACCATGCTGACGAAAACAACGCTGGCGAACATCATGCTTACGAAAGCAATGCTGACGAACATCATGCTGACGAAAGCAATGTTGGCGAACACCATGCTTACGACAACAATGCTGACGAACATCATGCTGGCGAAAGCAATGTTGGCGAACACCATGCTTACGAAAACAATGCTGACGAACATCATGTTGGCGAAAACAATGTTGGCGAACACCACGCTTACGAAAACAGTGTTGGCAAACAACATGTCGACAAAAACACGCTGGTGAAAATAATGATAGCGAAATCGACGCTAACAAATACCACGCATGCTTGAGAAACCCTTGCTTTCAAAAACTACGATGATGGAAATCGTGTTGGCGAATTTCGTGCTGCCGAAAACCAAGCGGGCGAAACAAAGATATTGCGAAATCCACACAGACAAAAAATCATCCTTGAAAATCCTTGCGTGTCCGCATAACCAGGTGTTGCTGTCAAATATTGTTGTTGTTACTTGTTGCCGCCTAGTTGTCACCACAAAGTAGCTAATATTGTGTGGACAAATTGCTCCAGGGTAACTTTGTGACAGTAATTGCAAAATAAACCAGTCAAGTACTTCATTATATGTATTCATAGTTTAATGATAGTCAGAGCCAGTATACGTTCAGCTCAGCGTCTGGATGGGCAACGCCCCTTCAGGCATAACATACTCACATCCTTGATTCGTGCTTCGTTGTGTCTCTTACTGAGTGATAAATGTGTCAGTTCCTTGCGTGACAGGCTCATATACATGTAAATATGCAGTGCATTAGTAGTCTATGCAATATGCGCAGTCGGGTATAGGGCCTACTTTATTTAACAAGATATATACAATATAGAAAAATACAAGATTATACAATATGCATAATGTCAACATGTTATGGTGGTCACATGGCTCACTGCCGTGTTTCTGTGACCCCGTTGAAGCTAATTATTATTACTCAAGATACACGGCGGCGAATTGGGGAAGTTTGTGGTATTGTAATAGTAAAATGGTGTGAATACCTGAATGCAAAAACACATTGACATACAAGCTTAACAGCAGAAGCAGGATACTTCCACAATTCCGTGTCCATGGTTTGATTGGTTTGTGGTTTCAAACATTTCTAATTCCATACCGTACATTTAGGGTTTAAACCGCATGAACCCAAACGTCTCCATTTCGCTGCTGGTACAATATTAACATAAACAACAAGGAAGATCAAACAGAACATTATTTGACATACATTATGTATACCATTTGAACATATTTGCAATAAGTGTTGAATAGCTCTTCTAGAGCCGGACCACGTTTGTTACAGAACAGCCGGACCACGTTTGTTACAGAACAGCCGGACCATGTTTGTTACAGAACAGCCGGACCACATTTGTTACAGTACAGTCGGACCACGTTTGTTACAGAACAGCCAGACCACATTTGTGCTTTCTTCACTGAATTTTTACCGGATCCGGCCACATATTATGTACTAGTTTGGCCGATTATTTCATCAAAACTAAATAACACATCTGCACGAACGAGATAACATGGCGTAACGGATACTAGATAGATTCGATTTCTCGCGAGATTATTCTAAAACGAGACGAGAGAAAAATTTAATTGGAGAAGGATCTTTAACAGTAGCAATTTCTGGTAACCGACCCCCAGCGACTCGCGACGCGAGGCAAACACGCGGTAATTAAACCCGAGACGTCGGCAGATGAGACAAGCCGAGTCACCTAATACGTGAGATCGCCACCAGAGACACACTGACTCATGACCGGCCATTGTTGAGGGGCGGACCTCCCGTAAGATGGAGCCTGTTCCCAGGCTCGGCGGCGTCTTATCCGCAAATCTGGCCGGGCTCAGACACGTGCGCAGTCCTTGTCATCGTCGCGTCTTATAATTACTTAGGATCACCTGGAGATAAGCTTAACGCGGTTTATCTATTGCACGTCGTATCGCGTCGCCGTGACATATTACGCCGCCGATAACGCTGAGCCGGTGTATGTTCTCTATAGCGATCGCGATGGCTGAGTTTGCGAACATCTGTCCGTGTGGCGAGATAGACGCTGCTATACATCCCGCGTTGATTTTCTCACGGTCACGTGTTGCTCGCTTAGCCACCATTGTCTGCCTTTGTAGTTGGAGATTTCCTCACAAAAGCCGGACCGACTCAAAGAAACGCATCCGCCCTTTGGCAGCCAGAAGTGCTGCGCTGTCAGATTTGTTCGTATATATAAAGTATAGGATTCCTAACGCATACACCTGCAGGTATATTTATAGCCGCATGCGATACTTATTGAATCCGCAGCCTGTTTAATATTCACGTCGTTATACATCCTCGGCCGTTACTAGCCCTGAAAAGCCCGTTTGCATCTATTATCTTCGCGTGTTGTCGTAGCATAGATCGCAAGAATAATATTTTCATTCCATTAGAAGATAATCGCGCGAACGCGGTGGAATGCGCAAATATTGGTTAAATAGCTTAAATAAATCCTTCGCTTCTTTTCGGCGATGAATCATAATGCCGTGGCACGCTTCGTTCCCTGAACGCCCACTTACGACGCACCTGTGGGCTACAACGTTCCACGGGTTAAATAAACACGCCGCCCCTCGTCGTACGGATTATCTTTCGTCAAACTTGTTTATGTTCTCGGTAACGTTAAGTCTGCCGCACGCTCCGGTTCGCGCGTCATCTCGAAGTACTAATGTTTTGTATAGCTACGTTGTGGAGAGCAATACGTGACCGCGGGTGTTCAGGATTCAATTAATTGTATGAGACTGTCCCGTACAAAGGGGCAATGTCTCACAAAAAGCGTCACGGACAAACCCATGTAAAGGTGTGGTTCTTGTGTACGGCTGAATGAACCGACGCAATCTGGAATTAATTAAATTGACCAATTAAGCTTCAAACTGCACCCACAAGGACGCGTGCTTGCGCGCGCCTACGCACATGCGAGTCGTACGCATGTCGGCATCGATATAGGTATAGGTACGTATTCATGCATACACATACGCTTACATACACATAACCACAAGGACACGCGCACAAGTGCATATACGCATTCACGCACGTGTGTGTATGTATATATATATATATATATATATATATATATATATATATATATATATATATATATATATATATATATATATATATATATATATATATATATATATATATATATATATATATATATATATATATATATACACGTGCGCAAATCGCTGGATATTTGAACTGGACTTTGAGTCGTAGCAAACTAGTACTGATGTCAATGTCCGTATTAATCATATGCCGGTTTGAATGCTTACTTTATCGCAATTATCTACGCCAAGTGACGAAGATTTGCGATTTCCTAGATGTTTGGTCAATGTTGTTCTCTGTGTGTTTTAGCACGTATCTCTTAGTTTTGGAAGCCAGAAGTGTTTCGATATAAGTCTTTGTCGAGAAGAGAAATAGCCCGCGTCGTCCTGTGTCTGGCAACATTGAGAAAGACGAGAAAAAGAAAAAAAACGGTGCGTTGAAATAAAACAACAATTTGAGGAAAAGTTATAAACATGTGTTTCTATGTCGATTTAGGTTCGCGATACGTCACGCGTTTACCCTTTGGCGTGTATATGCCATTATAACAAATATGTTGTTCGTACAGACGGACTTTTAGCGTATATCATATGGCCATGATATGTACTAACTTAATTCAATTCCTAAACAACGAGTTATACAAAGTTCTGTCCAAAATACACGTATGAAGTGACACGCCATGGATTGAGCCTGCCCGAGCGGAATCGAAGCGAGTGTGCTGGACTGAGGAATTACTGGAATGGGTGGACTGGTTTATCAATGAGAACAGAGAACAACGGAAGAGAAAGGGATGGGGAGGAGAGAAATATGAGAAAATATATTGAAGAAAGCCGGACAGCGTCGACATCCTCGGTAAAGACAGTCGCGCCGACGACGATGAATGACGCACAGTCAATGCAAGACAGACGACGTCTCGGACAAAGACGGCGTGTCACATTAAATAACCACAGGGCGTGCGACAAGCCTCGTACATCGGACATAAACCAATCACCCGACGACAGTGCGACGACACCTGTTCCTCCCCGAAACCCCCGCCCCTCGCGCGCACCCCAGAGGCATGGGTTTTGTGCACGCGCTCGTTCCATAGTTCACCGGGGCGTGCCGACGTGCCACCTGCAGCCGAGAACAACCCGCTACTTATGCGTCGGGTAATTCACGTGCCCCGCACAGGACGCGGTGTTATGACACCCTCGAGGAATCGGCGGCGTCGCCAATGACCATCGTTATTCATACGCGGACGAATCGGGAAGAAGCGTCGTCATGGGTGGCTGATTTTCGTCACGCGCGGCTGATTTCCGCGTCTCCGCACCAGCGTTTGAGGGATGCGATATTGATCGCCGGCCCATCAACAGGTCGTGACAAGAATGCGTCATGTAAATAGCGACGCATCCACTTCATTAATAATTAATGAATCGCTGAATATAATGTCGTGCAATTCATAGTGGTTTTGTTGTAAAAAAAACCAATAAATGTAAATTGGAGACAAAGTTGCATGTATCCACTGTTGCCGATGAAAGTTTGTATACCCCAGCGTATGCTAGTCAACTGCATACTAATGGTGTCTGTGTACCCGGTATACTGTTTTTGCAGCAGTGATAACGGTAACAGCGTCATTTAGGTTATGTTTCTCGACGGATGTTACTATATATTAACTATAAGTCGTTTTAGTTTTTACCGTCAATAGTTACAATATATTATATTATTTGTAGTGCTTTATATGTTTAGTTGATCGACCTTCAACAAAGACGATATGTATAATGTAAAACCCCAAATTTCGTGGATCATTAGTTGTTCAAATACCAAAACAACTAGTGATGATAATTAATAAATATTTGCTAATTTCAGAGAGAGAAAACTTTAATTTAAAAACTCATGAATACACTCTGCACGGTGCCTCCGTTGCTGTAATTAAAATTTGCCAGCCTTGGCGTCCGCTCGTGGAAATCACTTTACTCGGGCAAGTTAACGGCGCGATCTCTGAAAGGCCAACTTAACATTAGTTAGCCTAATTGACGTGCACGCAATTAGAACAAAGCCAATGAGAAAACACGTGCGGTCCACGAAGCCTGGGTCGACGGCGTATAGACAAGTCTTGTCAGACAGCCGAAAGTAGTCAAAACAACACTGTCAAGTGGAACTGTTCAAACCAGCGACGTCCTTGAGTCGGAAGCACTTACGCCTAACTGTGAGTGGCTAAGCGCTGTTGTACAAAGACACGCGCGAAAGCTCCACAGCCGAGTGCCATTAGCGAGGTTAAAGCGCGTGACTGTTTTTTACGCTGAAAATCGCTAAAACAAACGGCTGCCAATTGGCGAACAAACACAGTCGCCATGTAGCAACGCACGGGGAGAAACTTAATCGGAAAGAACACTAGTTCAACCGTCTGGTGGCGGGTTCTCGCCATCAATGTGTTTCACCGGTATGGTTATCAGCAATTAGGACTCCATGTAATTGAAATAGCCATTTATTTCGAAATCTGAAATGTCAGTGTAACTATGCTAAATTTATTTGTTTCTATAGTAGTGTTGTAAACAGTAAACATATGAATCTAGTGTACACAAGCACCGATGCTAATTATTACAATTATAATGCATTCGATGTATAGTATAATTTAGATAACATAAGTACTGTTTATCTTTTGCATGGCTTCAACGCGATCCTAATTCCAGTTGTCATCTTTATGTCTTCCTTCTTTGTTCTTTTCCATCATTGTCCAATGTCTGCTTTTCTTTGCACCTACAACCTCCACCAGATACCGCCACTGCTGTCTTGGCTGTGTTCGTCATCGTTAATTCAGTTCTATCCGACTATCCTCCCCCTCACTCCCAACACCACTATCCTCCCCCTTACTCCCAACACCACTACCCTTCCCTTCACTTCAAACACCACTATCCTCCCCCTTACTCCCAGCACCACTATCCTCCCCCTCATTCCCAACTTCAATATCCCCCCTCCCTCACTCCCAACACCATTATCCTCCCCTCACTCACAACACCACTATCCTCCCCTCACTCCCAACACCACTATCCTCCCCATACACCAGTATCATCCCCCTCATTCCCCAAACCATATCCTCCCCCTCACTCCCAGCACCACCATCCTCCCCTTCATTCCCGACACCAATATCCTCACCTCATTCCCAACACCACTACCCCCCCTCACTCCCAACACCACTAGTTTCCCCCTCACTCCCAACACCGCTATCCTCCCCTCACTCCAAACACCACTAATTCATGCATATATATATATATATATATATATATATATATATATATATATATATATATATATATATATATATATATATATATATATATATATATATATATATATATATATATTATATGTATATGTATATGTATATGTATATGTATATGTATATGTATATGTATATGGATATGGATATGTATATTTATGTATGTATATATATTCAAACCAAAGAAATTTAGTAACGCTGCGCGTCTCAGACAGATCACAGCGATTTCTTCTGCTTCAGTGAGCGTAGCGTGTCCGACCAGCACAATGCTTAAATATATTATTTGTGTGTACATCTGCGACAAGTGCCCGGGCCGTGAATGACGTTTTGTGCATCAAATGCTGCAGCGTGTCACACGTGGACAGACGAAGTTGATTAATGGTCTCGGTGACAAACGACAATGAGGTCTGCACATCTCTCACGTCCACGGCCATGTAGTGCGACGAATTACTGCGGACGCGGTCAGACTAAACGTCTTTACACTTGATTGTGACGTGACCCTGTCGTGTCACGGAATGCGTAAATCAATGTCAGCGCCGAGGAATGACAGCGTCACTAACATCTGGACGACTCTAGTTGTGCGTGATCAGTTTAGTGCATGTGATTTAGTAGCTGTGTGATTCTAGAACCAGACAACTGGCATTGGACGGTTTTAGACACTGAAATGTCGACACGATCACATGCATACTAGTTTACATATCCAGGTGTCAACGTGTTGACTCGTGCGAATACTGAAAGCCTTCGTTTATTGTAGGCAAAGACACTTTCTGATTTTAATGGTCTTGATTTTGGCATATTCTGCTATGTGAGAAATGTATTAGTCATACGAATTCAAATAGTTGGATTGAACAATTGGTCATCGTTAAAATAAAGAAAGGGTGTCTTGAGAATGAGTTGTGTTAAGGTGTACATTACTCGCAGTTCACTCTTTCTTCTGAGTGCTGCATTGTTCGTATCTCGATATTCCGTCACAGTATTTTCTTTTACCAAACGTGTTTGTGTGTGTATTCCTTCGGGAATACGTTCTTCATCGGGATGAATGAGGCGGCGTGTTCTCGCGGAGCGTGAACCACTTGTTCCCATCCCGCGACAACAACCAGCCGGTGGCGTCCGGTCCGGTTGACTGAATCGTCACGCGCCGCCGCACCGGCACGCGACGCCACGGGACTCGAGGGACGCGCGTGTGCGGGCATTTATGCCTCGAGCGCCCATTCAGCCCGTGTCAGTGGGGTATTTGGGGGCACTCGTGGGTGCGGGGGTCAGTGGATATTGGCGTCAGTGTCCGAGCGCGGGGGGGCGGGGAAGAATAGCCGCGCGCGACAGGTGTAGCCTGCGCGTTGGAGGCGGACAAATTTATAGTAATTATCGTCGGGCCGTCCGGTGGTAGTTGCGATTTAATTAGTTGTTGTCTGCAAATTAAATGTGTCTCCCGTCCAGATACGTGACTGATAAATATAATTGTGCATTTAGAGAAGACGCCACAGGCGACGATGCGGGCTTTATAACGACAGATAGCGATGGCACAATGGACATTCGTTGTGTGCGGGGACAGAGACCGTAGATAAAGAACAACAACGTTCTCATCTTCGACCATGGAAACTACAAACCCGTGACAAATTGTCCACCTACAACATGCAACAACACAACATGTCGACATATGTGGAGCAAAATGTTACGAAGCGAAAAGGGTCCGAATGTAGCAATGTCGGTATTTCAATAACGTTTTAAAAATAAACGGCACATGTGTGTAATCGCATGATGTCACACAGACACGTAGGCACAAATGGTAAAGGTAATATATAGTGCGCTGTCCAGTAGGTTTGACTGTTTACACATGACCCTTGGTTGACTTCATTCCAACACCAACTCAACTTCTCTGGGAAGAATTCAGCCTCGCTGCAATTACTGCACGAAGACTATCCGTCCACACACTATGGCCAGGTACTCGTTTATACAGCTGAGTGAACTGAAGCGACGTGGAGTTGACGAAATTGTCCAAGTTTCGAAACAGCAGCAACAGGATTCAAAGCCGGATTGTTGCGATTGAGAGTCCACTGTTTTGACCTCTAAGACACCGCACCCAACATATACAAACACAGGTTTATAAAATACAAAGTCTTTGAATTGTGACGATATGGCGGTATGTGGGATTTTGTCCTGTGGGATTACATCCCGGGTTTTGATATCGCATATAAATCGTGGTTTTGAAATACTACTGAATTAACAGCGTAGACTATGTTAAACATTATACTTCTATAGATGTATACAATTACTACAGAAACGTGCCTTTGTTGCTCGCACATGTATAAACACGCGCGCGCGCGCGTACACACACACACACACACACACACACACACACACTTGCTATTATTATTATGCACGTGCGTGCATGCATGTATGAACACGTCTGAATCTCCGAACATTCACACTGTCACACAGTGACAATCGACATTATTCAACATCAAATATAATGCACGTTGGCACGCAGACGTATTGACGCGTTCTCGCAGAGTCCGCGGCTAATTATTCCGGCCACCGGTCAAACCGAGTGGTCAAACCGAGTGGTCAAACCGCGTGTCCAGCGCGCAGCTGTCATGCGCAACGAAGCAAAAGCTCTCGACTGAGTGACGTCATTAGTGTCAGACGCACGAGTGACCACGAGTGGCATTGTGCCATCTGGACATCACGCACTCTCCCAGTCCACTCTCCCACATGCCCGTAGGATCCTTTACACCCCAATTTCCATCTCCCGGGTATCTCCCACCCTTTCATAGACCGTCCTGCCTAAAGTGTAAGCACAGTCGTAAAAGAACGACATTAACATAACTGGTATTTGTCGACACTTCTATAACAGATGCATCTTATACATAAGAACAAAACGGGTGAAGAAGAGCCCCTTATTCACGTTACAAATCAAAAAGGCAACGGCCAAACAAAGAGTGGTAGTCGTATATTGGGCAGTCGGGAAATAAACAAACGTACACCTATCAGGTCTATATCTGCGGTGAGTACCTGACGTATTGTTTCGAAGATGTGTTTCTACCACTGTACTAAAGATAAACGTGGGAGAGCCAGACATCTGACAGAGCAGCAAAGAAAGTCATCGTGAACATTAGCGAAAGAGAGTTCCTTTTTTGGTATCAGGAATAATTATAATACTGGCCAGTGTACGATATATTTCAGTAACCTAAATTGTGTTATATGTAATATAAATTTAGATATAATATTACTGTTACATACACACATACATACATAACACTTCCGACACAGAATAGATCTAGCAACAATACAAGGTCACACACGTACACGCGCACGCGCACTGTGCAGGATTTTTCTGGCAAGCATGGTTTTAGTTAAATAAGTTACATGCTGGTAGTATCGATTGGATGACAATATAAAGTAAGGTTTCTGAAAATGATGCATTTGTTTAGTCAACGTATATTTAGAGGAATACACTTTTATGTATGTTTCTACGCGTTCTCTAACCGTACGTTCGTTAGCGTCCAACGCGATGCTGTAGTATTTGTCTAAGTTGACGTATTCAAGTTCTAAATTACCACCAAATTACAGTTACCCTTTCAGCGTCAGCCTCTTTACGCACTAACAGCCTTAAACTGCCCGTGCGGCACAGATTACAATCGTGTCTACGCGGAGAGAAAGACCGGCTTTAGGGACGTCTGCTTAAGTGACGACATTTTGACAAAAGCACTCTCTGGGCAGCCTCGGAGAGACTGGTCCGGGTCTGGCTTGGAGAGCAATTAACCACGAGTTCATAAAACCTTTACCACTCTGATTCTCGCTAATTTTGCGTTAACATTTAGAATGTGAAGAACAACGTCTCAAGTATATTCATGGAAATAATACGTAGGCCCGGAACAAAGTCACTGAACCACCTATCATGAACCACCTATCATGAACCACCTATCATGCACACATTGAGATCTGTATTGATTATAACTATTAAATTATCATTAAACTATTAAACAGGAAATATACAACCAATCAATGAGGAAAGAATACAATGGGCAGTTGCGCATCAAGGATCTCGCAAAGGGAGCGGCCGGGAGGAGGGGGGGGGCAAAGCGGGAGGCTAAAGGTAGAGGCCAAGGGGCAAAGGGGAAGCTAAATG